>CM070771.1:199536882-199721126 GCA_036346955.1 Dipus sagitta
CTCTTGAGTGAACTGTAAGTTCCTTGAAGGAACAATCATAATCTAAGTCACTACTGGTCATTTCAGCATCCAACTTAGCACCAGGTACTCTCTATTATAAAAAGTATTTTCAGGCTGAGAGTGGTGGCATACGTTAATCCCTGCACTTGGGAGGCAGAGGTGGGAAGATTGCCATGAGTTCCAGGATAACCTGAGACTACATAGTGAATTCCAGGTCAGCCTGGGATAGAGCAAAACCCTATCTCAAAAAAAATTTTTTTTCCTAAACCATATCAAATGTTTTTTTAACCAAGTATAAATGAAATTCTTAAAGAAGTATATACAGGGAGCTGGAGAGATGGCTTAGCGGTAAAGGCACTTGCCTGCAAAGAAAAAGGACCTTTGTTTGATTCCCCAGGGCCCATGTAAGCCAAATGCACAAAGTGGCGCATGCATCTGGATTTTGTTTGCAGTGCTTGGAAGCCCTGGTACGCCCATTCTCTCTCTCTCTCTCTCTCACACACACACACACACACACAAATAAATAAAAATGAAATATAAAAAAGAAGACACTCAAAAGTTTTAAGATTTTGAATGCTAAAGATAAAAATCATGTATGATTCCCATAATCAGCTAGGATTATGGAACTGCCATTTTTATCATAGTCGGTGGCATTGTAAAATATTACAACTGTTATTGCAAGCAATTTAGAAAGTCATACTCTTTGATCTCCAAACATCACTTCTGGGATCTTACCTAACTCTGTAGTCCTCCTTTTTTTTTTTTTTTTCTTCCTTTTTTTTTTGAGATAGGGTCTCACTCTAGCTCAGGCTGATCTGGAATTTGCTATGTAGTCTCAGGGTGGCCTCGAACTCATTGCCATCCTCCTACATCTACCTCCCAAGTGCTGGGATTAAAGGTGTGCACCGCCCTGCCTGGCCTCCTCCTTTGATGAACAGATAAATATGCAAGTTTATTTATTACAAAGTTGCTCTAGAAGCATTTCTCCCCAGATACACAAAACAGACAAAATATCCTTAGAATTCTAATTGCTCATCAGTGGAGGAATTAGTGTACAAACTTATGATATACCCATACTGTAGAAATATAAAAAGAATGTGAAGTAGGTCTGTGTCTATTGACTCAGAAGAAGTTGTCTATGAGTCTAAAAGTAAGTTGCAGAATCATATGTATCATCTAAAACAAATCTAAAAATATATATTGATATTGTCTTGCAGAAAAAAGGAAACATAAGATTGTAAAAGAAGGAAAGAAGATTTATTTTGTCATACATACATACATATAAGTTATTTGAATTTTTAAACAAATAAATAACTATTTAATTTGTGGAAAAAGATAGAAAAATCCTGTTTCCCCCCCTTCACTTAGATATATCAAAATGTTAATATGTAAAACTATTTGTTTCAATTCTTTTTTAAAACAAAGGAGTAAAGTGTTCCAGAAAGAGCTTCAGTAATTTCATTCACATCCCTGTACCCACTCTTCCTCCTACTCTCTTCAGAGGTAACCATTACCTTATTATTCTTTATTTCTTTCTTTTTGTTTTTATTCACAGGAGCTCAATTCTTGGTTCTCTGCTTTCCTATGGGACTAGAGTTACAGATGTGGGTAGCCTCACCCAGCTATGTAGATTCTGGGGCTCAAACTTGAGCAGTCTCTCAGGGCTCTTGAGATCTTCATGCTTGCACAGGAAGTACTTAGCTGCTGAGCAATGTCATTTTGCACTATTTCTTAAATTTTTAAAGAATCATCACCTTGAAGATAGGTTAAACTTGTTTATTTTGTTGTTGTTGCTTGGCTGGTTGGTTGTTTTTGAGGTAGGGTATCACTCTAGCCCAGGCTTAAACTTGTTTTTGATCATCCCAAAGGATCAAACTAGGACCAAATGGCATACTTTACTAAGAAGTTATTTGTAATATGGAAATTAAAAACTGGTACTTGCATATGTATTTATTTATGTGGGAAAAGAAGCTGATGGGAGGAAATTGTTTATTTCAGCATACAGTTTCATGGGGAAGCTTCATAATAACAGGGAAAAATATGGAAGAGCTGAAGCTGGACACCACATCTTGCCACAACAGTTGATAGAAAATAGCTAGAGAGAGAACTGGCTAATACTGGCTAGCTAGGCTTATAAACCTCAAGGTCCGCCCCAAGTGACACACCTCCTCCATCAAGTCTCCACATTGTAAATTGCCACCAGCTAGTAACCGAATATTCAAAACACATAAAGCTATGAGGGACATCCATCCAAACCACCACATCCACTCATTTGTTGATTCTGCTCTTAGACCTTGGGAAGAGTAATGGAATAAACATGGGAGTGTAGATATATCTTCCACATACTGATTTCCTTTTCTTTGGATATCTACACAGTCCTGGGATTGTTGGATCATGCAGTAGTTTTATTTTTAATTTTTTTCCACAATGACTGTATTAATTTACATTTTCATATAGCATTATAGATATTTTTGCTTTTATTGGTAATAGTTCATCCAGTTGGAGTAAAGTGATATTTCATTGTGTTTTTGTTTTGTACTTTCCTGATGAGTAGCAATGTTGAATATGCTTATATATGTCTTAGCTCTTTGCCTTCTTTTGAGGAATACCTATTGAGGAATACCTTTTAAAATAAGATGACTTTTTACCTGTTAAGTTGCTGTATCCCTTATATGTCTAATTACTAACCTCGTATTAGGTGCACAGTTTGTCAATACTCCCTCCATTCTATATACTGCTTCTTTAGTGATTATTTCCTTTGCTGTGCATAAGGATTTTTGTTTGATGCAATCTTATTTTCCTGCTTTGCTATTTGTTTGTTTTCCATGCTTTGTTGGGGAAGTCTTATCCAAACTATCATCTCTCATACAAATATTATGAAGCATTTCTTCTGTGTTTTTTAACTACTATAATGTTATGTATAACATATATTTATATATAATATATATAAAAAAGTCCCTGTCCTCTTCTGTAATCTGTAGCCTCTCCAAGGAACCCTGGTTCCTCTGACTGTAGCATGCCATTAGAAAACAAGATATGAGCACTAGATGTATGCATTGCTTCTGGGGTGTTATTATTCCCATGTCTTATTAGCTACAAAAGCAATCAAGTACATATGTGCACATTATTTTCTCTTAATAAATATCAATAACTATACCCAGATATCCATCTGTACTTATGCTAAGCTAAATATGATTTTTTTTCTTGAGAACATGTGGGTTTATTTCAGCAATAAGTTTGAAACTCTTGCCTTAAAGCAAAGGTACTACAGTAATTATATATCAGAAACAGACAATTCCCTACACTTCCATACTTTTGCACTTTCAACACTGGTTAAATATAATTTTATACTAATGTCTTCAATTCAAATCTATCACCATTCAGATAATTCTAGCCTTTTCTCCTTGCTTGTTTGTAATCTCTCATTGAAACAGTGAGAAACCCAGTTCTCACCTTCTTCTATCCATTTACTTAATTGTCCAATTTCAAGATACACCTACAGTGGATTTAGTTTATTGCCTTTTATTGAAGAAAGGTGAGGCTTAGTATTCTTTCTTAAGTGCCATTAGGGCCTGTTCATAGAAATTACAGTAAATATCATCAACTATTTTTAGTGCCATTTGGAGAGTATTAGGGAAATTTAAATAATCATTATATACTAGTCCTATGTGTAAATGAATTTAATTCAACTCAACATAAATTTTCATGCAGGCAACTTGACAGGCAATGATGAAGGTCATGATGGAGTGAAAGGACCTTTCAGAGAAGAGCAACATACAATGGATGTGATTAAGTGCCTCCTGTTTCAAGCATAAGAAGATGAGACCGAGAAGGACCTGTTCTAAGAAGTTAAGGTATAATAGGGAGCACACACAGGAGGCAAACAGAACTAGAGAAATGCACAATTACAATTTGATGTGCTTTGAAATACTTGTATAGGCAAAGTAGAAGGAGAAAGTGCTTTTAATTAGACAGAATAGGGAAATCTTTCCAGAGCTGATATCTGATCGGGTCCTTAAGAAAAAAAAAAGTAGAAATTCAATAGGAGAGAGACAAAGAGAGGGAGGGGGGAGGAGAGACAGAAAGAGAGGGTCCTGGGCCAAGGGGACAGCACACACCATGGCAAGAAAGTGTACCCTGTTCTTAGAGAATTCTCAGTGTCCTGTTACATCATCCTAATAATATCTTATTACCACTTACTGACATTAGTTCTGGGTAACCCATACACATGAATGATTAATGGAGGGTTGTGCTTTGGAAACACAATGACATTCATAACACCTGCACTATTTCCAGTGTGGGACAAACAGTGCAGAAGTGAGTTACTAATAGCACCCTTAGAGAATTAGCATCTAGAAACAATAGACAGAGAGATTATGCCACAGGAAGCTATGGAATAATTAGGCTTTGGGAGCTCTTGGGTATAATGGAACAAATATCTTCATTTTACACTTGATGTTCACCTAATAGCTTAACTATGGTTTGAAAATGCCATAGTACTTGTCATATCCCTAAACACTGTATAATCTCCTACAGTTATATATGAAAATAAGGCATTGCTTGCTTTCTATATGTTGAAATAGTGGTTTTCAATTCAACTTGGTCCATTTGGTTCTCTCTTACTTAAAAAAGGACTTTGTCCTTCTTATGATAGTTACCTTTCTTCTTCTTTAATGATGGTGGGTCCACATGATTTTTCATTTGGCTGTCATCACCATAAATGATTTTCTAATTATACCTCCCAAGCTCCCATGAGCATTCCCATACTGGAACCATATATAGTAAACACCGAAAGTTGTTTATATCAATCACATCAACATTATTTTGGAAGTAGTACCACAACAATTTTATGTTCATTCTAAACTAGCTGGTTTAAACCTAGAACAATTATATGGAAGCCAAAGTTTTTCTTTAAATAATGATAATGCTAGTTCCCATATGCCATGAGTTAAATTGGAATAAAGAAAATTTAACTTCAAGACATAAAGTGAATGAATTTATAACAGCAAAGTCCTTTTGGTGAAAAAGAAATCAAGACAGTAAACGTACAAGAACTGAGAGACTAGAAAAATTGTGAAGTTATACAAAACAGAAATAAAGTAGTCTTGGTTGAGGGAGTTTGCTATAATGATTCTTTGCATCCTGTCTGCACATCTGTGGTAAAAAACCTCATTAAACTTGTTTGAAATGTACTATGTCAGGTCCCTTGTAGCTTGTTACCATCCTCCCATGTCAGTGTGCTGTGCTCCTATTGGAGTGCTTCTGAAATGTTCTTCAAGAATCACCATTAGTTTATTCACATCCTTTTCCTAGACAGATGAGAGGTGTAAGTGCCAATAATTTATATACCTTTCCCCAGTTGGGAATAACCTAATAACCAATAACCGAAGAAGACATACTGAAGATTAACCTACTTTTATTGCTTTTATTGACATTGCATACCTCTTTGCAGGATCAGGATAAGGCTGAATTCACCTGAAATATCCTTGCTTGCCAGTTTGGCAACCATGTTAGAAAGGACCATTGGAAAATCAAAATAACAGTGTGATGATTAACCTTCCTTGTCAATATTACTGTTTAGTTTAGTATAACTGAGGAGACACCTCTCTGTATTGGTCTATGAGGGTGTTATCAGAAACGTTTAACTGAGGAGAGAAAACCTACCCTTAATGGGGGCAATACCATCCCATGCACTGGCCTCTGGAGTGAATTAAAAGGAAAGGGAAAGTGGGCTAAGTATCATTATCTAGCTCCCTCTGCTTCGAGACTGAGGACACAATGTGCCCAGCTGCCTCGTGTTCCTACCACCATAGTTACAGCGTCTTTCACAGCCACACCTTGGCCAACATGATGTACTACATCATCAAACTGTGTGGCCATCTAAAGCCTTCCTTCTTCATGTTGTTTTTTATCAGCTATTTGCTAACTAAAACAGAGAGTCTGTGACAAACCCCAAGAGAAGCATAATGCCATAAACTACGAGGTTCTGCAGCCTGGATCATGTCATTTTTAGCAAGGAACATTGTGACATTTGAGAAATTGAGCTCAATATTACTCTGAGAGTTGGTAGTGTCCTAGCGTGTGAACTGTGGGACACTTCATTTCTATGAAGGCTAGAATGAACATCATGAGGTGGTAGTTTCAAACTCACCAAAGTTGGTAAGGTGCAGTTCTAATCCATTGTACAATAAAGGTAATGTGTCCTGGTTATGTATGAAGGGGTTACCAAGCCTTCATGCCACCCATCACTTGTTCCACTGCCTCTCAAATCTATGCCTTTATGGAGGTTGACCTATGACCAGTTGATGAAAAAAGAAAAAAAAAAAAAAAAAAAACCTTGAACCTAATTCTTGTGTTATGTTAACATATACAGAAAGAAGATGCTATTACAAATAAAATCTTTTTCCCCTAGATTCTGAAAGATTATGGTGAGTGGATACCTTCCCAAGAACCATTTGATTTTCCATTATGTGTTAAAGCAAAACTGGCCCTAGGAAAGGAATTATTTGTAAATATGGACGGGAATAAATTATTTGATTGTTTGGTCACAGGCTCAGAAGAAATAATATTAGAAGTTTGGACACATGAGGTCTATGGAAATGGTATATTTATAGGTCAGTGGAGTGGGCACAAGGGATAAAAGTTTCTGTATTTCATGTTAACACCCACCCCAGGCACCCACTGAAGAAAAGATCCTATGCATAGACTGGATATTTATTACAGCAACATGAATGTCTATCTCTGTCCTTAGCTAATAAGTACTTATGAAATGAATTCATAAATACAGAAGCCATGGTGGAATGAAAGATTATATATGGCCCCACCACTATAGGCTGCCTCTCATTATTTGAATCGAATGTTTGTTTAAAACTCTTATTGAATCACTAACCTCCAATGTTAACAGTATTTGGATTTGGGGCCTTTGGGAAGCAATTAGGGTTGGATTAGATTATGAGAATGGTGCCTTCATGATGTTAGAATTCTGAAAATATTTCTTTTGCCCTCCCCACCTCTCTCTCCACATACATGCACTGAGAAAAGGCCATAGCAATATGTCAACCATCTGTATGCCCAAGAGAAAGCCCTCATCAGTAACTAACTGAATTGGCCAGCACATTGATCTTAGATTTCTGAGCTTCAAAACCCAAGAAAATAAACTTTCCTTTCTGGAAATGAATGAATAATTTGAATAAACTCAAAAAATAGGTGCTTAGAATGTGAAATCCTGGTATAAGATAGAGGTACCATTGTGAGTAAATGAATAAAGACTGGACTATTCAATAAATATTGTTAGACAAATGACTTCCTAGTCATAAAAGATAAACTTTATTCCTGAGTTTATGCTATAAAGTTAAATTATAGAGTGGAGCATGGCGGCACACACCTTTAATCCCAGCACTAGGAGAGAAGAGGTAGGAGAATCATTGTGAGTTCAAGGCCACCCTGAGACCACATAGTGAATTCCAGGTCAGCTGGGGCTAGAGTGAGGCCCTACCTCAAAAAACAAAAATAATTAAATTATAGAGAAATATTGAAATTAATAGAACATATAAGGGAACATTTTTTTATGACTAGGCAGATTAGGGTATGGAAAGGAAACAGACGGTCACTCACATGTGTTAACTGAAGAGAGTTTAATGCCTGAACTGTTTGATAACTTATTGGAATTGTTAAGAGAAACCAATAGGGGCAAAGCATTCTTGGAACAGTCATCAGAAAGCAGTATTTACCATTACAGTCTCTAAGTTTGAAGGGGAGAGAGGAGAAAGGAATGGACACAGGAGATACAAAAGACGTAGAGCTATAAAAATGGTCTCTCAACAGGAGCCATGGCCTTAGATAGAAGCATTGCCCCTCTAATTTTCACAGGGCAAGAAATAAATCGGGAACATAACTATCAATTTTTCTCTTCCTTCTTGATCTTCTGAAGGTGCTGCCAATTGTGCAAACCCATCTGGAAGTGAGAGGCTGGGGGAGACAGTGAGGTAGTTGAAGAAGACAGCATTTTCAGAGCATTGTTGACAAACTGAACATCTGACACAATGACTGATCACCAGGAAAATATTGACTTTAGATATGACACAAAAGAGCACAGATCAGAGAGAAAATGATTGATAAATTTGACAATAATCAAATTCTAAATTTGTTTGACAATATAGCTTAAGAGATAAACACAAAATATTAGAAACATGATATTTGAAGCATATGCAACAATGGACACTACATATATATGTACATGTATAAAGAGACATGTTGACAAATACTTGAGAAAAAAATTCTCATGCACTGCTTTTGGGTATTTCAAGTAGTGCAAGTATTATAGGGAAACTGATCTGGACAAAAATCAAGTGGTGTTAAAATTGTCCATACCTTGTGATCCAGCAATTTCTCCTCTAAAAATACTGTCCAGAGAAATTCTTGCAAATATGCTTCAGGAAGTCATATTTTAAGAATATCCATTTTAGTGTTTGTGAATATAAGGAGCAGCATTGAAAAGAACTAAATTTTATTGAGAAGGAACAAGTAAATTTTCATTAATCATATCAAGAAATGTTAGATCATAGTTAAATATTAGGAACAGTACATTAATTTTTGACACTGAACAGACAAATTTTGGGGCTGAATGAAAGCCAGTGAATTGAAGAGATATTTGGCGCAGTGTGGTCACATTTAAATCAACATTTTAAAACACAACAACAGTATAATAGATATTCATTTTGTTTAAATCTGTTTTCTGGTGCTACAGCATAAAGCCATAGAGTGGGTAATTAAGAAAGTAAAAGATATAGTTTCTGGAGACAGGGTTGTCCAAGAACATGGTACCAGCATCTGGTGGTGTCCTGCATACTTCCTCATACTATGTATGATAGAGGGTATCTCAGGAGACAAGAGAATGGTTTTATAACAGAGAAACTCCCACCATAACTAATCCACTTTTACAATGACATTACTGCATTAGTGGTGTAATTAAGTGGTATAATTTGTCTCTCAAAAGTATAATTTCTTAACATTGTTGTAATTAAATTTCAACATGAATTTTCAGGGGGCATTCATACACATGCATACATTTCTATACATATTTATATGACAAAAATATATAAATATTGACTTTAATGATATTTGTTACATTTTTTAAAGCTGTTGGCTCCTGTGGTTCTAGAGAGGAATAATTAAAGATAATTCAATTTTATTTATAACATCTTATCTATAATGCACAAAAATTATAAAATAAAATTGAGGAAAGCATACTGAAACAGTATTGTGGCAATACTTTCCCTGGTTTTTATATTGTTCTCTATTTTACAATTTCTTTCTTTCTTTCTTTCTTTCTTTCTTCCTTCCTTCCTTCCTTCCTTCCTTCCTTCCTTCCTTCCTTCCCTCCCTCCCTCCCTCCCTCCCTCCCTCCCTCCTTCCTTCCTTCCTTCCTTCCTTCCTTCCTTCCTTCCTTCCCTCCTTCCTTCCTTCCTTTCTTTCTTCCTTTCTTCTTTTTGAGAAAGAGAGAGAGGGAGACAGAGAGAATGAGAGAGAGAGAATGAATTGGCATTCCAGGGCCTCAGCCATTGCAATCCAAAGTCAGATGCTTGTGCCCCCTAGTGGGCGTGTGCAACCTTGCACACGCATCACCTTTGTGCATCTGGCTTATGTAGGATTTAGAGATCGAACAAGGGTCCTTAGACTTTGCAGGCAAGTGCAATACCTGCTAAGCTATCTCTCCAGTCCTATTTCACAATTTCTAAAAAAACATGGCCATATTATGTTATAACTCACTACATAATATTGATTATAAAGATACATTTTTGTGCATACTATACAATAACTGGATGCTATTAGGAAGCCCCTAGTTTATGACTGTGTCAGGGATTGAAACAAGGCCTTGTGCTTGGTAGGAAAACACTCTACCACTGAGCTATTTCCCCAACCCTGTAGCTCCCATTTTAGAAGGAAAACTAGGTAGTAGTCACCATGGCCTATGAGGAAAGCCTTATCATCTATGCCGATGTTTCCCATCTAGTTGGGATAAAATAGTAACCGCAGGGTGTGCTGAAAACTTATAATGCTTGGAATTCAGCAATGTATAAGCTCCTCCTCTTGCTCAGGATTAAGCACATTAAGGAAAGAACATCTGAAGCCATGGTTTCCATTATATTATTTTTCAGTTTTCTTCTTGGTTGAAATACATGGGAACTTCCAACATGATTGTACACATATTCAGTGCAGGAAGTCTGCTCTTAAGTTTGTTCAAAAATATCACTTTTGGGGCTAGAGAGATAGCTTAGCAGTTAAAGCACTTGCCTGCAAAGCCTAAGGACTCATGTTCGACTATCCAGGTCACACGTAAGGCAGATGCATAGGGATGCAAGTGCTCAATGTAGCACATGCACTCAAGGGGGCACATGCATCTGGAGTTAGATTTCAATGGCTTGAGGCCCTGGCATGTCAAGTCTCTCTCTTTCTCTTTCTCATTAAAATAGGAAGTCTGTTGGGTTTGCCTAAGAAATATCACTTGTTGAATATTCTTCCTAAAATTATCTCAGCCGGACTGTTTTTTGTTTCTCTTATTCTGCCACAATAAGATATGTATCCACATGCCTCTCTTCTCTATCATTTGGTAAGCCAGTCAACGTAGAACACAATGTGTTGCAAGGTGGGGGACATGGAAACCAATGTTGGCCATCATAGGTCTGAGTGCTGACTCTGTTCTTCCCAGTTGCATGACTTTGAGTAAATCCTTCTGAGTTTTGGTTTATCATCAAGTTGGAGATATATTCACTTCAGGTGAATGACCTCATCAAAATCATAATTTAAAACTGATGGTGTGGTTTGTAACCTACAGATGCCAAAGTCAATGTTTATCCTTTTTCTTGGACAAAGTTGGTGGTTCCGAGATAGCCAAGGAATAATGAGGAAGGAAAGGCTGGACAATATCTGTCAATGAGCCAAAAGATTTGTAGCTACATGCCCTTAAAACAAAGTACTAGTCAATCTATAGCCTAGAACATTAGGCATACTGCTATTCAGATAGTCGGTGTCCACAAATCTTAGGTGGGAAGGAAGCAGGCCAGTAACATTGATACCCATTTTATACAGCTTTGGATTTCTTAATCTACCTACATACCATGCATTTAGTTGCTTACAACCAAAATCTAAATCAAATGGACTTAGACCCATTTGATCTAAATGTTAGAATTCAGATTTGCCCACTTAATTTAAAACAAAGCTTCATTATATTACATATTATTTTGTTTACAACATGCAAAAAAAACACCCTACAAAAACATGGTGAGGCATGCATCTTCTAGTGGCAGGGCCGAGTTGTGGGCAGGCTGTAGACACCATTGCTAGACTCTCAGAGACTATTGAATCCAGAGCCAATGTAGCTCTGCCATAAGAAACTCAGGGGATCCTACAGGAATACCCCTAGAGTTGCACCTGAGGGTGTTAACTTTAAGGCCTCCCTTGCTCCCAGACTCTAACTTCCACATATTCTCACATTATTTATTATTTATTTTCAAGGAGACAGAGAGAGAGAGAGAAAGAGAGAGAATTAATGTGAATGGGTGTTCCAGGGCCTCTGGATGCTGCACACAAACTCCAGATGCATGACTTTGTGCATCTGACTCTATATGGGTACTATAGAACTGAACCTGGGTCATCGTTAGGCCTTATAGACAAGTGCCTTAACCTCTGAGCCATCTTTACAGCCCTATTTATTTTTATTTTTTAAAATAATTTGTGTGTACAAATGTCCATGTATATTAGGATGCATGTGCACATACGTGCTCATGTATGTGGAAGTCAGAGGAAAACTGTGGGTGTCATTACCTAGGCACTGTCCACCTTTTTTGAGACAGGTCTCTTACTGAAGTGGAACATTCCAAGTAGGCTGGACTAATTGGCCAAAAAACATTAGAAATTTTTCTGACTCCGCCACTTGTAGGATTACAAGTACATGCTGCCATGTCGGGGTATTTTACTTGGGTTCTGTGTATTGAACTCAGGTCCTCATGCTTACAAGTAAGTACATTATTGACTGAACTATTTCTATGGCCCTATGTTTTAACATAAATGGTTTTCTAGAAAGAAACATATCATAGTTCATGTCAACTAAAGATTCATAAGACATTTATTTACCAAGTGTCCTCTATGTACTATGACTTATTCTGGGAGTTTCACAATGGTGAAAAACAGAGCCACAGTACTACTTTCTTGGAGCTTACAAAGAGACACCAAAATTGCACAAGTGAGCAAGAACAAAACATTAGCAAGTGTGGTGTTTCTAAGGACAGAGAATAAAGATAGACACATGGTCACACATAAGAAACTACTGCTTAGCCGGGCATGGTGGTGCACGCCTTTAATCCCAGCACTCAGAAGGCAGAGGTAGGAGGATCGCCGAGAGTTCGAGGCCACCCTGAGACTACAGAGTGAATTCCAGGTCAGCCTGAGCTAGAGTGAGACCCTATCTCGAAAAACCAAAAAAAAAAAAAAAAAAAAAAAAAAGAAAGAAAGAAAGAAAGAAAGAAACTGGAGGATCAGGAAATCTTTCTTTATGGAAGTGAGAGCAAAATAATAAGTGGGACTTTTATAGTGAAAATAAGAGGATGATCTATCTATTGTACATACCAAGGTTACTTAAAGCTCAGTATCTTAGAGGAAGGAGAGCTGCTGATATGGCTGGATCTTCCAACAGATTAGGGCACTTTCATTCAATATCCTTTCTTGTCTCCATCCTGGGAGGGGGGCACAATATGATTCCCTTAGTATTCCTGCTCACTACAGATGTTTCCTCACAGTGTTGTTATGATAAATTCTTTTTTTTCTCCATTTTTATTAATATTTTCCATGATAACAAAAAAAATCCCATGTTATTACCCTCCCCCCTTTCCCCTTTGAAATTCCATTCTCCATCATATCCCCTCCCCATCTCAATCTTTCTACTTACATATATACAATACCAACCTAATAAAAGCCCTCCTCCCTTTCTTTCTCTTCCCTTTCTATCTCCTTTTTTAACTTACTGGCCTCTGCTACTGAGTTTTTTCCTTCTCACACAGAAGCCCAATCATCTGTAGCTAAGATCCACATATGAGGGAGAACATGTGGCGCTTGGCTTTCTGGGCCTGGGTTACCTCACTTAGTATAATTCTTTCCAGATCCATCCACTTTTCTGCAAATTTCATAACTTCATTTCTCTTTACTGCTGAGTAAAACTCCATTGTATAAATGTGCCATATCTTCATTATCCACTCATCAGTTGAGGGACATCTAGGCTGGTTCCATTTCCCAGCTATTATAAATTGAGCAGCAATAAACATGGTTGAGCAAGTATCTCTAAGGTAATGAGATGAGTCCTTAGGATATATGCCTAGGAGAGCTATAGCTGGGTCATATGGTAGATCAATCTTTAGCTGTTTTAGGAACCTCCACACTGATTTCCACAATGGCTGGACCAGATTGCATTCCCACCAACAATGTAGAAGGGTTCCTCTTTTTCCACATCCCCGCCAACATTTATGATCATTTGTTTTCATGATGGTAGCCAATCTGACAGGAGTGAGATGGAATCTCAATGTAGTCTTAATCTGCATTTCCCTGATGACTAGGGATGTAGAACATTTTTTTAGATGCGTATATGCCATTCGTATTTCTTCCTTTGAGAATTCTCTATTTAGCTCCATTTCCCATTTTTTGATTGGTTTGTTTGATTCCTTATTATTTAACTTCTTGAGTTCTTTGTATATCTTAGATATTAATCCTCTATCAGATATATAGCTGGTGAAGATTTTTTCCCATTCTGTAGGTTGCCTCTTTGCTTTCTTCACCGTGTCCTTTGCAGTGCAAAATCTTTGTATTTTCATGAGGTCCCAGTGGTTAATCTGTGGTTTTATTGCCTGAGCAATTGGGGTTGTATTCAGAAAGTCTTTGCCAAGACCAATATGTTGAAGGGTTTCCCCTACTTTTTCCTCTAGCAGTTTCAGAGTTTCAGGTCTGATGTTAAGGTCCTTAATCCATTTGGACTTAATTCTTGTGCACAGAGAAAGAGAAGAATCTATTTTCATCCTTCTACAGATATATATCCAGTTTTCCCAACACCATTTGCTGAAGAGGCTGTCTTTTCTCCAATGAATATTTTTGGCATTTTTATCAAATATCAGGTGGCTATAACTACATGGGGTTACATTTGGGTCCTCTATTCTGTTCCATTGATCTACGAGTCTGCTTTTGTGCCAGTACCATGCTGTTTTTGTTACTATGGCTCTGTAGTATAGGTTAAAATCAGGTATGGTGATACCACCAGCCTTATTTTTGTTGCTCAGTATTATTTTAGATATTCGAGGTTTTTTGTGATTCCAAATGAATTTTTGGATTGTTTTTTCTATTTCCGTGAAGAATGCCTTTGGAATTTTGATGGGGATTGCGTTAAATGTGTAGATTGCTTTTGGTAAGATTGCCATTTTCACAATATTGATTCTTCGAATCCAGGAACAAGGGATGTTTTTCCACTTCCTAGTGTCTTCTGCAATTTCTCGCTTGAGTGTTTTAAAGTTCTCATTGTATAGATTCTTTATTTCCTTAGTAAGGTTTATTCCAAGGTACTTTATTTTTTTTGATGCAATTGTGAATGGGAGTGATTCTCTGATCTCATCCTCTGTGTGTTTGTTGTTAGCATATATGAAGGCTACTGATTTCTGTGTATTTATTTTGTATCCTGCTACATGACTGTAGGTTTTTATCAGCTCTAACAGTTTGCTAGTAGAGTCTTTAGGGTCCTTTATATATAGAATCATGTCATCTGCAAATAATGATAACTTGACCTCTTCCTTTCCGATTTGTATCCCTTTTATGCATGTCTCTTGCCTTATTGCTATGGCTAAGACTTCCAGAACTATATTAAATAAAAGTGGGGACAGTGGACACCCTTGTCTTGTTCCTGATTTTAGTGGAAAAGCATCCAGTTTTTCCCCATTTAGTAATATGTTGGCTGTAGGCTTATCATAAATAGCCTTTATTATATTGAGATATGTTCCTTCTATTCCCAGTCTCTGTAGGACTTTTATCATGAAGGGATGTTGGATTTTGTCGAATGCTTTCTCTGTGTCTAATGAGATGATCATGTGATTTTTGTCCTTCAACCCATTTATATAATGTATAACATTTATAGATTTGCGTATGTTGAACCATCCCTGCATCTCTGGGATAAAGCCTACTTGGTCAGGGTGAATGATCTTTCTAATGTATTCTTGTATTCTGTTTGCCAATATTTTGTTGAGAATTTTTGCATCTATGTTCATGAGGGAGATTGGTCTGTAATTTTCCTTTTTTGTTCTATCTTTGCCTGGTTTTGGTATCAGAGTGATGCTGGCTTCATAGAAGGAGTTTGGTAGAATTCCTTCTTTTTCTATTTCATGGAAAAGCTTAAGAAGCAATGGTGTTAGCTCTTCCCTGAAGGTCTGGTAAATTCAGCAGTGAATCCATCTGGGCCTGGGCTTTTTTTAGTTGGGAGATTTTTGATAACTGTTAGGATGTCCATGCTTGTTATAGGTCTATTTAAGTGATTAATCTCATCTTGATTTAATTTAGGTAGGTCATATAAATCAAGGAAATCATCCATTTCTTTCAGATTTTCATACTTTGTGGAGTATATGTTTTTATAATATGTCCCTATGATTTTTTGAATTTCTCTGGCATCTGTCGTGATGTTACCTTTTTCATCTCTAATTTTATTAATTTGTGTCTCTTCTCTCTTTCTTTTGGTCAGATTTGCTAAGGGTTTATCAATCTTGTTTATCCTTTCAAAGAACCAGCTCTTTGTTTCATTAATTCTTTGTATTGTTTTTTTGGTTTCTATTTCATTAATTTCTGCCCTAATCTTTATTATTTCTTCCCGTCTACTGATTTTTGGTTTGCCTTGTTCTTCTTTTTCCAAGGCTTTAAGGTGAAGCATTAGGTCATTTATTTGCGACCTTTCTAATTTCTTAATATAGGCACTTAAAGCTATAAATTTACCTCTTAGAACTGCCTTCATTGTGTCCCAGAGATTTTGGTATGTTGTGTTCTCATTATTGTTTGACTCTATAAATTTTTTGATTTCCTTCTTGATTTCTTCATTGACCCATTCATCATTTAGTAATGTATTGTTTAGTTTCCATGATTTTGTGTATGCTCTATATCCTTTCTTGCTATTGATTTGTAGTTTGATTCCATTGTGGTCAGATAGAATGCAAGGAATTATTTCAATTTTCCTGAATTTGTTAAGATTTGCTTTGTGTCCTAATATATGGTCTATTTTAGAGAATGATCCATGTGCTGCTGAAAAGAATGTATATTCTGCAGCATTTGGATAAAATGTCCTGTATATGTCTGTTAGGTCCATTCCTTCTATGACCTCGTTTAGTCCAGATGCCTCTCTGTTTATTTTTTCCCGGGATGACCTGTCAATTGATGAGAGTGGGGTGTTAAAGTCACCAACTACCACTGTGTTTGGTGTTATCTGTGACCTTAGTTCTAACAGTGTTTGTTTGATGAATTTGGGAGCCCCCATGTTAGGTGCATATATGTTTAGGATTGTAATGTCCTCCTGTTGGAGTGTGCCCTTAATCAATATAAAGTGACCTTCCTTATCTTTCTTGACTAATGTTGGAGTGAAGTCTGCCTTGTCAGCTATTAGGATAGCAACCCCTGCTTGCTTTCTGGGTCCATTTGCTTGAAACACCGTTTTCCAACCTTTCACCCTAAGATAATGTCCATCCTTTGTAGAAAGGTGAGTTTCTTGGAGACAACAAATTGTAGGGTCCTGCTTTTTAACCCAGTCTGCAAATCTATGTCTTTTGGTTGGAGCATTGAGGCCATTGATATTAAGAGATATTATTGAAAGATGTGTATTTATGCTTGCCATTTTTTTTTTTTTTTTGTGGTTCTGGTTCTACCTTTGCTCTCTTATATTAACTAGTATTTGAGTGTTGTTTGTTGTTTTCCAGGTTCCTTATATGTGTGTTTTTCTTTCTCTTCGGCATGGAGGATTCTTTCAAGTATTTTGTGTAGAGCTGGTTTTGTCTTCAAATACTCCTTTAGCCTGCTTTTGTCATGGAATGTCCTTATTTCTCCATCTATTTGAATGGATAGTTTTGCAGGATAAAGTAGCCTTGGTTGACAGTTGTTATCTCTCAGAGTTTGGAATACATCACTCCAAGCCCTTCTGGCTTTGAAAGTTTGTGTTGAGTAATCTGCTGTGATCCTGATGGGCTTGCCTTTGTAGGTAACTTGATTTTTCTCTCTAACTGCTTTCAATATTTTTTCTTTGGATTGTGTGTTTGGTAGTTTGATTATAATATGGCGAGGAGAGGTTCTTTCCAGGTTTTGTCTGGCTGGTGTTCTAAATGCTTCCTGTCTGCATTGGCACCTCTTTCCCAATTTGGGGGAAGTTTTCTTCTATGATTTTGTTGAAGATGCCTACTATACCTTTGGATTGAAATTCTTCTCCTTCTACTATACCCTGAATTCTTATATTTGATCTTTTCATAGTGTCCCGAATATCTTGAAATTCCCATTCATACTTTTCTATTAGTTTGTCTTTCTCTTTGTTGGATTGTATTAGATCTGCCACCTGGTCTTCTAGCTTAGATATTCTGTCCTCTCCTTCATCCATTCTACTGGTGAGATTTTCTACAGAGTTTTTTATTTCATTAACTGTGTTCTTCATTGCTAGTAATTCTGACTGGTTTTTCTTCATTATTTCTATTTCCTTATTTATGTCTTGTATTGATTTCTTTATTTCGTTAAATTGGTGTCCTGTGTCTTCTCTGATTCCTTTGATTTCTTCTTTGAGTTCATTGAACATATTTACAATCATTCTTTTGAAATCTTTCTCAGGCATTTTCTCTAACTCGTTTTCACTACAGGTCATTTCTGAAGCATTGATGCTTTTTGGTGGATTTATATTGCCTTGGTTTTTGGTGTTTCTTGTGTTATAATGTATATATTTTTGCATCTTGGATTAAGTTACTGCTTAGATTTTCCAGTTAGCTGGGTATCCTTTGCTGTATCTATTGATCTGATATTGTATATCTTCTATGTAGGAGATTAAGATGTTAGGTGTGGCTCTTACCACTCTCAGAGTATCTAGACACGTGGTCCTAGGGGTTAAGTTTGCCTGCTATGGGAGTATTCAAATAGGTTGAGTGGAATAAAATACAGGTATATTCTAAAATTTAACTAAACCCTATACACATTCAGTCAAGTACAGCACCGAGCATTTATGCAAGATTAGGTATTATAAAAACCAGATCCTCTATCAACAAAGAAGTTAAGATTTCTGGTCTGTTGAGGGATCCAAGTCAGCTTGTGACCAGGTGAGACCCTTCCCTGGTTCAATCCCAGTTACCTCTTTGGATGCTTTTGGTCTCAGTCAAGTTGCTGGCTGGGATGTTGGGCCACTGTTCTGCTTTCTGGAACTGGGTACTGGCTTTTCCTGTGGGGCAAACCAAGCCTGGCAACTGTGGCCCTGCAGATTGGCACCCCTGATGCTGGATCCCCGCTGCTGCCGCTGGAGCTGCCGCTGCTGGGACCACTGCTGCTGGATCCGCCACTGGAGATGCCGCTGCTGGGCCCTCCGCCTCTGATCCGCTGGTGCTGCCGCTGCGGGATCCGCCTCTGCCGCTGAAGCCGCTGGAGCCTCCGCTGCTGGATTCGCTGCCCTGAAGCCGCTGTGGCCGGTACCGGAGCAGCTGATGGTGTTTTTGGGGCTGGAGTCACGGCTTCCACCGCCGCTTCTGGCTTCCACCGCCGCTTCCGCTGCCGGGGTCTGAGCCGCCACTGTTGGATCCCGAGTCGCCACTGCCGGAGCCCGAGATGCAGCTGCCGGTGCCCGTGCTGCCGCTGCCGCTGCCAGAGTCCGAATCGCCGCTACCAGGGTCCCGAGGTGCCGCTGCCGGAGCCCAAGTCGCCGCTACCGGGTCCCGAGCTGCCGCTGCCGGATCCCGAGCTGCCGCTACCGGGTCCCGAGCTGCTGCTGCCGGAGCTGCTTCAGCCTGCCCGTGTGGGCTCTGGATATCTCCTACTTCTCCGCTGCTGTTTTAATCTCTTATACACCTCCCTTGTGTATTTTGCTGGGTTTTCTTTGGCTTTTTCTCCCCTAGGCTGCTTAGGCGTGGTTCCTATGCTGCCATCTTGACCGGAAGTCTGTTATGATAAATTCTTGCACAAGAACTCATTGTGGGTCTGCTTCTTGGACTATCCATGATTGAAGAAGCTTCAGTAAGAAGGTAACATTTGAGGAAAAGCCTACATAAAGTCAAGAAGGAACATTACAACAGAAAATAGCAATAGAAAAGCCTTCAGAGGAGGTCAGGAAGGTAGGTATGTAATGAAGCCTTTAATCAGAATGGAGGAAAAGCAGGATTTGGAATAGAAGAACAGCATGACCTAACTGAACAGCTGTTTGAGAATTTGATTGTAAGATGGCCAAAGACTGAAGCAGAAATATCAGTGGAGAGATTAATGTAACAGGAGGTCAGAGATGATGGATTTAGCTTAGGGTGTAACAGATTATATATATATATATACACACATATATATATATATTTGTATTCTGGATGTGTTCTGAAGGAAGAGATAACTGAACTCCTGAAGTAAGGGTTGTGAAATGCAAGAAGGAAAATAGTGACAAAAAAGGAAACGCCATACAGAAATTGAAGAAGTGAGACAGTACATAAGATGTGGGGAGATGAGGTTGTGAGGGGCATGGTAAGCCTGAGATGCTTGTTCAACATGTTCATGGAGATGTCAAGAGACAATTGGATGGATGAGTCTGGAGTTCAGGGAAGTCTGGACTGGACACATAAATTTTGGATCTGTCACTAAGTAAGATGGTATTTAAAGCCATGAAACTTGATGAGCTCACCAGGGAAGGACTGTGGAAAGCTGAAATCTGTACTTAATACAATTATATATATTCCATTGAATTTCTGTCACTCACAGTTGGCTATCTATATTCAACCACAAGAGTGCCTGCATGAAATTCTCTGTATAACTTTCTGAGCTACAAAGTACAAATGTGTTCACTATATATCTCCACCTAAGCCTCTGTAATAATTTCTCTACTTACAACCTGCTTCCTTAGTAAAAGTAGGAAACATAGATGCAAGAGAGTAAAAATCTCTTTAGATAATGATTCTACCTGAAAGCTGACACAAAATGCTAAAATTTATAGCCCACAAGTGGAGAAACATGCTCCAGAAGGACCAAGCACTTCAATGACATTGCAAAGTACATCAGTAGAACATAGAAGTACATTAGTTCCATGATGGGAGGGAAGAGTCAGGGCAAGGAGGAGAGGAAGAAACAGGGAGTGGAAAAAAAGGGAGGGTGAATGAGAGAGATGACATAGGTAAAGTAGAAGGACTACATACTTGTTGATATTTAACTTATAAAATTGATGGCAAGAGGCACCAGTCCTAATCCCAGTACAACATAGTGGTGTGAACCCTCAGTTCGTGAGTCTTTCATAATCCATTTTAATGTTCTATGAGGCGGAGTGTTTCAAGGTGATATGGCATATGGGCAAAAGAGTGGATCTCAGGATCATGTATCATTAGATACATACAGCATACAATAAGATACTTAGGTAAATATAAAAAATGTGGTTAGACTGCATTTGGTGTCATGACTTACCGCACAATTGTCTGCTGAAGTGGATGTACATTTGTTTTCCTGTTAGTGATGAATGAGAGTTCTTCTACTCAACATCCTTGCTCGAATTGGGTATTGACAGTCTTCTGGATTTGGGCTATATGGATACATGTCATTTGTTAATCTTTGGTGAGGTAGCTCTCTGGATCTTTTGCCTATTATTTTTCAGCCAAGTTGTCCATATTATTATTAAGACTTATGAGGTCTTTGTATAGTTTGCATATCAGTTTTCGTTTAAGTTGCCTTTGGTAAATATATTTGAACAATCTGAAGCTAAAAGAGACTTGAACTTTTTTGTTTATTATTTGAGAGCTACAGACAGAGAGAAAGAGGCAGATAGAGAGAGAGAATGGGCATGCCAGGGCCTCCAGCCACTGCAAACAAACTCCAGACATGTGCGCCCCCTTGTGCATCTGGCTAACATGGGTCCTGGGGAATCCAACTTCGAACGGGGGTCCTTAAGCTTCACAGGCAAGTGCTTAACTGCTAAGCCATCTCTCTAGACCAAGACTTGAATTTTAGTAGAGCCCAGTTTATGAATTATTTCATCAATCATGTTTTCAGTATTTCTAAAAAGTCATAATCATGTAAAATATCTTTAGATTTTTCTTTTAGTTTGTTTTCTAGGCATTTCATAGTTTTGTATGTAGATTTCAATCTATCATCCATTTTGAGTTCTGTGAAAAGCATAATGTCTGTCTGTCTCTAGATAACTTTCTTGTTTGCATGTATGTTCAATTGTTAAAGAATTATTTATAGAAAAGATGCTTTTTATTAACTGTACACTTTGTGAAGAAAAGAGTATCTATTCACTTGTTAAAGATCAGATATATACATATATATATATATTCAATATTGAATGATGTACTATGAGGGTTTTTTGCCTTATTATATATGCTCTAAATCAGTCTGTCAATATCTTCAAAACAACTTTAATGGATTTTAGTTGGGATTGGACTAAATTTTAGATAAAACTAGAAATAACTGACATCTTGGTAACATGAAGTCATCCATCCTATCCATTGACTTGGAATCTCTCCATTGATTAAATTGTTTTACTTCCATTCATTACGGTTTTATTGATTTCCTCATATAGCTATTGTTCATGTGTTATTAGATTGATACTTAAGCCATGAGGACAATAATACAAAATACAATGGGCTTTTAATGTTAAATTTGACTTTTTAATGTGTGGTATATAGGGAAGTGATAACTTTGTATATTAATTTTGTTATATCTTGTAACTTTATTGTCATTGCGTATTAGTTCCAGGAGTTTTCTTGTTAAGTTTTTCATACTTCCTATATTAATTATTATATACTTATGAACATAGACAGTTTTACTTTTCCTTCCTAATCACTGTGTCTTTTACTTTATATTTTTGTATTTCATATTGGCCAGGACTTTCAATAGGAATAGGAAAGATCCTTGTCTTATTTTGCTCTTAGCAGGAATGTTTCTAACTCCTTTTCCATTATATAATATATTTATTAGTTGTAGGTTTAAGTAGGCATTCTTTGTACAGTTTAGTAAATATCTGTTTATTTCTAGTTGTTGAGTCTTTAATTATTGCTGGGTGTCAGATATTACTGAATGCTTTTCCCTATATCTATTGACAAGATCACACAACTTTTCCTCTTTAGCATAGTCATATGATTCATGAATTGATTTCATTGAAACTACCTTCTGCAATGATGGCTTTAGGGATGAGTGAGGAAGTGTGAACTCTGTTTTCTGGAACATATCATAGGAAATTGATTTAGTTTCTTCCTTATTTTTTTTTTGTAGAATTTACCAGTGACCTCACCTAGACCACTTTATTTTCTGCGAGATATTATGCATCTTCAGATTGTATGTTATTTTCTGTGTGAGTTTTGTCATGTTGTGTTTTTCTTTTTTAATATTTTATTTCTTAATTTATGAAAGAGAGAGAGAGAAGGGGAGAGATGGCCAGGGCCTTTAGCCACTGCAAACAAACTCCAGACACATGTGCCACCTTGTGTATCTGGCTTACATGGGTACTGGGGAATTGAACCTTGGTCCTTAGGTTGTGAAGGCAAGCTCCTTAACTGCTAAGCCATCTCTCCAGCCCACACTTTATTTTTCAATGAATTGGCCTATTAACCCAAGCTATCAAGTTTGTTTTCAGATCATTCGTTTAGTGTCCATGGACTCTATAATGATGATCTCTTTCCATTTATGGTATGCAGAATGTGTGCTATTAGTCTGATGTTGTAGACAGCTTCATTTTCTTTTCATTCCAGTTTCTTCCAAACAAACAGAGTTTATGGGAAGGAGTTATTTCAAGCTTCCAGGTCCAGGGGTAAGTTCCATCAGTGGTAGAAGAAGCTGCTTCCATACATGCAAGCAGAGGAGACACCGAAACAGCCTGTAAAACCCAACAGCAGGAAGCACTAATCAACAGCAAGCAGCAAGGCTCATACTGTTCTCTTATACCTTTGGGCTGGAATTCAGATCTGCCTCCAAACACACCTTACTGCTGGACTCCAGGATCTGCCCCCAGTAATACCTCTTCTAGCCAGGAGGCTGGAGATTGAAGTTACAAGTTTATTTAAGCACATGAGTCTATAGGGGGCACACATTTACCTCCAAGCCATCACACTTAGGTATGTACTTATCTGTTACTAATTTTTTAAGAACCAACTCCTGGTTTTGTTGATGTCCTATTTTCATATTTTTATTTTACTTCTGGTCTCTTATTTTCTTTCTTTTTTTTTTTGCTTATTTTAGTTTACTTTTCTCTTCTATTTCATATTTCTAAAGTGTCAATGTAGATTATTAATTTTATGGATTATTGATCTTTTTCCTAATATATGTATTAAAATACTATTAATACTATTAATTTTATTATTTTATGAAAATGCTTTATAAAAATCATGGTGAAATTGGGAATAGATAAAAATACCTCAAAATAATAATGGCTGTGTATAACAAACCCATAGCCAACATTAGATAAAGCAGGAAAAATCTGAAAGCATTTCCTCAAAAATCAGGAATGAGGCAATGATGCTTATTTCCACTACTTTTATTCAATAGCATGTT
The DNA here is from genome assembly GCA_036346955.1 of Dipus sagitta. Lineage (NCBI taxonomy): Eukaryota > Metazoa > Chordata > Mammalia > Rodentia > Dipodidae > Dipus > Dipus sagitta. The sequence goes on from CM070771.1 coordinate 199,560,634, forward strand.
CAAAGTATTAGCTAAAATAATAAGATAAGAGGACATAAAGCAATTAAACTAGGAAAGAAAAACCTCAAGCTATCTCTTGTTTATTGATTCTATACTGTAAAGATCTGATAAAGTTTATTGGAAATCTCCTAGATCTAATAAACACTTTCAGTAAAGTTGCAAGTTTACAAAACGAGCATATAAAAATCAAGAGCAATCATATACATCAATAATGAACTTGCAGAGAAAGACATAAAGGAAAACTTGTCATTCCCAATAGCCTCAGAAAATTATGCATCTAGGAATAAATATACCTAGGCTGGGAATATTTTTCAGTGGTTTAAAGGTGCTTCCTTGCCTGGGTTCAATTCCCAAGACACCACTTGGGGTATCCATATGCACATAAAACACTAACAAAATTTTTAATTAATAATTTTTACAGAAAGAAAACTTGAAGAGTCTGAAGGAAGAAACCAAACAGGATATCAGACAATACTTGTCATGCATTCATAATTGGAAGAACTCATCTAGTTAAAATGGCTTCAGTATACTTTTTCAAATGTTCAACTTTCTTTTTACATTTCTCCCAGTGTTTTAAGTTGTCAGCATTATATTTTCATAATTCACTATGCCAGGTACTTTATCTTGGTATCATTCAAAATGTTGAGGAATTATTATATTCTAAAATTTCACTCTAAAATCATACACTGAGAGTTCTAATTTGTTTTTGATGGTTTGTTTATTTATTTGCAGTTTTAACTTTGTGAAAGTTAATTATCACATTGATTTTGTGTATAAGCATTGTGCATGTATGTAAAAATAGTAAAAATTCATCAAAAAATGACAAGATGTGCTTTATATATATGTACATGGAAAGCATAAAATTTCTTGAGGTCTTAGATCATTGGGGACTACAAAAATAGTAGTGACCTATTGTGCTCTAAAATGATCTTCACATAAGACTCAGGATGTTTGTCATGATACTGTATCTTTCTTTTATTTTTATTTATTTATTTATTTATTTATTTATTTATTTATTTTAAAGAGACCAAAAGATAATTGGTGTGCCAGGGCCTCAGCCACTGAAATCGAAATCCAGATGCTTACACCACCTAGTGGGCATGTGAAACCTTGTGCTTGCCTCACCTTTGTGTATCTGGCTTATGTGGGATTTGGAGAGTTGAACCTGGGTCCTTTGCAGACAACCACCTTAACTGCTTATCCATCTCTACAGTCCATATTGCAGCTTTCAGATGATAGCAGGGTATGCATGATTACTATTTGTCTTAATTGCCTTTATATGTTTTGCTTTTTCACTTACTTCTCTATGAATATATTTCTGAAGTGTCTTACCCATGTAACTGTTATCACTATACCATACCCTCAAAACATTACAGGCCATTGCTGAGTGTTTATGCTTGCAACAAAAATGTTAACATTGCCTTTTGTATAGCCTATGGCCAATTAAGTGCTATGTGGTATTTTAAATGCTTAAAATGTTTATACTAAAATATAAATAAATGGGCTTTAAAGACTTTAAATAGATTTTTCCAGAATTACAGTTTTGAGATAATAATCTTTCTGGATTTCAGACTTTTGATATTTTGTAAAATTTTGAGATGAAGGAATTCAGGAATTTGGGATTATGATGCAAAACTTTTTATATCATATGTTATATATGCAATATTTCAACTACACTTGTAAAACTTCTGAAAGATAATATTATATCCCCTCCTTTTCAGAAAGAGAATTGAAGTATATATAAATAACTTTGTCCAAAAGTCAATTCACAAATCAAAGCTCCTTAATCATTTCATATTACCTAAACTATCAGAAAAGATACTAGAATAAGACCAATTGGGCTACAGACTAGTTAGAGACTATGTAAGACATACATTTTAATTGTCTCATTTAGATACTTCTCTAGAATATCAGAGGCAAACTCAGATGAACAATGCTAACAAAAAGAAATCAGTGAACACAAGGAGAGAATATCTAGAGCAGATTTGTGTATTTTTTCATATTAATGTTCCTTGGTAAGCTGAGCAGACAATTGCCATAAAACATAAAGCAATAAAAATAAAACAAAATAAGAATATTAGCATTTATATCTAGCTAACTCAGTGGTCTTCTCAACAAAGTCAAAGTTTTCTTCCTCCAGGAATGACTCAGCAAGCTAGTATGTATGGTGATTACCTTTGGATAGATTACAGCAAATTTTTTTGTTCTTGTTGCATGTATATGAATGTGGGAGAGTAGCATGCATGCATGTTCAAATGCGTATGCAGTAAATACAATATGTGGAGAACAGAGAATAGGGTATTTGTCATCCCTTTCTATCTCATTTTTCTTCTTTTTCACTTTTTAAATAAAAAATATAATTATTTATTTATTTGAGAAAGAGAGAGAAAGGAGAGAGAGAAAGAGGGAGGAAGAGAGAGAATGAGCACTCCAGGGCCTCTAGCCACTGCAAAAGAACTCTGAACGCATGTGCCACCTTGTCCATCTGCCTCATGTGGGTACTGGGGAATCAAACCTTGGGTCCTTACATTTCACAGGCAAGATCCTTAACCACTAAGTAATCTCTCCAATCCAGCCTGCTTCCTTTTTTTAACCAGACTTTATAATAAGATGGGGCTCAAAAAGCCGGGCGTGGTGGCGCACGCCTTTAATCCCAGCACTTGGGAGGCAGAGGTAGGAGGATTGCCATGAGTTCGAGGCCACCCTGAGACTCCATAGTGAATTCCAGGTCAGCCTGGGCTAGAGTGAGACCCTACCTCGAAAAACTGAAAAAAAAAAAAAAAAAAGATGGGGCTCAAATATAGTATCTACCACCATATTCTTGAAATTTTAAATTTCCTTTCCTTACCCTTGCATTATTCCTTCTTCCCTTTCTGAGGTTCTTGTTCCCGATAAACCATGTATGACTCCAATTGTGTACTTTCTTTTTTGTCCTTTATGCTTCTAGACCCGTGGAAAAAGAGACCATGAAGCTGGGTTGTATATCCTCACTGATGATACCTGTGGGACGTTGGTTAGCTTCATACTTATATAAAATTGTTAGTGGGTTAATTGTATGTTCTCTCTCCCTGTGATATTTTCCAAAGAAAGAACATAGATCTCCTCATCATGTGCAGCTGCTGTCGTACCCCTAGGCAATGGAAACCAGCAGTGCAGACAGAATGCTACATCTTTGACCCCCCAGTATAAAATCTCTCAGCCAATGCAAGCTGTCTGCACTGTTTTCAGTCCACTATGGTTTGTAAAGTGCGCTCCACACTGACCCACCTTTGCCTCATGTTCTGTATGTTCTATTGAACCATCCCAACCCACAGTGGCTGACATAGTGGCGGTGAAAGTCCTGGAAATGAACAGAAGATGAGGATCATGCTCACTTTCAAAGGTAAGTTTTCAGTTTCCTGAAACAACCGTAATAAAATTACATAAATAGGATATAGTTGAGGTCAAAAAGTAGAAAATCACAGCTGAAGTGGTGTAAACAATGTGCCGAAACAGCTCACCTAATCAGGGAGATGACTTCAGAGTTAATCCAGAATCCAGTGGTTCAACCACACGATACAGAACTGTGTTTTATTTTCATGTTTTTTCTCTGTCCTCACCTCATGTTAGCTTCCTTCTTAAGCTTTATTTCCTCATTTTTAAAGGAATATGAATATATCTCATTATTACCTTGCTCAAAAATGAATGACACACTAGCACTCTCGTGTGAGAATACATTTGACCCATATGGTGGCAGCAAATGGTTCCCAGAAGAAATCCCCATTCACCAGAGAGGGTGTTCCCAACATTCCATGTGTTGGCCATAGTCCTCCTAGAATCCTTCATTTACAGCACCAACTGATCCCTTTGTCCTTGTCACTTGACTCTTCAAGATCCAGACGAACATCCTTTCCCCTGCCCCAATCAAACCCACCCCAGCAAGAGTCCTGCAGAGCATCCCTTTGGTATGTTACTGCTCTGCCACCCTGGGAGGCACAGTTAGGGGTGAAAACATCACATAAAGCACACAGGAGCACATCAGTGAATGGCATGACACTTGAACATGAGCCTCACAACTTCATCAAACGTACTTCCTCCTCAAATGAGAGACTCCAAGTGGTTGATGTTTCATCCCATTTTGCTCTGTAGACAGGAAGGAGTTAGTGGATGAAAGTGTAGAGACATCTTTGACTCAGTTAGGCTTCTGTTTTTTTCTGCTAATACATGTTAATATCCTGTCTATTTGGGGCATTTGTTCATTTTTTCTTTTCTTTGTTCATTTTTTTTCAAAAGAAAGATTAAAGGATGGTAGACTTCTGACAGAGTGAAGGGCACAGAGGTAAAACCAACCATAAGACCAAAAAAAAAAAAAAGAAAGAAAGAAAGAAAGAAAGAAAGAAAGAAAGAAAGAAAGAAAGAAAGACCACAGCATATATAGTACAATATTTTATAAGAGAGGTGCTGAAAATACTACATGCTAACACAGACAATATGAAATGCAAGGGGGAGGGTATCAGAGAATGCCCAAAGTCACAGGCTTAGACCAAGAGCCTTTCAATAGACTGCTGAATGGACTGGATCTGCTTCTTGAGCTGAGAGCCTTTGATGGTGACAGAACAGGAATTGATAGGCCTGGAGACCCCACAGGCCTGGATCAGGGTCTGCGTGAAAAGCACAAATGCACAGGGGACATTCTTGTCTTCACATAGCAGTGGGAGGTGCAGGATGATCTCCAAGGGCTCATTGTCTGCTGCCATCAAGATCAACTCAGAGAGGCCCCTGTTTAGTGTTGTGGTGGCCTCATTGGCTCCTTTCTGAAGATGTTTGTAGTTTCCTGATTGCTGAATGAGATCCAGTAGTTTCTTGGTGAGGTAGGCACCTACAAGGGGATAGGTCTTTGGATTAATATCAGCCTGTGTCATGGCTGCAGTCGCAGGCATGGCCCACTTTCTTTCTTCATGACAGTAAGAGTTTGCAACAGTTACAGGGAGCTAGAGATGAGAAAGAATTGGACACTGGAACAACTTCAAGAGTGAGTCCTAACTGGCTTTATCAGAGTCATGATGCCCAATCCTGTTCCAAAGTGTGATGACCTTAATTTTGATGACTTGTTTACCTTTATTTCTACATTATTTGTAATTTTTCAGGAATCACTTCTGCTAGACCCATGGAGCCTGAAAATACACTGTGGAGATATCTAAGCTCATGTCTGCCTGCTGGCAGCTCTCAGGCCATGATATTACATCATATTTCTGTTATATCCTGGGATCTGCTTGCTAAGACACAACATGCCTTTTTTCTCCTATCATTTTATGTTTTCCTGAAGGTTTACTAAGAGAGAAAGGTTTTGATCTTCTCTGCTCTCAGATCCCGCAATGATGTGGATGGACACTGTGTTTTCACATGCCACTTGGTACTCTCCCTTTCCACCTCAGAAACTCAGTGTTACAGAAAGAGGGGTCAGACAATATCTAAACTCCTTTTCTTCTGAAGATTTACCCCCTGCATCTCCTCCTATTTTTGGAAATCTTTATATAATTTTATTGGTGTGAAAGCATGCTAAAATTTATCATGTTTTTCTTTGTACTAAACTATTTTGGTACCTAGGTTGAGAAACTCAATGTGCAAGCAGGTGTATAGGAGAAGGAGTACATAGTGCTGATGCAGAATCAGAAAAAGCCTATTAGAGCAGAGTTATGAACAGCAACTTCTAATAATATTGAAGCAAGGATCCAGTTTCTGGATAGAGTATGTCCAAATGAGGATATCAGATGGTCTGGACTAGCAGCAGTAGGAAATGAGGCCAAAGAGGTAGACAAGAGGCTGTGGCAGCCAGAAATTACCAAGGAATCTTGATCTTATCATTGGTATGAGGATTAACACTGAAACACTTAGAACTTGGGCAATGCCATGGTCAAAGCTATAAACTATTCAAAATTTCTCTGACAGTAAGTTAAGTAGAGTTGGGAATGATTTAATTTTTGAAGTTTTAATTCTTCCCCTACCAGTGAAAACAGACAAATGCCTATGAAGCATTAATGGTAGGAAAATGGCAACTGTAAAATACTTATCATGTATTATGGAATAGTCAGCCTAAACTATAATATCTTTATCTTGTAAGATACATCCTTCATTAAATATGTTAGATTTGAGAATGTGGAGCTGACTAGAAGGCAGTGATGCTGGACATATGGCTCTGGAGCAGGCAAAAGTTGGAGTTAGCTATAAATTTGGAAATCATAAGCAACAAGATTATAATTAAACCTATGATCATGCATAAGGTAGCCCAGGAAGAATATATAGATTTGATGAGGGAGGGTATGGATGATGACATAAAAAAGAAGAGCATCTACATCAGAATATGAAGCTCATGGGCAATAATGGGCAGAAATTAGGAGAACCAGATAATTGTTTTTGTGTATTGAGGGTAGTTCCCAAATTGAGAGCAGGTTCACAAGCAAATGGAAGCTGTATAAATCAGGGTTCTCTAGAAGAGAAGATCAAATAGAATATATATATATTCTATATATACATACATATATATATATATATGTGTGTGTGTGTGTGTGTGTGTGTGTGTGTGTGTGTGTGTGTTACATATAATATATTTAACTGGCATGGCATTATAACTCCAATAGATACAGATAGAGTATACACAGTGTATATTATTTCATATTTTTCAGCTAAAGATCTGAAAGACCCCAGGAGAGTCACTGGTGCTGAGTCCATGTATAAAGGTCAAAAAAGCTAGAGTCTGATGTCTATAGACAATGGCAGTAGCAACACTGTAAGCAAGAGGTACAAATGGGCTTCTAAATTTCCTTCTACCCAGGTCCTCAGCCCACTGGGTGATGTTGCCTACATTCAGGGTGGGTATGTCCTTCCCAGTCACTGCTACACATGCCAATCCTCTCTTTGAATGCCTAATAGGCATACTTAGAGGTACATTGCATCAGTCTTGGTCATTTCTTAATTTGATCAAATTGGCAAACATGACCAATATCACAGAAAAAGAGGTTGTGATCCCTCTTTCTAGAAATGTGTCTAGGAAAGAAAGACAACAGATAGAGCCACATGGAAGGTTTTACTGAGAAGGATAATGCAGAGTTAAAATGATACACAAAGTAAACATATCAATAAAGTAATTCTAAAGGAAGAAAGAATTATGATATTATGTTGCTGGACTTAAGAGGAAACAACAATCATATTTCTATTTAATATAGCTAAACTTTAATGCAACTTGATCACACAGGTGATTGAAAACTTAAAGAAGTAAGCAGGAATGACCCCTTAGATGAGAACTTCATCATTGACAAACCACTGCTACTTACAAGGACAGAGAGACAAAGGAAGAGGGTAATGTATCTGGAGCTTATTTGCTGGAACTTCTAAGTAAAGGCTGGTACCCTTAGCTAATTAAGATCAACCCTAAATCAGGAGCTACTTTTTTCCACCAGAGAATCAAGGATTCTTGTTTTCTAGACCAGAGGCTGTGGCAGACTGCAGTGCCTGAAACAGAAAGGAAAAGCAAACAGCCCAGTCTTCTCCTCCATCTTCTCTCTCTCATTCACGCCTTTTCTGTGAGAAACCTACCCAAAGCCACCTTGAAAAGCTACAGAGACCAGTATTATAAAATACAGGGGGTAGAAGGGCAAGGAGAGAAATGGATATAAGGGAAAACAGACCCTAATAGGAAGAGCCTAGTAGTGACTTCAACAGAAGACTGGAATTTTAGAACAGTCAATGAGGAGAAAAGAAGGAAGAGATAGTTTTTGGCTTAGGAGTTACATCATTTACAAAGTAATGCTTGATTTTGGGTTGATCGTCCAAATGATAAATATGTCACCTCGACATGAATTTACAGAGTATATGAAAATGTTTCAATACTACACTTCCCATTCTTCCTCACACATTGGTGTCATTCACTTTATTTCTACATATTTAACATCACAATAGATTCTCATTATTTTTGCTTTTTACAGTTTTTTGAAAGAACTTGAAAATCAGAAGAGATTATATTCCATATGTTCATCATTTATGTGCTCTTCTTTTTTTCTACCTTAATTTTTCTTATAGTTTGGTTGTCTGGGTGATGAACTCTTTCATCTTTAGGCTTAATACCACTTTATTTTAAAATAGTGTCACAGTATGGAGCCAATGCTGATCTGAAACTCACTATGTAGCCAATGGCTAAACTCATAATTACTCCTATTACAGCCTCTCAAATGTTGACATGTGCATGTTTTGTTTTTGAATGATATTTTCTCTGAGTATGAATTTCTAGGCTGTTTTTTGTCCTCCCAGTATTTCAGATGATTCTTTTCTGTCTTTAGGCTTACACTATTTCAAGAAAGAATTCTGTCTTTATTATTATCTTCATTTATTTGTACATAATGTGTTTCTCCCTTATTACTGCCTTTAGTGTTTTATCCTTATCACTTTTTTGTTTATTTTTATTTATTTGTTTGAGAGTGACAGATAGACACAGAGAGAAAGAAGCAGATAGATAGAGAGAGAATTGGCACACCAGGACCTCCAGCCACTGCAAACGAACTCCAGACGGGTGCACCACCTTGTGCATCTGGCTTATGTGGGTCCTGGGGAATGGAGCCTCGAACCAGGATTCTTAGGCTTCATGGGCAAGTGCTTAACCACTAAGCCATCCTCCAGCCCCTTTATCACTTTTATTAAGCAGTATTATTATGTATTTTGGCATATCTTTATTTATACTTTTTGTGTTTGGGGATCATTCACTTTCTTAAATACATGGGCTTAAAAGTTTTAACCAAACTTTGATATTTTTGTATCATTATTTCTTCATATACTTTCCTCTGTCTTCCACTTTCCTATTGGAATTTCAATTATATGATGATGGACTATTTTCACATTGACATTCATTTTACAAATGGTCTTGTCATGCTGATTTTTTTGTTAGTTTAGTAAAAATGGTATATTTTTTAACTTATGACTCCACGCCATCTATCAAACTTTTTCTCTGAAATTATTAATATATTTATCTCTTTAAATGCACTTCTTAAAAAAATCACGTTGGGTGTGGGTATAACTCAGTGACAGAGCACTTGCTCAACATGCTCAAGAAGTTGAGTTTAATCTCTAGCATGAGAAAAATAAACAAAACTAAGAAAAACAACAAAACTCCTACTCTGTACTGCTTCCTGTCATGTCTGTTTCAGTTTATAATTTTTGTATTAAGAAAAGAGGATTCATCTAAAATATAAGAAAGAAAAGAGGACTGAAGAGATGGGTTAGCAGTTAGGGTGCTTACCTGCGAAGCCTAAGGACCCATGTTCTACTCTCCAGATCCCACATTAGCCAGACACACAAAGGTGAGGCAAGTGCAAGGTCACACATGCCCACTAGGTAGCGCAAGCATCTGGAGTTCGATTGCAGTGCCTGAGGCCCTGGTACAACAATTCTCTTTCCTCTCTTTCTTTTTCTCTCTCTCCTTCACTGTCTCTCTCTCTTAAAAAAAAAAAAAAAGAGAAAGAAAGAAAAGTTTCAAGGATCTTGAATTCATATATACACATTTGTCACCTCAATTTTACTACTTTTACTTTCTTATAGACTAAATTGCTAATTTGGGAGCAAAATAATTCCTCTGACTTTTAAAAGCAGAAAATTAACTTTTTTGTGATTCAACTAGTTATTGGTATTATCTTATATTTTCTAAATTTTGTGTGAGCCCCAAGTCAGTAAATGAAGTTGGTACAACATTTTAGAGATTGAAATTGTAAGGGAAACTTAAATTTAGATATAAAAAGAAACAAACTAGGGGCTGGAGAGATGGCTTAGCAATTAAGGTGTTTGCATGAGAAGCCTAAAGACCCAAGTTTTATTCCTCAGTATGCACATAAGCCAGATTCACAAGGTGGTGCATGTGTCTGGAGTGCATTTGCAGTGGCTATAGGCCCTGGCACACCTATTCTCTCTCTCTGTCTGCTTCTTCTTCTCTCTCTTCCCCCTCTCTCTCAAATAAATACACAAATAAAATATTTAAAAACAAACAAGCAAACAACAAAACAGGGCTGAAGAGATGGTTTAGCACTTAAGGCACTTGCCTGAGAAACTTAAGGACCCATGCTCAACTATCCAGATACCACGTTAGCCAGATGCACAAAGGTGAGGCAAGCACAAGTTCACACTTGCCCACTAGGTGGTGCAAGCATGTGGAGTTCATTTGCAGTGGCTGAGGCTCTGGCATGCCAATCTCTCCCTTTGTCTCTCTCTCTCTCTCTCTCTTACTCTTTCTATAAACAAAGACAACAACAACAAAAAACCTGGCTAAAACCATAAGGCTAATACAGAGTGAGCAGCCCAGGGCTATGACTTACGTATGTTCCAAGATAGTTATGAATGCAGTCTAGCACAAAATCACAAGTTGCAAAGCTCTTGAACATAAACTTTGTTAATGACAATTTTGTATTGTAATGTCACACAAAATCAATGTAGGTCTGCTTTTGTAACCTGTGAGCTGTGGGTTAGACAGTGCTGATGCATAAAGGTGGCTTGATAGAGTCTTATGTAGTGAAGAAAAGAAACAATCAGCTATGATTTAGAATAATTTCATATTTAAAACATCAAATATGGATAGTTTTAAGACAAATATAAAATATTAGAATATAAACAATAAGCTCCTTAGTGAGAACTGTATAATTGGTAATGTTCACTAAGATGTAAATGCAATCAACATCGATGTTGAAAACGACAAATTTTAGAAATCTTAAAAGTTATCACCAAAAATATATTTTCTTTAAATATTTCTGTCTCATACATTTTGGAATAATGTTAATACTCTGTAGAAAAGTGGCATTTACTATGACAAAAGAAGCACAATTCAATGCTCTGCACTTACAAATAACTTTTATTAAGTCCCATGCATACAGAAACATCTCTCTGACATGTACCTAAACTTTTCTGAAAAAATATTTGAATCTTTTAATTAGTCTTAGACTTTACTGCCATTTGTCAAGATCATTATAGGCTTCATACAAGATAATTATGCTGTGGATAATTTGCTCTGTAAATATTTTTATTCAATCTACTAACAGTTTCTTTAAACTCTGAAATGACTATAAAATGATGATAGTCTGTAATTGGACCTTAGTTTTTATACTTAGAAAATTTAACTGTTTTTCATTATGTGTAGTATACAGTTCTCACTAAGGCATTTCCGAATCCCATCAGGTTGACAGTCAACATTAACCATCACACCACCCTGTTCATATGGCTTTTTTATTACTTTAGGATTGGCTCTGTCCCATATAGTGTTGGCTCTTTTTTTTTTTTTTTGAACACGGATTAGTTTGTTTTACTTTTAATTTTATTTTTTATTGACAAGTTCCATAATTGTAAGCAATATCCCATAGTAGTTCCCTCCCTACTTTCCCCTTTGAAACTCTACGCTCCATCATATCAACTCCCTCTCTCAATCAGTCTCTCTTTTATTTTGGTGGCATGATCTTTTCCTCCTATTGTGATGGTCTTGTGTAGGTAGTGTCAGGCATATAGTTTCTGCTCTTTAATTTAATCTTGGAATAAGATGTCAGATATAACACAGCTGAAGGCAAACTGGCCCAGATTTGCTATTTACCTACAGACCCATGAGCAAGAAGCAAACATTAGAACCATTTAAATTTTTGAGTTCCTTACTACCTGAACATACATTGACAAAAACACTTACATAATTATATGAAACAGTAACATCTTAAAATATAAGCTTCTGTTTGTTTAACATATGAAAAAGATTGCTTCTATAGCAAACCTGAGTATACTTTATAAAGTAAAATTTGCACTAGTAGCCATAAAAACTATTTTGACCTACAGTTTCCTATCCAGAATGTATAGCTTTGAAGTTATCATTATGTCTAAGCATAAAGTAATGAAGAGAATGAAAAAAATAACAGCTTACATCTGTCATAGGAGTTAAGCTATAGGGGAAATGATTGTCCCCTAGTCAAAGAGGTAGTTCAGAAAATACAGAAGACTGCACCTTATCAGACCAGAAATTCAGAAGCAGAAACCTCTGTGGGAACTGAGGTGGGAGATGTAAACTGACATGAGTCTCAGTGTGGATGAGCTGACAAGTAAAATCTCCAGGCTGACAGACCCACCCACACACTTTTATGAGATTTACTTCCAGGATTTATACCAGGTGGTTATAATGATTTAAGAAAATAAAAACACCTCATCATACTTGAAACAGATGGAGTGGCAAAGAAGCCATTTTGAATTCTGTTCTTTTTGTGTGTGTGGAGGGGAAGAGGGTTATTTTGGCTTACAGGCTCAAAGGGGAAGCTCCATGATGGCAGGGAAAATGATGACATGAACAGAGGGTGGACATCATTCCCTGGCCAACATCAGGTAGACAACAGGAACAGGAGAGTGTGCCTTGAATTCTGTTCTTAATTAGACTTGCTCTCAAGAGAGAATTTTCTTGGTAGTCCAGCATGTCAAACCTGCTGTGTAGGGAAAGATAATCTTGAGCTCATGATCTTCCTGCATCCAGCCTCACGGGATAAGATTATAAGTGAATCAGTATAACTTACTGGTTTTTCTTTTAAAAAATATTTTTAATTTTATTTATCATTTGTAAGCAGGAGAGAGAGAGAGAGAGAGAGAGAGAGAGGAGAGAAGGAACAACAGGGGCTCTTTCCACTGCAACCTCCAGATGCATGTTCCACCTTGTGCATCTGGTTTTATGTGGGTACTGGAGATTCAAACCTGGACTGTCAGGCTTGCAAGCAATCACCTTAACAATTAAGCCATCCCTCCAGTCCCACTTTCTAGTATTTTAAAAAAGTGTTATCACCTGGGGAAGGAAACACCCATCCTGCACCACTTAAATGCTGGGGTGGGGGGTGGTGGATAACTAGAAGTACTTGTGAAGTTTACAACTTAAGAAACAAAGGCCTCTGAAAGATTAAGATGTAATTAGTGGACTATAAAACATATTGTCACTTCTGACACCTTGCCTCCACATGCCAAAAAGAATACATTGTGTTTGGCTTTCAATAAAAAGTTCACAAGATATACTGAACAGTAAGACCTGCCAGTTTGATGAGACAAGAGAACATTAACACTAAACTAAAACAGGGCAGAAATGTTGGAATTTTGAGCTCATGAATTAAAAACAAATATGATTGGTATGCTAAGAGCTGCAATAGAAACAAACTAGACAACATGAAGGAACAGATTGACAATGTAAACTGAAATATAAATGTTTGAAGAAAGAATCGAAAAGAAATGCTAGAATAAAACATACCACATCAAATATAAAGAACGACTTTGATGGGCACATGAATATATTAGACATGGCAAGGAAAGATGCTCTGAGCTTGAGAATATGTCAATAGAAATTCCAAAACTCAAAAGCAAATGGAAAACAACTGGAAATGTGAACACAATATGCCTGTAGCACTCAGACAATATCTAACTTTATCACTGAGCCAAGAAGAACAGGGATAAGGGGGCATTGATAGCAATACTATATTCATCCATTGCTTCCTTCAATCAGCTGTTTGGGTACATTCTGTTTTTTTCACTATTTTTTTTATTAATTAGTTTTGTACTCAGTGAATACAGTCAATTTGGTACCATTGCTAGGCTCATCCATATCCTACCCCCTCCCCCTGGCCCCTCCTTGTTGAGGTATATGGGTCATGCATTCTGGAGTTAGCCCACAGTTATGGGTAGGATAAATATCTCTGCATATCAGGACCCAACATGTGGCTCTGACATTCTTTCTGCCCCCTCTTCCGCAAAATTTCCCTGAGCCATGTTGGGTTCATGTTGGTTCCTCTTTTCATCAAGGTTTTAACTATTCTTAAAATAAAGACTCACATAGAAGTGGTTAATTTCCAAAGGGGAAGTACTCATACCTAAAGACATTGTAACTTTAAAGATAGCTTCTGTCTTATTTATGCTAATTCTATTGAATGGTCATAACTAGGTTTAATCACTTAGGTTTAAGTGATTTAATTTCAGTAATGATAACCTTCATCTTCCTGGGATATGTTGGGACAGCTTGCTTAAGCTTTATCAAATTTAAGTCATGGGTAAAACATAAAATTGTTTTATGTAAATAAAAATTTCTGTGGTACATAAAATCAATAGCTACCAGGTTTAAGGCAAAATTATTGGTTGTCAAATAATGTTTTTCTTTCAAAAAGATTTATCAAGGGTTATATTAGAATGTAGCTAGGTGTTTTGATTTAAAAAAAATTTCAAGCTCAGTGGTTCTGTTTCCAATGTTCTCTGGAAAATTTGTACCAACACAGGTGTCTGAACTAATCAAAGATATTTCCAAACACAGGTGCTAAGACTTTATACTGTCTTACTTGTCCTTTTCTGAAAATTTCTAGGTTAAATTAGTTAGTCTGTAAATCAATTGGTACTGTTTTCAAGACTGGTAGCAGGTTCTGCCTATATTTATAAATATTAGATACTTAAAATATGAGATATTTATAAATATTTAAAAATGACATGTGTCTACTTTCTATACCTCATATATAAGCCTTATGCTGCCATAGTACAACTAAAATTTTAAAGATAGGACAAAATGATTTTAAAAGCCCTTGTGCCATTCTTTAAGTCTATTTCAGTAATCAAATGTGCTCTATATGTACATACATCCAGGCTGGTGTAACTTCATTTCTAAGTGTGTTAATTACCTACGTAGAAGCCAAAAGCCAATTGGAATCATCAGAGCAAGAGGCTCCAATATTTTGGCCTGTGCTCCCAGGTCATGAGGCCACTGGAAACAATGGGACACTTCTACACTGGCCCCCTGGTAAGTCACCTGTCTTCATGAGCAGGGAGGATATGGAGACCCATACAAAATTGGCATACAGTCTGAAACAGGAGAGTCACAATTGAGGAGCAATCAGTCCTCCTGACTTCCCCAAAAAAGGGAAAGCTACTTGGCCAGCATGGCCCTGACTCATCCTAACAGACAGAAGACACCAGTAAGGTATGGGGCTACTCCTGGATCCCTAAAGTCTCTTTGGAGAGCCATTAATGACCTCCAAAGTTAATCCTTAATTAAATTTGGTTATCTGCATGGTCTTAAACACCCAGAAAGAAATGTATAACCAAAGATAAAAAAAATACCTTACATATATGAACGGCCTATTAAGTAACACAAGAACTTTCCAAGAGGGAAAACAAACATTAAGACATCTTTTCCCCATAGTTTTAATTCTACAAAAAAAAAAAGATGTTCAAAGGGTTATTTTCAAACCTAAAATATGCAAATAATCTGGGAGACTGGGTGTTGCCATCACCGCAAGACACTGGAACCCCACAAGGGACCCTACGCAGGAAGGGACCCTAAGTCTTCATCCTGACCACACCTACCGCTATGAAGATGGACGGAATTGCCACTTGGATTCATCACACCCACCTACTAAGGTGGACTATATGTGGCTTTAGGAAAGAATGTTGTTTTTATATCAACCAATCAGGTATAATTAGAGACTCAATGGAGAAGATACGAGAGAATTTGGAAAAACAAAAGAAAAAAAAAAAGCTGATAGAGGATGGTTTGAGTTATGGTTCAGTCATTCTCCATGGTTAACAGCTCTGCTGTCTGCTTTAGCAGGGCCATTACTTTTATTTTTGTTGCTAATCACAATAGGACCCTGCATTGTTAATAGATTAGTTGCTTCTGTTAGGGAACACATTAATACAGTACAGCTTATGGTTTTAAGATCACAGTATATACCATTAGACTCCACTCACTAACTCAATTGGGATCCAAGATTGGCTCCTCATGGCACATAAAGAGGGGGAAATGAGAGACCAAATATAACCATTTTAAGTAAAAAGGCCCAGGCCTGACTTAGAGAACTAGCCGGCTAATGTGCTGACTTTTGCTTCTGTAAACTTTGCTTGCTTGCTCAATTGCTGCCTTCCCCCCTAAAGTTTCCTGAGGAATCTCTACTTCAAAGACATATCAGAAACACTCCACTGCAGGGGGCCTCGGGCCTCCCACCACCTGCTTAGATAAGAAACTGAGGAATCTCCACTTCAAGGACAATGGAGATTACTTCATCTGCCTGGAGTGCGCCTAGCTCCTGCCCCCAATTTTGCCCACTGAAACCCCAAGCCAATCAGAACTGTTTAAATCAACCAATCATGTATCTATCCCCTACTTCTTTGTTCAAATTCTTATGTAAACCCCTTCCCCCAAAAGAAAGGGGCTCTCTCCCTCGCTATCGCTGTGCCGGACTGTATGGATGGAGCCCAGGCCTAGGCTTGCAATAAAGAAACCTGCTGCTTTTACATTCGAGTGTCTCGGCTTCTGTGGTGGTTCTCTGAGTGACTCCTGGGTGACCAGGGGTCTTGGCTCCTGGTCAGGGGTCTTGGCACAACACTACCTCTATCTGAAAAAGAGAATCAGATTCTCCAATGGAGAGTAAGTTAGCCCCAGACAAATGAGATAACCCTTACTTTTTTATAGAGAATTTAATAAGTGTAGGCCCCCTTGTAGCCCATGATTGGTGGTAGCTTGATAATGGAGAGTGGGCTTATGTTTGGATATGGTTCTGACTTGTTTCCCAGATCCAGCTATGGGTCCCGTACCACTGAGGAGATCAGTTAGCCAAATCAAGAGTAGTTGGTTTCCCACCATGGCTGTGCACCACTGTTGCACTTATGTGAGCATTATGACAGGTTATTTGCTGCTAAGTAGGTTAGATCATGAGTTGCTTGGACAGATATTGGTCATTTCCCCCCAGTCGCCCATGTAGCACCTCTGGCACTAGATGCGCTGACTGTCTGGGGACTGACTCTCTTCCAGCTTCCAGCCATGCCATTCCATTTTATGTGTCAACTGCATAAGGTATCTTCAGCAGTAGGATCTTACCACTAACCTTTGGTGGGTCATCAAATACTCTGACAGAAATCTGTCTTTCTTTTAAGAAACCTTGTAGGTCTCTCTGATCAAAAGCTCATTGTGGCTGATAGCCACATGCTGGTACTTGGAGTTACAGGTCAGTGCCCACTAAGAATAGGAAGAAAAAGATAACTAATATAAAAGACTGAGAGAGAAGAGAGAGAGGAGGGCGGAGAGAGAAGCTGTAGAAGATTAAGGTCAGTCTTCATCATACTCTCTCCAATGTCTTATGGCTCAGGTGTTCCCTCTAAGGGCCTGGTGAAGGTTCAGCCATTTGGTCTGCCTTTTAGGATGTAGAATTTTATGGTAACTGTTGCTACTTTGTGATTTGAAGCACAAACCTGCTATAAATATCTGCGAACCACTGTGACTTTATTCCACAGAACTGCCATCATTATGCCATATACTAATCATTTATGAACTACTTTTTAAGATTTTTAAATTTTTATTTATTTGTTAGAGAGAGAAAGAGAGAGAGAGAGAATGGGCATACCAGGGCCTCTAGCCACTGCAAACAAACTCCAGATGCATGTGCCACCTTGTGCATCTGGCTTACGTGGGACCTGGAAAATTGAACGTGGGTCCTTAGGCTTCACAGGCATGGACCTTAACTGCTAAGCCATCTCTCTAGTCCCTTATGAACTTTTTTTATTGAATTTGAAAATATGAGTTGGTGCAGGACAAATTCTACTTAGGAAAAAATTCAATAAAAGTTGTTCAACAACAGAACTGGGAATATTATGTAGGGTATTCAAATGCATATTTGAAAGGACCTTAATTATTTAATGTCATTTTAGATTATGTTCATGGATAAGAATATTCCATACTTGGAGGGTCTTTCCAAATGGATGTATATATTCAGAACAATGAAAATTACACATAATTCTTTAAGAAAAATTTAAAGATGATTCTAAATTTGTATGGAAGAACAAAGACCACAAGAAGACAAAACTCCACAAATATAAGATAAGCCTTACACTATTGGTTACTAAGGCTTAAATAAAGTTATAGTAATTAAGAAACTGCCTAGTGTGAGACGATAGTATAGAATTTGGTCAATGGAAAGAAATGTGGACCCACAAACAAGTCAAGCATGTGTTTGAATGTGATTTATAAGATAACAGACATTTTAGACCTTTGTAGAAAGCATAATTTAATAAGTGATGTTGGGATAATAGAACAGAAATAAGAATAAATATCTACTCTTACTATACAAAAAACTATCACTGATAAAATGAAAGTAAACAATAAAAAGGAAAAATTTAAAATTTATAGATAAAGATAAAAAGATAAGAAAGTATTTTTGACATTAAATGAGGAAACACCTTCTGAAATAAGTGAAATAAAATTAAATCAGAAAGAAAATGATGAGCAAATTCAATTTCATCAAGATTAGGAGTTTCATTTAAAAAAAATAGATACTATAAAAATATGAAAGGAGCTGGGTGTGGTGGCACACGCCTTTAATCCCAGCACTTGGGAGGCAGAGGTAGGAGGATTGCCATGAGTTCAAGGCCACCCTGAGACTACATAGTGAATTCCAGGTCAGCCTGGGTTAGAGTGAAACCCTACCTCAGGAAAAAAAAAAAATATATATATATATATATACATGAAAGGACAATCCTGAAATTCAAAACATAAGACATTATTCAAAGCCTACTATTGACTAGTAATTCAACAGTAAAAAGTAAATTATCCTTTAGACAATGGGCAAAACATAAGTAGGCACATCACGGAAGACAAAAAAAAATGAATGGCAAATAAATTTATGAAAAGATACTCAGCTCCACTAGTAATCAAAGGAAAACACACCAAGATCACAAACATGATTTCCTATCACCATGTCAATGTATAGCTATTTCTATTATAGTTTATCTTTGTATGTTTGTGTATATGTGTGAAGTATGTGCATATGTTCATGCTTGTTCTTATATGTATACAGGAACATGTGTGGTTGTGTTGTGTGTGTGTGTGTTCAGCATCAGGTGTCTCCTCAATAGCTCTCCACTGAACCTGGACCTCACTGATTTAGCTAGACTAATTAGCCAGCAAGTACCAGAGATCCCCCTGTATCAGCCTCCTGAGCTCTGGTTTTAAGGGCACGTGCACCATGCCTGGCTTTTACATGGGTACTGGAAATTTTAATTCAGTTCTTTGTACATATGTGGCAAGCACTTTACCATCTGAGTCATTTACCCCAGCTGCTTGTTAATGTTTATTGTTCAATTTGATTACGTTGATTTATGCCTAGATTTGTAAAGCCCACAATCTGTGTATGCATATGTGGGGGTGTCCAGAGGTAATTAGATCATGAGAATTCTTAGCTAACCAATGGTTTAATCCATTGATGGATTTAAAATTTGAATAGATGACTAGAAGGTTGTGAGGTCTGTGGAATGTGTGGCCCAGCTGGAGAAAGTAGGTTGCTGGGCATGTACCTTTAAAGAGTTAATCTTAGACATGGCCTCTTCTCATTATTTCTTCCTGGTTCCTTGTTATCTTGAAGTAAGTATGCAACTTTCCTCCTCCATGTCCTTCTGTCATGATGTTCTGCCTTACCACAGGCTCAGAAACAATGCATCCAACTAACCATCCACTGTGACCTCTTGAATTGTGAGCCAAATTTTATCTTTTCTCTTTTAGGTAACTTCGATCAGATCAGATATTTGTCACTGTGAGAAAATTCTGACCAATAGTCTGTTGAACCAACTGTTGGTGAAAGGATTTGTCTCTTAGGGCTGTTGTAAAAAAATAACAAAATGCCACAGGCTCTAGTATGTTTATTTTCTAGAATTCTCAATGCTGGAAGTCCAAAGTTAATGTTATGGTGTGAATTTGAAATGACCCCACAAGATTATGTTAATGCTTGGATCTCAGATGGTGGCACTAGTTTTGGAGAATCTGGAAAACACGGGGCCCATCTGGTAGAAGTAGATTACTAGGAGCATGCTTTTAAGGTCCTGCCTGGCTACTGGTTCCTGTCTCATTCTGTAATTGCTGGCTTATAATGATGTAAACAGGTCTCTGTCATACATACACTCCTGCCTCTACGAATTGAGCTGGTCCGTCATGACTTCTCACTATGGTACACCGAAACTGTGAACCAAAACCAACCTTTCCTTCTTTAACCTCTTTGTATCAATCTTGGGAGTGGGATCACAAGATAGAAAATAAACTAATAAATTTAGGCTGCTGGTAAGGCTGGTTTTAAGTGAGGCCTCTCTTCCTGGGTTGCAGTTGTCCAGTCTCCCACTGGTGACTTCACATAGACTTTTTCTCTGTGCATGTGAAAAGACAGAAGTCTCTGGTGAATATTGTTTTTCCTACCAAGACATAGTCCTATTGGATTACAACCACATTCTCATTATCAAACATAGGAATACTAGTATTTAGTGTTTCAATGTATGAATTTGGAGATGTGCAAGGCATTACATAACAAAGAGGAAAGGAACAGTTGGAAATCATAATCTTCTGGTGGCAGGATGTGTAAGAATTTGCTTTCGTTATTTTAGAAAAACATTTTAATATCACCCAAAAAATACAACAGTGTACTGCATCTCCCCTGGGTTAGGAGTTCCATTCTCAAGGATAACAATTTCACAGATTGTCAGATTTAGCACATAAAATATGGGCACCATAATTATTCCTAATTACAGAGAAGAGATACACTATGTGCCAAATGTTGCATGAGGTATAGTTATTAAAAATTATTCGATTTTAATTGGGCATATTGTATTTTATTTGATAAAATCAGGTGCTGAGGAAATACCTTCATGCCTCATAGAAATATTGTTTGTAATATTAAAACAAGCCAGCAAACTGGAAATATCCTCATATTAATGAAATGGAGAATATACAAATGTGCTGTGGGTTATTTAAAAGTAAGCTATTTTTAAATCCTGTATAAATATCACGAACTTGATATTGAGAGGAATAAAACAAATCACAGAAAAGAATTACACACAGAGTGGTTCTGCATATGTAACTTGAAATCACACAAAAGGAAATAATACATTCTTTACAATTTGTGTCAATGTCAGAGGACAATATGGCAAAGCAAGACGAATATGAATTTAAAAAAAACTCAAGACAGTGATGACCTCTGGGGAGCAAAGAAAGATGCAGGGGGGCTAGGGGAATGCCTCAGCCAGGAAAGTGATTGTTGCACAAGCATAAAGATGGACTTTGGATCCCTAGAAACCATGTAAAAATTGGATGTGTGTTGCCACATGCCTGTTCTCCCAAGCATTGGGGAAGTGGAGACAGGAGGATCTCCCAGGTCTACTGACTACCCAGGTCTACTGACTAGCTAGTCTACTTATTCAGTGAACTTAAAGTTCAGTGAGAGATTGTGTCTCAAAAATAAAGTGGAGGGCTGGAGGAATGGGTTAGTGGTTAAGGTGCTTGCCTGCAAAGTGAAAGGACCTCGGTTTGATTCCCCAGTACCCATGTAAGCCAGATGCACAAGGTGGCACATGAGTCTGGAGTGCATTTGCAGTGGCTGGAAGCTTTTGTGTGCCCATTTACTCTCTCTCTCTCTCTCTGCTTCTTTCCCTCTCTCAAATAAATAAATAAAAATAAAATATATCAAAAAATAAAGTAGAGAATGACTTAGGGAGGTAGTCAACATCAACCTCTTGTGTTTATGAATACCCACACACATGGGCATCCACACACATATGAACATGTTTGTGTGCACATCACACACACACATATATAAATACATGTATATACATATATATGCATATATGTATATATACAAAAGAAAAAAGACACAATGTCCAAAAACAAAGACAATGCTTCAGAAAGATGGGTGATATTTTTAATTCTATTGAATACATGATTTTATGTTTGGTTTTTAAACACAATTTATATACATGTATATGTGCATTTATATGTGCATATATGCATATACTGCAGTCATGTTCACATTGCTGCCAGAAAGCACCTGACCAAGAGCAGCTTGTGGGAAAAAAAGGTTTATTTTGACTTACAGACTTGGGGGGAAGCTCCATGATGGCAGGGGAAATGATGGCATTAGTAGAGTGTGGAAATCACCTCCTCGCCAAAATCAGGTGGACAATAGCAACAGGAGAGTGTGCCAAACACTGACAAAGGGAAACTGGCTATAACACCCATGAACCTGCCCCAACAATACACTGCCTCTAGGAGGCTCCAATTGCCATCAGCTGGGAACCTAGCATTCAGAACACCTAAGTTTATGGGGACACGAATCAAGCCACCACAGCATATGTGTTTTCATTCCTTTGTAGATCTGAGACAACTTTATAATTAAAATGGGCTGGAGAGATGACCCAGTTGCTAAAGTGCTTGTGGCACAAGTGTGAATATCTGAGCTTAAAACCTCAGAGCCTGCATAAAAACTGTATGCTGTAGCGCTACCATCTGTTATCCCAATGTTAGGGAGCTACAGATAGGAGAATCTCACCGTCTAGATAACCTGCCAGAGGCAACCTACAGAATGGGAGAAAATCTTTGCAACATGGAACAATGAAAGGTTCTGCCTCAACAAGATGGAAGTTGACAAGTGATACCTTCAGTTACCCTCTGACCTCCACATGTGTGCCAGGGCACAAGCATGCCCACATGATCACACACACACACACACACACACACACACACACACACACAGCAAAAACATCAGAGCAATCAGAGCATGTTTAATAAAAGTTTATTGAATGTTTCACATTAAGTATATGTTTTATTCATTCACTTCTGAACTAATAATTTCTAAGCAGATGATTTTGACAGTCCATGTTACTTCACCAGAAACATCATTCCTTTAATTTGGCATTACAGTTTAATCCATTGCTCATTCATTTTGTCAGTGAGCACTGCTGCTATCGGCATGAGTCACTGAGGAATGAGCATATTGTCAAAGGTGGCATATTTAGTACATTGTGAATCCGGAATTGAACCTAGGTCAGATTTCAAAGTTTAGACCTTGCTCTTATATCTCTTCTTGTATATAAGTCATTCCATTCAATAAGACACACTGTTCCCGGAGTGCTTTTCTTACTAAAGTTTAATTTTTGCATTCACAGCCATTATGAATACTATCTTGGGAAGAGATAATAAAAGTAGTAGCAGAATAGAAAACATCAAAGAGCTTTATACATAATGAGCATAATTACTGATTTTGGAATTTTTGTTTCCATTTTTGTGTATAATGATGTAAAATGTGTGTATCATCATGTAAAATATCATTTTTACTGTGGGTTGTGGTCAAAATTTTTGACATCCTCTGAAAAAGACAACTCATTTTTTTCCTCTCCTAATTGGAGTTTTTACTAATTTCCTCATACTTGGACCTTTAACAAGACTAAGAAATGTGAAGGCAACACAAAAAGAATGGAGGTATTTCAATTGTGCTCCCAAGAATCCAAACTGTTATCTTCCAAGCTGGTTGCTTGAACTTTTCTTGTAGCCCTGCCTGTTGAAGGGCAGTTTGGGGGAGCACATTCATCTTGCAGTGAGTCCTTCTGCCTCCACTGTCATTGGATGTCTTTAGGAAGACCCTGTCCAAGATGTTGCTTGGTCTCTTATTTTTGTTTGTTGATTAAAACAAATATTTTAAATACTTCCACCTGTCCAGTAGTGTAGTCTTCCTTAAAGAAGGGAAAATTGATTTCTTATTTTGAAGATACCTTTTTTTTTTTTCACTGCAACCCATAGACCTTTCTAAAGAGTACATTGGATAGTGTTGCTTCTTTGCTTAGAGCTGTTAGGGACTTTGCTTATGTTAATAAAGAACTCAAGCTCATTTTCATAGAGACAACGTTCTGCCTCACAAGCCCAGTCTTCATTTTGCTGTATTTCCTCAGCTGTTCTTTCTGACCACAGCTCAGCACACACCTGCCCCTGTTCATCCTCTCTTATGCCTTCCACCACATGTACTCACTGGCTAAGAAAAGCATACCTGTGTTAGGATTCTGTCATTCCCTTTTAGACCATGGGAATACATTGAATTGCCACACTTCAACCCTAGCTTGTAAGCTTTTGGGGGGATCATTGAAGGTGATGTGTTCACTATGTCTTACCAACATAGAGCCCAGTTCTGTGCAAGCATTTCAGATGGGGGTTATCTATAAAAGTACTTAGGCAAATACATTAAAACACATCATAAAAATTTAATTCTAACAAAACTTGGATCAGCTTGTCTGTAACTAGTTATTCAAAGTTTATCCGCTATTAGGCAGCTACTGAATGCATACCCTTCAGAGATAACAGTGGTTCTGAAACAGTTCTCAGAGGTGTAGAAATATGCAATGGAATTACACAGCAGTGGGTTGTTTAATCTTTTCCCAAATCATACTGATCCTATCAATGGATAGAGGACTCTCTCCATGGTAACATTCCCTTGAATACAAAAGCTCTTGCACTCTGAAAGCAATCATTACTCAGGGATGCTATTTCTGCCAACTCCAAATCCTGATTAGCTGGGAACTTGGACCAAAATGAGTGCCCAGAGAACAAGTGATAACTCGTGTTCTGCTTATTGGTGAGCTGCAAAGACTGCTCAAACTGACTGCAGACCTGCACTGTGATCATTGCCACAAGGACTAGTCCCACCTCTTGCTGCAAGCAAGAGACCAAATATGTTTGTAATTTTCCAATAATGACAATGGTAGAACCAGGCAATGCTGATGTCATTTTGCCCTGTTCAAAGTTTCTGTGCCTCCAAATTACAGAAGAATTTATAGTTTATTGGAGTAAATATTGGATAAGTCTTTAATCCTCCCTGAAACCCAGCACTGAGGCATGAAAATCCTGATCTAGTATGGACAAACAGTAAGCCTGGAAGTGTCAACATTAAGCTCCTTGACAACGTCAATGCTATGACATTCTAAAGACACTGAACATGATGTGATGCTCAGGGGAGACTAACTAATAATCACGGTGATTGCAGGTATTAAGGCATCCAAAGACTTAAATATTTGAATTGGACATACTTAGATACTCAGTGTTGGGAAAACTTCGATGTACTGGGCGTGGTGGCACATGCCTTTAATCCCAGCATTTGGGAGGCAGAGCTGGGAGAATCACTGTGAATTGAAGGCCACCCTGAGACTACATAGTGAATTCCAGGTCTCAGCTTGAGCTAGAGTGAGACCCTACTGTGAAAAACAAAACAAAACAAACAAACAAAAATCTTGGATGTAATCCAGAAATAAAGATCATTTTGAAACTGTAAGTAATAAGATTGTTCTGTGTGCAATTTCTAAAATCCTCCAACAATATTCTGGAAATGGATGAAAGGAACTATGACATTAAAACTGTCAATGATAGAATACTCACCTTGTATTGCAGAGCTCTGATTTCATGCTCAGAAATGCATAAAATAATAAATAAATAAACAAAAACCTAAAATTTATATTGCAACAAAACAACTATTAAATGAATTACACCTGGTCCTTGTGGGGTGTCTCAGGTTTTGTTTTGTTTTTGTCAATTTGGTAAATTCTAAAAGTAAATAAATAGAGATAATTCTTTCAGCAAATATTTCTTGAGTGCCTACTGTGTATTAGACAATCAATGCCTTAATATCTTGACCAAAGTAATGTTTTCAATCCTTATGGACTATTGTTTAATAGCAGATGCAAGGCAGAAAACACAAGACATGAAATTACATCATAGAGTGGCAATCAGAAGGCAAAGATGATACTATGGCCATTTCTTGACATGTGGATAAACTGGTTAAGGTGCCACAGAAAATAAGAGTTAAGCAAAGAACAGACAAATGTGAAAAGGCCACATAGATTTCTGGAAAAGCACATTTTGAGAAGTCAATGGCCATTTACAGTACACTTGATTTGTACAAGGAGCAAGGAGACCTGGACGAATAGTTGGTTGGTGGTTTATTATATTCAACACTTGATTTTCGAAGTCACACTGGATATTGCTATCCAGCAGACAATGGAAGAGAGTATGGAAAATTATGACAGCATTTAGTAAGCCAGGATTAGGGTGAGTAACTGTCCCCATTTTCTCAGGACTGATGGGTTCCTTACAACGTGAGAGTTTCAGTATTAAAATTGGACAGTCCTGAGAAAGCAAGGGTTGCTGGTGACCACTATCACAGGGCACATGCTATGACTAGAAGTCAAGATACATGGTCTTACAAAATACAAAGGGGGACTTCCAGTTAAGATGGCGGCTTAGGAACCACACCAAAGCAGCATAGGAGAGAAAAAGCCAAAGTATACCCAGCAAAATACACACTTTTACTAAAAAGTGAGGTGTATAAGAAATTAAAACGGCAGCAGAGAAGTAGGAGAGATCCAGAGCCCATGTAGGCAGGCCTAAGTGGCTCCGGCTCCGGCTCCAGCTCCAGCTCCAGCAGGGGCAGCTTCCGCTATGGCAGCGGCTGCTGCGGCAGCTGCAGAGGCAGCGGAAGCGGTGGCTCCAGCTCCGGCTCTGGCATTGGCAGCGCCAGCTCCGGCAGCAGCAGCTCCGGCAGCGGTGGCTCCAGCAGCAGCAGCGGTGGCTACAGCAACGGTGGATCCAGCAGTGGCAGCAGTAGCGGGGGCTCCAGCAGTGGCAGCTCCAGCAGCGGTGGTGCCAGGTCTGCAGGGCCACAGCTGCCAGGCTCGGCTTGTCCCACAGGAAAAGCCAGTGCCCAGCTCCAGAAAACGGAACAGCGGTCCAGCGATCCAGCCAGTCTACTTGAACCCACAGGGCACCAAAGAGGGGCGCAAGCAGAGCGCAGCATAACTGAGACCAAAGTCATCCAAAAAGGTAACTGGGATTGCACCAGGGAAGGGTCTCACTTGGTCACAAGCTGACTTGGAACCCTCAACAGACCAGGAATCTTAACCTCTTTGTTGATAGAGGATCTGGTTGTTATAATACCTACTCTTGCAAAATACAAAGGGGCATAGAAACCATAATCAAAGTGAATGCTAGAAGATGGGATATGAAGTCAGACAAGAGTGAGAAATAGATCATTAGTAGGAAGGACTTTGAATTTTATGATGAGTGAAAGGAGAATAAATTAGAAAACTTTAAAGTGGGAAGTGATATTTCAGTGGTTGCCTTTTTATTTAAAAAAAACACATAATATTCTAAATACAAAGTACCCCTATAATCATTGAGATATATGTGCATAATTTGTCCATGTAATAACCTTACAAAATAAGAACCCCTTGTAGTGATTTGAATTGGAAATATCCCTCATGGGCTCATGTGTTTTAACACTTGGCACACAGTTGATGGTGCTGTTTTGGAAGGGTCTGGAATCTTTTAGAAGGCCGAGGTTACTGGAGGAAGTAGGTCACTGAGGGTGAGCAGGCCTTGAGATCTCTGCTTCCTGTCTGTGAAACAACTTGACCATCTGCCTTATGCTTCTGCCACCATGCCTTACCTTCCATGATGGTGTACCCTCCAACTGTAAGCCAAAAAAAAAATCTCTTTCATAAATTGCTTCTTGTGAGATATTTGATAACAGCAAAGAGAAAAACAGCAATTAATATACCCCAAATGTCCCCATCATGTAGAGGGGGGAACTGAGGCACAGTTGGATAACTTACTTATAATCATTGGAGCTGTTATGAAGGAGATGGCATCAGTTCAGGCAACAAAACCAAAGATGCCATTGCCTTCAGACATCTCTATTCACCACTGAGATATCCTTGGGATTTAGTAGAATCCCTTAGAGAGAAGAAGATATACAGTTATGCTTTTTTTTTGTCACTGAGCCTTCATGTGTTAGAGTGACCTTAAACATCTTACACATACATAAGTAGTCCTGTCACTTTGTCATGAGACAGCTCTGCCATCACCACCAGGCCTCTAGAGGAATGAGGACCAGGGAAGTTGCTATCATGTGTGTTGTGGTGGTGGGTTAAACAAGAGTACAAATTTGTAAGGGAAATTTGCATAGAAACCTCAAGCCTTTCCTGTTGCTTTTCCCCAACATCTTTTTGCCTCCTTATTTCCTGATTTCAGATTACATTCTCTTACCTTACGAGATGTGGTTACAAGAGAATTAAGAATTATCAAGGTTATCATTCAAAGTTATCCTTAGCTGCATAATGAGTTTGAGAGCTATTTAAGGCCCTGCTTCAAAATCATTTATTAATTAGTTGATAAATTATATTGTCTATAAGGAATGTTGCTTTAAATTCTGAAACTTTTGCTTTATTGTCAGTTTTTCAAATATAGTTTTATAATGTAAGCTCATGCTTTTGTGGATGTTTAAACCATAGGATTAAAATGTTGGAGAATCCTGCCATCTGTTCTCTTATACTATGAATTTGAAAACATAATGACATAATCTCTGAGGATATATTTATCTAGATCCCATAATAAATTAAGTAAAAATTAATTATCACTTCTAACCAAGAAATGCTGAACATATCAAAATATGATACATAGTTCATTTCCTAAATAAACTGTATACAACTAGATGTTTCAGGGAAGAGTGTTGGTAAATGCTGGTGTTAAATAATAGCACATAGAAAAAAATAAAAACAGGACAAGGACAAAGCATTTATAAACTCTCCACGTGACCAATAGGAAAGAAATTTGAAAGCAGACCAGTCTAGGGTAAGGGGGTCAGGAAAACTCAACATGAGCTACAAAGACCAAGTCTGAATTTTGAAATTGAAAAGTGGGGAAGAACACATGTCCTGAGAGCTGGGTGTGAAACAATTAAAGAGGTCATTTATACTTCCTATACACTCTCAATCAGGTAACAAGACATTATTCAGTACTTTTTTACTATAAAAAAATCCAGCTAGCATTTTGGTGACAAATACAATATGTTTTTAGATATGGAAAGTCATGCATATTCATCACTCAGGTAGATTTTCTTCTTAAAACATGGGGATTTCACATCTAATGAGCTTGGATATTGGGAAATATTTCTAATATTTATCTAGAGTTGCTGAAATTTCTCTCTGAGGAATGAATGGAGTAATTAATTTCCTGCACACATATAGCATCATTGCTGGGATATAATTAGTGAACCTTCTTTCATTTGTAAATTAAGGGGAGAATGTTTTGCCGACCTGATTAGTGGGTTATGGACTTGGCTACAGGGTGGATAGTAAATCTAATGAATATAAGAATATACTATCTTATATCAACCTACCATGGCCAGAGAATTATGGAATTAAGATAAACATTAATGGGGTTCATGTGAAATAAAATTGCTGGTGGCCTTTAGTCATCAGGCACAAACAAGTTGTAAACAGAAATTAATGCAGCCTTGCATCTTTATTTTAGGCTTGAATTATGAGAAAAAATGATAAATTTGATTACACAAGTATTAAAGCCTCCAGTCTCCAAAATTGAAGTATGTCAGATGATATATTGAAGTTGGTAAAACATGATTATAGCTTCCACTAATGTTCATTTAAATTTCATTAAGATTATTATGTGTATTGCAATATTTATATAATTTAGTACTATTGCAGTACTTATAAATAACTGAATATACATATTTATGGATGAAGTTATGAACACTTTTCAAAATTTATAGTGTACATATCCTATAAAGTGTAGTGACATTGGCCATCACGGATACACTGGTGTCTGTAGCTACTTTAATCTGAGAAGATAGAAAGTGAACCATCTTAAACAGCATAGCAGCAGCTGAAGTAGGAACATCCTGCCTGGATTTTGTGAGGCAGACCTGCTTTACTGCATCTGTGGCAGATGCTCTTGTCATCCAGGGCACACCTTTTGCCTACCTCTGACTTGAGCTGCCACTGTGGGGACCCTCAACAACTGGCACCTGAAGCCTATTCTCAATCTCTCGTGCTTTCTACCTCATGCCTTCCCCAAAGCACATTTTATATATATAAAAAAAAGATAATCTGGGCGAATGCAATTAAGTATTACTGTATAAACATTTTTTTGGTTAAGGAATGGTTGCTGGCAACCCTTAGATATTTTTGGTTTAACAATACAGGTATCAAGAGAAGGTAGTGGAATATATGTGCAATGAAAGTAAAAGGGCAGACTACTTGAGGAGAGGAAAGAGACTAGCCAGAACAGGGAAAAGGAATGGGAGAGGGCATAGCAGGGATAAGAACAACATTACACACACATATACGCACACATGCACACCGGAGTGCATGTACACAAATATTCATTTTATACATTTGCCACATTGAAACCCATTTCCTTGTAGGCTAACCAAAAAAAATTTTAAAAAATCAACTTAACAAGCTAATATAAATTCAATAATTTATGATTGTTAACAATGTAAATGTGAACTATTGGAACCAATTGTGTTTATGTGAGTATGAAGCATTCTGTTTGCTGAATTAATCAAATGAACTAAAACTAAACCTTAAAGGAAGAAACCTAACAGTGTTTTATAATTACAAAGTAGGCTGGGTGTGGTGGCACATGCCTTTAATCCCAGCACTCAGGAGGCAGAGGTGAGAGAATTGCTGTGAATTTGAGGCCAGCCTGAGACTAACTACATAGTGAATTCTAGGTCAGTCTGGGCTAGAACAAGACCATATCTTGAAAAACCAATGAAAAAGGAGGCCATTCAGTGAGTGGAAAACAATTTAAGACATGAATGACACACTCCAAATGCATGATTTTTCCAGAAAATAACCCAGTGCAAATTGTACCTCCTTGGTTCTGCATGTCAGTAAGGAATGTTCCCAACAATGTTTAGCTCCGTATGGAAGAAAAACTGTAAGTACACTAGCCCCCTCTTATCCAAGGGGGAAATATTCTAATTCTAAGCCCTACAGTGGATGCTTAAAATCACAAACAGTCTTGAGCCACACACACACATACACACACACACACTCTCATATCTATGATAAGGCTTAATTTATAAATTAGACTAAGATAAACGACAGTGATAAAATAAGTGTATCAATATGGTGTAGTAAACATGAAGTCTCTCTTGTAACATAAGTTACTGTACTGTGCTTTATTTTCAGACTGTGTTGACTATGGGTTACTGAAACTATTAAAACTAAAATCATATCTGGCAATGGGAACTACTGAATATGCCAGTCTTTGATAACCAAGGCTCCTCAAAAATGACTTAATTAGGGCTGATGACATAGATTGTTGGCATAGCACCTGCCTGCCATACACAGGGCCTTGGGTTCATTACTAATAGTACAAATGAAAGTGACTTAATTTTATATAAAAGTGAACACCCATAGAAACAGATCTAACTGATTTAAAAAAAAAAAAAACTAGAGAAGGAATTTACCTGTCACATCAATTGAAGCCTATTCCAGGGGCTCTCAAAATAGTGAAAGCTACTGACCTTAGTTATGGAATCACCAACTTGCTTCCATTGGAACATCTCTAGATTCCAGTGGTGATGGGGGATTTGCATTCTCACTCATAGATGCTTTGGGGGGGGAGGCTTTCTGTCTTATCTGCTCTTGGTTTTCATCTTCATTGGTCATAGTTTACTCTTCCTTATACCTTTGACTCTTTGCATTTGCACACTGGTAAGTGGGGGACAATATCCTCTGTCTATAGTGGGAGACAGTAGCCTGTGTCAATTTTGTAAAAACAAGACTCTTTGTCTTTAGTAAGACGTATTTGGTCTGTACTCATCTGAGCTGGGCTTAATACCCATGTAATCATCTAAGTCTTGGATTGTGTGCACTAAGTTTCTGTTTCATGGCACGTTTTTGGTGTTACATAAGTCTGAGGCCCCTAGTCCATGAAGAGTACCAAGCCCAGCTACATGATTATCATCCTGCCACAGCACCTTCTCTTTCTACTTGTTGGCCATCTCCAATACTTTGATCTCAAATTCAAAATTTAATTCATGTAGACAAATCCAGGTGAAGGCACATTTATTTTAAAAAAAATGTGAGGAATGCTCCTTGAAGATATCAATATCAGGGAAAAATATGACAACTAGCATTGGATCCTGGAACAGAAAAGGACATTCAAGGGAAAATTAATGAATTCAAAGTCCAGTCTAGAGCTCAGCTATTAGTAATATACTAACATTGGCTTCTTAATTTTGACTATGTACCATAGCAATGTGTAGTGCTCACATAAGGAGAAGATGTATGAATGGCATAAGAAATTTTTCAGAGCTGGAGAGATGGCTTAGCAGTTGAGGTACTTGCCTGCAAAGCCTAAGTATTCAGGTTTGATTACCCAGTACCCACGTAAGCCAAATGCACAGGGTGTCACATGAGTGTGGAGTTCATTTGCAGTGGCTAAAGGTCCTGTTACAACTATCCTCTCTCTCTCTTTCTCTTTCTCTCTCTCTCCCCCTTTCTCTCAAATAAATAAATAAAAATTTTAAAAATGGAAATTTTCTTTTCTGTAATCATAATCATTTTATTGAAGGAAATTGAAGTACAGAATGGATATGATAGCACCCATTAAATATCCATGTTCCTTTACCTGCAGCAATGATGTCCTCATGCTTTGCCATGATACCTGGAAGTGGATGTTCCTCTAGTAGGATGATAGAAGTTAGTCCACCTCAAGCCAAGTGATTTTAGAGTATCTGGCAAAAAGATATTGCGCCTTTTCTTTTTATTCTATTCTGTAAGTTTTTCTCTAGCAGCAGTGTTTTTTGTTTGTTTGTTTGTTTGTTTTAGTAGAGTGAGAAAGAACTCTGCTTATTTCTATCATCTGAATGACGGGATGTCTTGGAACTCAGTGATTTAAGGGATATATTTTTATAGTTATCATAGACTTTCTTATCAGAGGGGTACTTGCTCATTCTGGCAGTTCAGGGATCTATGGAAAACTGGGATAGATAAATGACGTAGGTGTATAACTCAGAGGGAAGTTTTTTCCCCTTTCACAAGCAAAATCCATATCTTACCTCAGACACAGGAAATGAAGTAACAAGAATATTCAAGTTTGTATATGTATATTCAGACATATTTGTATATATCTATGTATGCATGCATTTCACAGACACCACAGCACTGTGTGGTCTTATTAATATTTAAGCACAGTGGCATTGGTAAGTTAGGGACAAGATTGGAGTTGAAGAGTAAACAGGTATTCAGCATCAAACTGTTTCAAAGTAGCCATTACATACTTTGCAAAAACACGTTTTCACAGACCTAGTGCAATAAGAGCTGTTAGCCCAAGTACTTTAAGAAGTAGAATACTCAAAAATAAGACCTATATTAGAAAGATCAACTTCAGAAAAAGAACTAACACTTTCAGTTTCTCTCCCTTTGGCCCTCAAAACAGTATTTATCATTTATAGCTACCTACAGTCTTATACCAGCATCTACTTGTAGAAGATTTGTCAGGAAAGAAACAAAATAAAATGACACTTCCCAGTACCATTTTTATGTTTAGGCATGGAGGGGAGAACACCTTTAGAACAGTTCATCAGGATCCAGAAGATCTTTGAGAACTTTGCTCATTTGCATGTCTTGACACTTGTTTGGCAGCCTTTTGTTCCAATAGAGTTTCTTTTAGCTCCCACTTTGTAGGTTGTTTTTCTAAAACGTTCTACACTTTACTGAAGATGCTGTTCTTGTCCATTGGTTTCTTAAATTCTTCTTTCTCATTTCTGCTTCAAGATCTCAGCTTCTTGGAACTTGCATCTTTCTTTTGGAGCTTCTAATTCCTCTTCTTTGCTAAGGAAAGAGTCAACTTTGGAGGCAAAAAAAAAAAAAAAAATTCTGGTATTATTTTGACCTAGGCCCAAGCATTCACTCAGGATTGTGGCCTGAAACATGCCTCTTCAGTTCTTTCACTTAGGTATCAGAAGCAGCTGTGATGAAAAGAAAAGCAGGTGTCAATGTACCCTATGTAGATCATTGTTAAGAAGAGCCCTGCTTAGTCATAGCTGCCTGGAAACACTTGGACCCAAAGAATCTTAGGTACTTATATTTTCACCTAAAGCATCAAGTTTAACCAGCAATGATTTCAGGTCATACAAATTCCTTGTTCGGGGAGGTGGGCAGTGCCTTGCAGTATAGAAATTCACATTAGCATCTTGCTTATGCAGAAGCTTTCATCGAAATCTTTTTGAAAATGGAAGATGCCGAGGAATTTATGTGAATTTATCATATCAAGACAAGTTTACAGAAGAGATGCTGGAACCTGTTGAATTTTTACTATTTGCCTATTCCGAAAATGCGATCTGTATTTCTACCTACTTCCTTCACGTCAAGGTATTGGTTAATGTGCTGACATACTGACATTTTCATGCTTTTAGTAATTGGCAATTAGTGCCAAAAGTGAGAGGCAGGCATTCTCAAGGAGGCCAATTAGAAACTACATCCTTGTCAAGATGCCTAAAAGCCAGAACCCAGCAGGCAGGAGAGCACCGCCCCACGGAGCAATTGTTCTTGTTCAGAATGTCTATGATATTGAAAACTTGTCAAGCAGCCTTGAAAATACTTTGCCCTGGGTCAATCATGTTGGACTTAGTACAGTCTTAGTCAAGTTCATGAGAATTTTTAAAAAGCAAAAGCATTAATATATATACATATATATATATATATATCCATTTATTAGTTTTTTCTCTAACAATTAAAAAATTAGACAAACTAACTCAAATGCATTAGGCACACACACATATAGTTTGACTTTATAGGATATATTTTATGAAAAATTCCAATATTTATTATACATTTTGGGGGTCTGTCAGGCCTATAGGGGTATCTTCAGTGTATTGGTAATGATATAACTTAAAACAAAAACTTTAACTACTTTTGATTATAGTTTTCCTATTTAAAGGTGAGGTGGAGATATATACTGGCTGCTTGACACATTGCACTAACTGATGTTAGGCTGATTATTTTAAGATGCTAATATTTTCTCTTTGCAATTTTGTCTTTTATTTGCCCTAATGTCAATTCCAAGTGGTTGGTTAACTTGACTTACTCCAGGCAAGTGCCAAGGAAGGTATAAAGCAGTTGTAGCCTGTTGTGCTATCTGGAGATACTTTTTTTTCAGAAGACTGCTCTTAGAACTCATAGGCGTTGCATAAGTAGGAAAAGGAAGAAAGAAATTTGTGGAAAGGTAGAAAATCCAGAAAACTTGGAGGAAGAAAGATTTCTGTCCATTTACACACCTACTTTGTGACTGTCATAGAAGATAAGGAGAGGCCTTTGGTTTCTGGAGGCATCCCGAAAAGTAGCAATGCTCTGGGGATGAAAGGCTGCTTGACAAGGACAGGTTTCTGACTCAGAAGAGACCTTTCACTGTGGCCTGGACATAGGCAATGCTTGGAGACAGCTGCACATGGTCATGCCTGAAAAGTCATATGAGTGGCAAGGACTCACATTTCTCTAAGAATGTATGAAGAGTTATGCATGAGCTGTAAGAAAAGAAACCCATTTCCTTGGTTCTTTAGCCCCAGTTTGTAATATAACTCTAGGACAGGTGGGAAGGAAACAAGAAAATAACTCACATTAAAGTGTCCCACCATCCAGGGTAACAGATAATAAAACAAAATTTACATTAATTTGTTTATTATAAAGATATGAAATATTTCTTATGTACTAGATAATGTGAAATGATATTCTTACCTCTTCTTTATGAAGGAAGGTTTATCTCAGATACATAGAAAATAATGATTTTTCATTAACATACTTGACAAATATGAAAAGGATAATGTAAAGAAATGTAGAAATTTTCTTGTATTTTCTTAACTTCCAGTGTAAAACCAGATTGTGGGAGAGATAAATTTTGTTATTGTGAACATGTTTTCTTCTAACTCACATTGGATATCCACTCTCTGTTTATCGTAGTTAACTAATGGCCAGGATTATTTTCAATTGTGCTATGTTTTAATGACTTCTAGGAGACAGAAGAGAATCAGTAGACAAAATTATAGTTTGGAGTCAAAAGTCTAACCTTTAGTAGAATGTATAGTCACAGGGCCTTAATACATGTATCCAAAGGGCTTGCTGACTGTTTACATGATGCCTGTGGTATTTAGCTCTGTTAACTCTGGAAGTGGAAATATTACATAGGTTAAAGTAGTATTTTTTGTGTAAGTGATGCTGTTGACTGGTTTGGCATTGAGATTCAAAATTTGGGCCTTGGCTTTGAACTTGAGCTATATGACCTTGGTTTGGTTAACATATGTATTAGAGGTGGGTAGAATACTGGAGATGCTTTTAGCTGCCAGAGATGTCTCATATGTATTTCAACCCATTTTCACTAACTTTCTTGCAAGAATCTATGTGTCTGGCACTGTCCATTAACTTATCAAACTTCCTTAGAATCCAAAGCTCTGTTTGTGGGGGCGGGGGAGGGGTGTACATTAAGTTACCAGAATAACATACTTTTCATCCAGGTTAAAAAAAAAAAAAAAGGCAATTTTAGTTTTTCTGTTTGAATCTTTCCAACATTTGCCTGGTCCTAAGATCCAGGCTAAGAATTTTTGCTTGCATGATTACTGAGGAAATATGGACAAAATGTTAAAAACATAGAGCGTAACGTTGACTTTCTGTAGAGCTCAATCCCCCTTGATAAGTTTCATTTTCTTTTTTTTTTTTCTTTAATTTTCTTTTCTTTTTTTTTTTTCTTTATTAGTCAGTTCTGTATTCAGCAAATACAGTCAGTTTGGTACCATTATTGGGCTCATCCGTGACCTACCCCCTCCCCTTGGCCCCTCCTTGTTGAGGTATACGGGTCATGCATTGTGGAGTTAGCCCACAGTTATGGGTAAGCTAAATGTCTCTGCATATCATGACCCAACATGTGACTCTGACATTCTTTCCGCCCCCTCTTCCGCAAAATTTCCCTGAGTCATGTTGGGTTCATTTTTGGTCTGCTTCAGTGATGAGGTGTTCGGGGCCTCTGAGGCTCTGGCTCTCTGGTTTGGTAGGAGTTGATTTTTCTCTGTGCTGATCTCCTTCCCCCTTGTGCTGGTATCCGGTTCATCAGGAAAACAGCTCCCTTGCTTGTTTCTCCAGTTTTTCTTAGTTTCAGCCGGGGCCCTTTTGAGGTATGATGGGGTGGGACTCTCCTTAGGATCTACATCTATCTGAAAAAGAGAAGCAGATTCTCCAACGGAGAGTAAGTTAGCACCAGGACAAATGAGATAACCCTTATTTTTTTTTTAATAGAGAATTTAATAGGTGTAGGCCCTCTTGTAGCCCACAATTGATGGTAGCTTGATATTGGAGAGTGGGTTTACGTTTGGATCTGGTTCTGACCAGATAAGTTTCATTTTCCAGGATCTAGGGTCCTTTGGATGTCTTTGGTTGTCCCAAGCCCTTTTAATACATTGTTCACCTTGTTGCCTACAGTGAACATACACTTGATTTGTCTGGAATAGCTTTGGTCTACTTGTAAAAAATATACTAGTCACTTGGTAATTTTAAGTGTCACTTTTGCTCTTCCAGATGACAGCTAACTAATCTGTTAATTTGTTATTATTGATGTTAGTAAAAAAAAAAATGTATCATAGAGCATAAGCCTCTTTCTTCGATGCTGATATTGGCTCTCTCCTAGATTAGTACAAACTTATTAAATCTTTTGGAGATGTGTCCACTCCATGGGTCTTTTGCTTTTTCTTTTCTTGGAAAACGATCTCATATAATAGCCTAGGCTGACCTAAAACTCACTATAGAGATGAGGATGACCTTGAATTCTTAATCCTCTGCCTCTGTTTTGCAACTGTTGGGGTTACAGGCATGTACCCTTTTATTTCTAATTTTTTTGTATGAAACAAAGAAAGAGATGAGAATGAGAATTGGCGTGCCAGGGCCTCACGACACTGCTGTCAGACTGCATATGCATGTGCCAGTTTGTGCACATGTGTGACCTTGCACATGCATCACCTTGTGCATCTGGCTTATGTAGGTCCTGGAGAGTCAAACCTGGGTCCTTGGGCTTCACAGACAAGTGCCATAATCAGTAAGCCATCTCTCCATTCCCTTTTTACTTCTTAATTGGAGATTATGACTAAGAAAAGAATAAAAATATGAAGCAACATTTCTGACTATCCCAGTGAAGGATACTAGCGTCTTTTGAATTTAAGATCTTTTTTTAATTTCTTTACTATTCTTTTCTCTTCTATCTTTCTTTTTCTTCTTTCTTTCCTCCTTTCTTTTTGGAAGTCTAACTGTGTGGTTGTTGCCAGCATAAAAGGTGAGTAAGAGTACTCAGTGGGACCTTTTTGATGCTTAGCATGCTGATAGTCTCTTCTTTCCTAATTTGCATGACCAATCAGGGCCTGTCTGTGTTTATGTAAACTCTGCACTCTTCTCTGGAGTAAGAGTCTTAGGAGAGATTAGTTTAAAATATGTGTGTGTTGTTGGAGAAGTGGGGCAGATCTGTTTGTGTATGCCTGTTGCTATGTGTGCATGAGGAAACCACTTTCTACCTTATATGCACCTTTTTTCTTTTCTTTCTTTTTTTTTTCCGAGGTAGGGTCTCATTCTATCCCAGGCTGACCTGGAATGCACTATGTAGTGTCAGAGTGGCATCAAACTCATGGTGATCCTCCTACTTCTGCCTCTCAAGTGCTGGAATTAAAGGCATGTGCCACCACGCTCCACTTCTTTTTTTGAGACAGGGTCTCTCACTGAACCTGGAGCTGATTTTTCTAGACAAGCTGGTCAGCAAGTACTGAGGATCCACTTGTCTGAGCCTCCACAAGTCTGTCGTTACAGGGCCTTGATGCCATGTCCAGCCCTATCCATAGGAGCTAGAGTAGAAATAAAAGTATTCCTTGTACATAAAGAGGTCAAGAACTTGTGGTGAGTTCCCTTGTAATAGCATGCCTGGTAATGTAATTCCTTTCAAAGAAAAGAACTGAAGGTACCAACTTTGAAAACAAAGTCACCATTTCTTTTTAACTAGAGTCAAAAAGAGCCAAAAGAAAACACAACCAAATTAAGCATCAAGAATGGGTATCCTACTAAGATGTGGTATATCCACACAATGGAATTCTATACAGCAGTAAGAAAAAATGACACAATGAAATTTGAGGAAAAATGGTTGAATCTGGAACAGATCATTCTCAGTGAACTTACCCAATCACAAAAAAAAAAAAAATCGCCACATAGTCTCACTCATCTACAGCACCTAACCTGAATCTACCCAAGATACCTTACATACCCAGCAAGCATCTCCTAGACTAGACACTAGGATGGGAGGGGAGGGCATCAAAGGGGTGGGAAACACAAATCTAGACCCAAACAGCAATGGTACCATAATCTTCTACTTACTAAAAGACAGACCAAATGGCTGATCCTTCACCAGGCCCTTACAGGGAACACCTGAACCACAAGACACTGGAGAGGATAAGATCAAGACTAACCTTAATCTTCTACATCTTCCCTCCCTCACTTCCCCTCTCCCTCTCTCTCTCTCATCTTTAACTCTTGTATATTAGTTATCTTTTTCCTCATTTTCTTAGAGGGCACTGACCTGTAACTCCCAGATCCAGCATGGGGCTATCATCCACAATGAGCTTTTGATCAGAGAGACCTACAAGGTTTCCTAAAAGAAAGACAGATTTCTGTGAGAGTACTCGATGACCCACCAAAGGCTAGTGGTAAGACCCTACTGCTGAAGACACCTTATGTGATTGACATGCAAATTAGAATGACATGGCTGGAAGTTGGAAGAGAGTCAGTCCCCAGACAGTCAGCGCGTCTAGTGCCAGAAGGTGCTACATGGGCGACTGGGGGAAAATGACCAATATCTGTCAAAGCAACACATGGTCTAACCTACTTAGCAGCAAATAACTTGTTGTGATGCCCACACAAGTGCAGTGGTGGCACACAGCCATGGTGGGGAACCAACTGCTCTCAATTTGGCTAACTGATCCCCTCACTGGTACGGGACCCATAGCTGGAGCTGGGAAACAAGTCAGAACCATATCCAAACATAAGCCCACTCTCCAATATCAAGCTACCATCAATTGTGGGCTACAAGAGGGCCTACACCTATTAAATTCTCTATAAAAAAAAAATAAGGGTTATCTCATTTGTCCTGGTGCTAACTTACTCTCCGTTGGAGAATCTGCTTCTCTTTTTCAGATAGATGTAGACCCTAAGGAGAGAGCCACCCCATCATACCTCAAAAGGGCCCCGGCTGAAACTAAGAAAAACTGGAGAAACAAGCAAGGGGGCTGTTTTCCTGATGAACCGGATACCAGCACAAGGGGGAAGGAGATCAGCACAGAGAAAAATCAACTCCTACCAAACCAGAGAGCCAGAGCCTCAGAGGCCCCGAACACCTCATCACTGAAGCAGACCAAAAATGAACCCAACATGACTCAGGGAAATTTTGCGGAAGAGGGGGCGGAAAGAATGTCAGAGTCACATGTTGGGTCATGATATGCAGAGACATTTAGCTTACCCATAACTGTGGGCTAACTCCACAATGTATGACCCGTATACCTTAACAAGGAGGGGGCAAGGGGAGGGGGTAGGTCACGGATGAGCTTAATAATGGTACCAAACTGACAGTATTTGCTGAATACAAAACTGACTAATAAAGAAAAGAAAAAAACAAGAATGGGTATCCATTCTTCCAGTAGCTGTGATTTTATGCAGATATTTCATTTTGCTTAAGCATTTTAGTCTACTCTAACACATAAGTTCAATGGCCAATCCAGTAAGGGATTGAATCATATATTCATGGTTCTTGGCCTTGGTTTATAGAATTGAGCAAATAAATTTCCAAGGTGTCATCTAAAAATAATCTACGTTTCAATGTGACATTACTCACTAACATTATTCCTCGCACATTTACATTTTTATACTATATCCAGAGGTCAGATTCAGGTTCTCTGTGACGAGTTTGTTATTTTTGTTTTCCTGAAAATGACTACAGTCACAAGAGTTTTACCATTATATTTGCATTTTAATAAGCTCACAGATAGTTTCCTCACATTTTTATTTTGCATGTCACCATACTAACTTGGCTATGGCCTATAAATATGTTGTATGTACATGTATAATAGAAATGCACACATGATAAAAATGCGTTCCTACCATGTTATAAACATGTTGCCAGTTTTGCCTGAACTATTTTCTCTAAGTAAGTGTTTCTGGGATCTGACTTCTTTTGTTCAAAAATATTAGGAAAACAGAATTATCAAGTATGGATGGTTTCTTTATCTTC
This sequence comes from Dipus sagitta, assembly GCA_036346955.1. Lineage (NCBI taxonomy): Eukaryota > Metazoa > Chordata > Mammalia > Rodentia > Dipodidae > Dipus > Dipus sagitta. The sequence goes on from CM070771.1 coordinate 199,601,579, forward strand.
CCTGCACTTGTATGAACCAAAGGAGAAAATGAATCAGGAGTCATCCTCTGAGTCTTGGCCAGATGGCCGACCTTTATGTTTACCCTTACTTCCTCCATATTGATTGGAAGCACCACCTTAGAGGAAAGCATCTGAGAGTTTTGGTCATTTACTGCCTTGTTTCCTTTGTCCTTTGGTTTTGCTTAGTAATTGATCTGGTTTGGATACCCATGGGGAACCTTTGAGCACAGAGCACAGATTTTCATATCCGAAAATAAACAACTCAAGCCATTCTATCCAATTCCACTGAGTCAAAATGCTCAGGAAAGTCAGGTGGGATGGAGCTGCACAATGGGCACGTGTTAAGTTGATGAGTTGGGCCCTGCCCTGTTTCATTTGCTTCTGTGCTATGTTGGGCAGCAAGCATTAACTCTTCCCAAATTAACAATTTCAATTATTTCCATTAAACTCTCCATGTTCATCCCTTCTGTTCATCTGACCATCTTGTGCTCTGGCTTTTATATCATAAAATTTTTAAATATCATTGCTACTAGATTTATCAAATCATTTTCCCACATATCAAAGAAGAAGATATTTCTCCAAACTTCCAAACCCCATAAAATCAGATTAAGAGAAAAAATAAATTTGTTGCTTCCTTTGGACCTGTAATGACAGGTGCATTGAGAAGGCATAATTTTGAGATATTGAACTTCACAAATTTTGTAAACATGCAATTCCTCCTAGAGTTATTTAAGGAGATTATAGTCCATCTTGTTGCTCAAAGATTTTCAGGTTTATATTTCTTCAAATGGCTAGTAGTATAGTACCTAATGCAAAAAAGATGCATTGTAATCACTCAAAACAATTTCTTGAGTTAATTAATAAATAATATCACATATTTGTCAAGTTACAACTAGCTAAAAGTCATCTAACACAAACACAACACATAGTAGATAACCAATGAGGGTTAGGTGAAAACTAACCTGCATTTGAGCTATTGGGTGTTTTTTCATAAGTGCATTGATTCAACACTTATGGCATATCTACTCTTTTCCAAGGGTAATTCAAATATCAGGGAAACAAATCTCGTATTACCTGATCTGTCAACTTTTACATGCTGCAAGACAATAGAAATTAACCCTATAATTCCTCCTGTGGTTGTGTAATAGAGAAATTTGATTGTGTAATAGGATAAAATAAAGACAGTTTCTGTATACTAGAGCCTTGGGAGATATTCCTGTGGAATTGGTGCCACAATTTAAAGAATAAGATGGTAAGATAGTAGGGAAGAGTGTTTGGGGCTTACGGGGGGGGGGCAGCATATGTGACTCTTAAGAGTCAGAAGAGAACATGATTATGTAGACCCTTGTAAGGAAGCTATTCAGTGATTATAAGTGGTGATACTAGAATGTGGTTGATGTATGAGACACATCTAAAATTTATATTTAAAAGTCAGAGAAACAAGTAATCATGAGAAACTTGCATTATTCAAACAAGACGGTGGCCTCTGAGAACTGAGTTGGAGACAAGCATGCAGAAATATACACATTCAGGTTTTGAAGATCAGATTGTGTGCATCTCTTCCCAATTCTACATTCAGAGAAATCATATTAGTCACTTAAAATTGACCCATGTTGGGAATATTTATAACATTTAAATCGGCAAGTGCTACAAATCTGGGCTTCTTTCCCTTGGAGAGGCGGTTGTTAAATATTTACCAGCACACCATCAGCTGGAGCGGAAGGAGGATGATCTGCAGGGATACGTAATGGCATGGAATGGTGTAGGATGGGGTTATTTATCACTGAATTTACACAACCCTGTCAATTTTATTAGATTCAGCCAACTATTCATCTGCCATTATTCACTAACAGCAGCACAACACTAATACATTATTTATTATTATAATTGTCTAGTTATTATGTCAATAGTATTCTAACCACCCTATGAAATTTTCATTACCCAAATCTTACATAGAATGATGCTGAGATCACATGTCAATGATGGCTCAAGATCACTAATTAGTAAGTGACAATAAATGAACTTGAAGCTTTTTTACTCAGAATTTTCAGATTCTCTTTTGTTCCTTCTCTCCCTTTTCACCCTATGTGCATGGAAGTGTGTGTGTGTGTGTGTGTGTGTGTGTGTGTGTGTGTGTGTGTGTATTGTACCTCACTGTACTCTTTTCCCAAAGATCAAATATACTATTGCCATTCAGAGGCCAAAATATCATAGCAGTATGAATAGAACAACAAGAATGATTTTGAAAAACATGTCTAGTAACATAGCTTGGTGATTTAAATATTTGTGTCATCTCCAAAATCCACATATGCAAACTAAGGATCAGTATGATGGTATTAAGAGTATTACAAGTTGGAACTCTTGGAGTTTCAATTTTGGGGAATTAATTAGATTATGAAATATTAATTCCTATGAATAGTATTAGATTCAATCTTAGTTAATTTTTGCAGAAATGTTAACAAAATGTCTGGCAAAAATAATCTAAGGGAATAAGGATATATGTTGGCTCATGGTTTCTGAAAGTTCAGATAATGATCAAGTGGCTCTGTGTTTCTGGGCCTTTTATAAGCTACAATATCATGGTGTCAGGAGGATATAGAGAAGAAGGTCACTTACTTCATGGGGGACCAGAAGCAGAGCGAAGAAGGGACTGGGTACCAGGTATCACCTGCGAAGGCACACTTCCTGTGATATACTTCCCCCAGCTACGCCCACCTACAGAAGGTTCCAAAACTTTCAGAATACCAGCACCAGCTAGGGACCAAAAATTCAACAATGAGACTACACAGAGAATTTGTATATTTAAATGATAACAGATATCTTAAGAAAGGGCTCAAGAAAACTAGACATTTTCCTCTTTTGCTTTCTGTCATGGGAAAACTCAGGTAATTTCACTTCAGATAATGCAGCTACAAGACACCACCTTGGAAACAGAGACTAAGCTCTCACCAGAGAATGAACATGCCAGAATCTTTATCATGAAATTCCAGCTTCCAGAATTGTAAAAACCAAACAAACAAACAAACAAACATTTATGTTATTTGTAGATAAAGCAATCAGGTTTAAAGATAGTTCTGCTCCTGAGATTTTTCGTTATGTGAGTCAATGAATTACTTTTATCAAAATGCATTAATTTCCAAGCCATTCAGAAGTCCAAAGTCTCATCAGAGACTCAAGACTCAAGTCTCTTAATTGTGAGCCCTGTAAAATCAAACAGCAAATCTTCAAGCTCCATGGCTGTTGATATTTGTGTGTTGATTTTGAATCCTGCCACTTTGCAAAGGAATTAATCGCATTTAGAAGTCTTGAGGTGGAGACTTTCAGATCACTTACGTATAAGAATACGTCATCTGAAAATAGGGCTATTTTGACCTCTTCCTTTCCAATATTTATCCCTTTTATATCTTTCTCCTGTCTGACTGCTAGGACTAGGACTTCGAGCACTATGTTGAAGAGTAGTACTGAGAGTGGGCACCCTTGTCTTGTTCCCAATCTCAATGGGAACTCCTTGAGTCTTTCTGCATTATGTATGATTTGGATTTTAGGTGGTTTGTGTACAACCTTTATTATATTGATATATAAACCAACCATCTATGCCTATTCTCTCCAGAGTTTTAACTATGAAGTGATGATGTGTTTTTCCGAAGTGTAACAGTAACAAGTGGATAGAACACCTGGCCATAAGCAGCTTATGGGAAGAAATGGCTTATTTCAGGCCTACAGTTACAAGGAGAAGTTTCATCATTGTGGAGAAAGCATTGCAGAGCAGGAAACTGGCTGGCTCACATCTTCATACATCAACAGCAGGGTAGGAACAATGACAATGAGTTAGTTTGTAAACACCCAGTAGGGCTGGATGAATAAGCCTCAAAATCCATCCCCAGTGCCATACCTCCTCCAGCAAGGTTTATATTCCCAAAACTCTACTAGCTGGGGATTAGTATGAGGCTTAATCTCAATCACCAGAGTCTATAGGGGACATTTTACACACAAACCACTACAACTTCTAGTGGTTAAAAAAAAAAAAACATGAAAAGATAATATAGACTTGGAAAAAATAATTCCAACAACTTGTATCTAAGCATACATTAAGAACTTTCATAATGAGCTCAAATAGCAAAATTGCGTATGACCCATTAAAACTGTGAAAAATATATAATCAATAAGCCCATGAAAATGTATTTTCTGTCATCTATCACCTGGTAAAAATTAAAACTACTATAAGATACAACCACACATACTGAAATTGAAAAATTCAAAAGACTAACACTCTATGTTTCCTAGGGCTACAATAACAAAGTGTCACAACACGTGTGGTTTAAACATCAAAAAATTATCATCACATAGTTATTGAGGCTGCAAGTCTAAGAATAAGGCTCAGCAGGGTTAGCTCCTTCTGAATCCTATGGAGAGATTACATGAGCTTTCTGTAGTTTCCTCCCAGTTTTTGGTATCCTTTGGCTTGTTAACATATTCCTCTGATTTCTACCTTCATGTGCATAAGTGACTCTCCTGTGTATAGATCTGTCTCTATGTTCAAAATACCCCCTCCCTTTATAAGAACAAACTCTTACTGGTTTAAGAGTTCACCATATGTTGGGAAGAAGTGAGAGAGGAGTGCTCAGCACTGCAATATCCCTATCACACCTTCCAAGGCTCAGGGTCTATTGTGGAAGAGGTGGCAGAAAGAATGTAAGAGCCAAAGGAAGGGGGTAGGACTCCTTACAATGTGCTCCTCCAGACACAAAATGGCCTAGATATTCATGACCTCACAGTGCCTGACATGACCTACACAAGACCATTATAATAGGAGGTAAAAGATCATGACATCAAAATAAAAGACAGATTGATTGAGAAAGGGAGGGTATTACCATGGGATATTGTTTACAGTCATGGAAGTTGTTAGTAAAAAATTAATTAATTAAAAAAAGAGTTCACCATAATGTCCTTATCCTATGTTTTCGTAGCTGCAATGAGCATGTGTCTATTACAGGTCACATTTTAAAGTACTAGTTGTTAGAAACCCATTATCTTTTCTGGGAACACAATTTGATCCATAACAAACAACAACTCTTGGTGAATATGTGGCAAAATGAAAGAGTTTTTATGTGGCTTGAAGGAGAATAAAATAGCACTATTTTGGAAAATATTTTGACAAGTTCTTACAAAATTGAACATTCACCTACCTTATGATTCAGCAAGTCTACTCCTAGGTATTTACTCACAGGTTTGCTGAATACTTGCCAGTTTGTGGGAAACAATTGTTAAAATTTCAAAGGCATTGTGTTTATTGAGAAAATATGCCCACACAAAGCTTGATGAGTGCTGAAGGATCTGCTTCCACATAGGCACATTCACATGGTTGTTAGTTCCTTACCAGGTGGACCATTCCACACAGCTGAATGTCTTCATAACACAACAGCTGCTTTCACACAGACTAGGGGAACAAAGAACATGAGAGATGTAGATAACTGGCCTACTCCTACAATTCATATATGGTCACTTCTGCACTTTTGGAATAAGGCATTCATTCTAGATCACACTTAAGGAGAGAGGGAGACACCTACCTTTGAAAAAAGGGTTTGCCAAAAGTGATTGTGGAAAAAAAAAGTTAGGACACTTTAAAAATATTTGAAAATAATTATTTTTATTCTTATGAACTGTATGGATAAACAAATTATATATTGGCCATATGCCCATCAGGTTGTACTATTATATCTCCAAGCCCTTATCCCCATTCTACTGAGGGTCCTCCTCAGTGAGGTTGTCTGTATTCACAGTGGGGTCATAAATGCACCACTTGGGTGAGGGGCAATGTCTTGATGTGATAGAGATGACTCATCTTTTGGTAGTCAATTGGCTATCTTTTCTTGTGTTCATGGATCTTGGTGCTTGCTTCTATCTGTAAAAAATAGCATATTCTCCCACCAAGTGTAAGACTGGCATGGGCAAAATGGGGTAAACACAGCATGGTCAGAGACTTTTCGATGTACATACCCTTTCTCCTTAGCCAAAGAACAAGGGGACCTTTTCATTACAGTCTATGATCTTCTCTGAAAAAAAGATGATACTACCACAATAGTTTTGTCTTCTGTGTTCTTAACTATATTCCTAACACAAGAAACAAATAGAAAAGAGCCCCCTAATTTAAAAAATTCATCTGTTCTCCAAATAACTTTAATATTTATATTCTGAAGCAAAAGGAAGCAGAAAATAGAGATATCTTTTAAAATACCTATAATAGTGACAAGTATCCTAAACCTAAATTGGAGTTGACCACAAAATGTGAACTAATGATTGTATGAAACTAAGTAAGGAACAATAAGGGGAATAGTGTCCAATAACTACTATTTTATACTTCTCTTATGGTTTTTATACCTTGAAACTACAGTTGAAATCATACTGTCGTTTTGAGTTTCAGTGGTGGATAATGCCTGTGATAATCTCTAGAATACTGATTAACACATAATAGGGGTTCAAAAACTCTGATATTTCAACACACAATAGGAGCTAGTATTGGAGCCATTTTAACTCTAGAATGATCATTGGAAAGTAGCTGGGTGAGACGTTACCTTCATATTCAAATGGAAAGCAGAAATCACAATATCAAAGAAAGATACACTGCTGATTTGTCCTGTCACAGCTGGTATACTACGCTGAGAGAAGTTTGCCTGTGTTTACAAACGGCTTTAGAGATGGGTGTCTTGTCTGTGTCTATAGCATGTGATCTTCGTATTTAAAGATTTTAGTGCTAACAAGACTCTTGAACAAGTAAGCCAATGCTAACTCTATTAATGTGGGTTTCTCACATCAGCAATTCAGAGGGGACTTAAAACATCCAGAATTCAATTACTCTTAGGCAACACACATATATTTTTGTTAGCAGTAAGTAAACACAAAATTACATTTCTTCTATATCAGTTATTAGAACTGTAATACTAAATCATAGTGGTAAATTATGCTACTATGGCTAATTCTTTTAAGTTGCTGATTTTTAGGTAACTGAACCATGGCCATCTTCACAGAAAAGACACCTTGAATCTGAGACCTCTGTTGACATTTTTTTTTCTTTTTTTTTTTTATTAGTCAGTTCTGTATTCAGCAAATACAGTCAGTTTGGTACCATTATTAGGCTCATCCGTGACCTATCCCCTCCCCTTGGCCCCTCCTTGTTGAGGTATACGGGTCATGCATTGTGGAGTTAGCCCACAGTTATAGGTAAGCTAAATGTCTCTGCATATCATGACCCAACATGTGACTCTGACATTCTTTCCGCCCCCTCTTCCGCAAAATTTCCCTGAGCCATGTTGGGTTCATTTTTGGTCTGCTTCAGTGATGAGGTGTTGAGGGCCTCTGAGGCTCTGGCTCTCTGATTTGGTAGGAGTTGATTTTTCTCTATGCTGATCTCCTTCCCCCTTGTGCTGGTGTCCGGTTCATCAGGAAAAACAGCCCCCTTGCTTGTTTCTCGAAGTTTTCTTAGTTTCAGCCGGAGCCCTTTTGAGGTATGATGGGGTGGCTCTCTCCTTAGGGTCTACATCTATCTGAAAAAGAGAAGCAGATTCTCCAACGGAGAGTAAGTTAGCACCAGGACAAATGAGATACCCCTTACTTTTTTTTTTTTTATAGAGAATTTAATAGGTGTAGGCCCTCTTGTAGCCCACAATTGATAGTAGGTTGATACTGGAGAGTGGGCTTATGTTTGGATATGGTTCTGACTTGTTTCCCAGCTCCAGCTATGGGTCCCATACCAGTGAGGGGATCAGTTAGCCAAATTGAGAGCAGTTGGTTCCCCACCATGGCTGTGTGCCACCACTGCACTTGTGTGGGCATCACAATAAGTTATTTGCTGCTAAGTAGGTTAGACCATGCGTTGCTTTGATAGATATTGGTCAATTTCCCCCAGTCGCCCATGTAGCACCTTCTGGCACTAGATGCGCTGACTATCTGGGGACTGACTCTCATCCAACTTCCAGCCATGCCATTCTAATTTGCATGTCAATCACATAAGGTATCTTCAGCAGTAGGGTCTTACCACTAACCTTTGGTGGGTCATCAAGTACTCTGACAGAAATCTGTCTGTCTTTTAGGAAACCTTGTAGGTCTCTCTGATCAAAAGCTCATTGTGGATGATAGCCCCATGCTGGTTCTGGGAGTTACAGGTCAGTGCCCACTAAGAAAATGAGGAAAAAGATAATTAATATACAAGAGTTGGAGATAAGAGAGAGAGAGACAGGGAGAGGGGAAGTGAGGGAGGGAAGATGTAGGAGACTAAGGTTAGTCTTAATCTTACCCTCTCCAGTGTCTTGTGGTTCAGGTGTTCCCTGTAAGGGCCTGGTGAAGGATCAGCCATTTGGTCTATCTTTTAGTAAGTAGAAGATTATGGTACCATTGCCATTTGGGTCTAGATTTGTGTTTCCCACCCCTTTGACGCCCTCCCCTCCCTCCCCTTCCATCCTAGTGTGTAATCTAGGAGATGCTTGCTGGGTATGTAAGGTATCTTCGGTAGATTCAGGTTAGGTGCTGTAGATGAGTGAGACTATGTGGCGATTTTTTTTCTGTGATTGGGTAAGTTCACTGAGAATGATCTGTTCCAGGTTCAACCATTTTTCCTCAAATTTCATTGTGTCATTTTTTCTTACTGCTGTATAGAATTCCATTGTGTAGATATACCACATCTTAGTTATCCATTCTTCTAGTGATGGACATCTGGGTTGATTCCAGCTCTTAGCTATTACAAATTGAGCCGCTATAAACATGGTTGAGCAAATCTCTTTAGTCTGTGGTTTGAAGGTTTTAGGGTAGATGCCCAGTAAGGGAATAACTGGGTCTGTTGGTATCTCTATACTCAGCTTTTTCAGAAGTTTCCATATTGCTTTCCAAAGTGGTTGTACCATCCTACATTCCCACCAACAGTGGATGAGTGTTCCTACTTCTCCACATCCTCGCCAGCATTTATTTTTATTTGATTTTTTGATGCTTGCTATCCTTATTGGGGTAAGGTGGAATCTCATAGTTGTTTTAATTTGCATTTCTCTGATGATTAGGGATGATGAACATTTTCTTAAGTGTATGTTTGCCATTTCTATTTCTTCCTCTGTGAACTGCCTGTTCAGCTCTTTGCCCCATCTTGTGAGTGGGGTGTTTGACTTCTTACTGTTTAGATTTTTGAGTTCTTTGTAGATTCTAGAGATTAGTCCTCTATCAGTTGGATAACCCACAAATATTTTCTCCCATTCTGTGGGTAATCTATTGGCTTTGCTAATTGTATGCTTGTCTGTAAAGAAACTCCTCAGCTTCATGTGGTCCCATTGGTTGAGTGATGGTTTAAGTTCATGAGCTACTGGGGTTTTGTTCAGGAAGTCTTTTTCCATTCCTATATCATGGAATGTACTTCCTAAATTTTCTTCCAGTAGTATTCGAGTTTCTGGTCTTATATTGAGATCTTTGATCCATTTGGACTTGAGTGTAGTGCATGGTGAAATGTGTGGGTCAAGTTTTAGTTTCCTGCATATGGTTATCCAGTTTGTCCAGCACCATTTGTTGAAGATGCTGTCTTTTTTCCAGCGTATATTGTTTGGGCCTTTATCAAATATCAAGTAGCTATAGTTGCTTGACCCAAAGTCAAGTCTATTCCATTAATCTATAGTCCTGTTTTTATGCCAGTACCATGCTGTTTTTATTATTATGGCTTTGTAATATAGCTTTAGATCAGGTATGGTGATGCCTCCAGAGGTATTTCTTTTGCAGAGGATATGTTTGGAAATGCGAGGCCTTCTGCCTTTCCATATGAAATTTGAGATCATTTTTTCTATCTCTGTGAAGAACACTGTGGGGATTTTAATTGGTATTGCATTAAATCTGTAAATTGCCTTTGGTAGGATTGTCATCTTCACAATGTTAATTCTGCCTATCCAGGAACATGGGAGGTCTTTCCATTTTCTCAAGTCCACCTCAATTTCTTTTTTGAGTGTTTTTATGTTTTCATTGTATAGATCTTTCACTTCCTTGGTTAATGTTATTCCAAGGTATTTTATTTTTTTTGTCGCAATTGAAAATGGGACTATGTCCCTTATTTCTTTTTCTGTATCTTTGTCCTTTGCATAAAGGAAGGCTACTGATTTTTGTGCATTGATTTTGTATCCTGCTACTTTGCTATAGGAGTTAATCACCTTCAGGAGTTTTGGGATGGAGTCTCTCGGGTCTCTTACATATATAATCATGTCATCTGCGAATAAAGCTAACTTAATTTCCTCCTTTCCAAATTGTATCCCTTTTATTTCCTTCTCCTGTCTTATTGCTTGAGCTAGGACTTCCAGAACTATATTGAAAAGCAGAGGTGAGAGTGGACAACCCTGTCTTGTTCCTGATCTTAATGGGAATTCCTCCAGTCTCTCTCCATTAAGTATTATTTGGGCCTTCGGAGCTTCGTATATTGCCTTTATTAGGTTAAGATATGAACCAACCATGCCAACTCTCTCCAATGTTTTGAACATGAAGTGGTGTTGAATCTTGTCAAAGGCCTTTTCTGCATCTATCGAAATGATCATGTGGTTTTTATGTTTAACCTTGTTTATGTGGTGTATTACATTGACAGATTTCCGTATGTTGAACCACCCCTGTGTTCCTGGAATGAATCCCACTTGGTCAAGGTGGATAATGCTTTTGATGTGTTGTTGGATTCGGTTTGCAAGGATTTTGTTTAGGATCTTTGCATCTAAATTCATCAGGGAAATAGGCCGGTAGTTTTCTTTTCTTGTGGCATCTCTGCCTGGTTTTGGAATTAGGGTGATGCTAGCTTCATAAAAGGAGTTGGGTAGCTTTCCCTGTTCATCAATTGTGTGGCACAGTTTGAGGAAGATTGGTTTGAGTTCTTCCATGAAGGTTTGATAGAATTCAGCTGAGAAGCCATCTGGTCCTGGGCTCTTCTTTTTTGGGAGGTTTTTTATTACTTTTTCAATCTCCATGAGTGTGATGGGTTGATTGAGGTGATTAATCTGCTCTGTGTTTAGCTTTGGTAGATGGTATGCGTCCAAGAATTTATCCATCTCCTCCACATTATCCAGTTTTGTGGAGTAGAGGTTTTTGAAATAAGTCCTGATGATTCTCCCAATTTCACTTATGTCTGTTGTGATCTCTCCTTTTTCATTTTGAATTTTGTTAACTTGAAGCTTCACCTTTTTTTGCTTGATCAGATTGGCCAGGGGTTTGTCAATCTTGTTTATTTTTTCAAAGAACCAGCTCTTTGTTTTGTCAATTGTCTTAATTGTTTCCTTGGTTTCCAATTCATTGATTTCTGCTCTGATTTTAATTATTTCTTTCCTTCTGGAGCTCTTTGGGTTGGATTTTTCTTGTTTTTCCAGTGCCTTTAGGTGGATGGTTAGGTTATTGATTTGGGACCTTTCTGTCTTTTTTACGAAGGCATTGAGTGCTATGAATTTTCCCCTGAGGACCGCCTTCATTGTGTCCCATAAGTTTTGATACGATGTGTTCTCATTGTCGTTCAATTCCAGAAATTTTGCAATTTCATTTTTTATTTCATCCACTATCCATTTATTGTTTAAAAGTGTGCTGTTCAGTTTCCAGGTGCCTTTGGGATTCTTGGTGGGTCTTTTATTGTTGATTTCTAGCAATATAGCATTGTGATCTGATATCATGCAGGGAATTATGTCAATCTTCCTAAATATGTGGAGGCAGTCTTTGTGACCCAATATATGGTCTATTTTAGAGAATGTTCCATGGACTGCTGAGAAGAATGTGTAATCTGTGGATTTGGGATGGAATGTTCTGTAGATGTCCGTTAGGTCTAAGTGATCTATGGTTTTGTTGAGCTCTCTTACTTCCCTGTTGAGTTTCTGTTTGGATGATCTGTCTATTACTGATAATGGTGTATTGAAATCCCCAGCTATGATGGTGTTTGTGGTTATTTCTGTTTTATTGTCAAGTAGGTTTTGTTTTATGAACTGTGGTGCCCCTGTGTTTGGTGCATACAGATTTATGATTGTAATATCCTCTTGATGGATCATTCCCTTGATAAGTAGGAAGTGGCCTTCTTTGTCTTTTTTGATTATATTTGGTTTGAAGTCTATTTTATCCGATATTAATATAGCTACACCTGCTTGTTTCTTATTCCCGTTTGCTTGGAATATGGTTTTCCACCCTTTCACCCTGAGGAGATGTCTGTCTTTAATGGTGAGGTGGGTTTCTTGAAGGCAACAGATTGAGGGGTCTAATTTTTGATCCATCCTGTTAGCTTGTGTCTCTTGATGGGTGAATTAAGGCCATTAATATTTAGGGTAATGACTGTGAGATTTGATTTGATCCCTGCCCGATTGTGATGGTAAATGTGGGTTGGAGTTTTCATGGACATTGAAGTTTTTTGTGCCTACTCTGAGTTTGGTTGTTGTGATCTGCTTCTTGTAGGCAATTGTGTTTGATTATTTTTTTCTTCTCTGTGTAGAATTTCCTGAAATACTCTCTGTAGGTTTGGTTTTGTGTTCATATAATTGTAAAGCTGAGTTTTGTCATGGAAAGTTTTTTGTTCACCATCTATTATGAGGGATACTTTTGCTGGGTAGAGTAGTTTGGGTTGGAAGCCATAGGTTCTTAGACTTTGCAGTGTTTCATTCCAGGCTCTTCTAGCTTTCAGGGTTTCCATTGAGAAGTCTGAAGTAATTCTGATGGGGTTACCTTTAAAAGTGGTGTGCTGTTTTTCCCTAGCTGCTTTTAGGATTTTCTCTTTGGTGTCAATGTTTAGAGTCTTAATAATAATATGTCTTGGAGAGTTTCTCCTTTGGTCCAGTCTGTTTGGAGTTCTATTGGCTTCTTGTATCTTGATGGGCCTTTCTTTTAAGAGATTGGGGAAGTTTTCTTCAATTATTTTGTTAAATAAGTTCTCCATGCCTTTGGTCTGGATTTCTTCTCCTTCTGGTATTCCAATGATCCTGATATTGGGACGTTTAACTGTATCCCACAATTCCCTCATGTTCTGTTCACAGGAGCTTTTAAACTTACTGAAATTTTTGAACTCTCTAACTGTTTCTTCCATCTTGTCTTCCAGATCAGAGTTTCTATCCTCCACTTGGCTGACTCTATTCTTGAGAGCTTCTAGTGAGTTTTGGGCTTGTTCAATTAAGTTTGCATTTTCTATTATTTTTCTATGTATAATTTCCATCCCTCTGTCAAGCTCCCTTTTCACATCATTTTCTGATTTTCTTGATGATTCTTGGAGTTCATCCTTGCATTTCTTTATGTCTTCATTTAGCATGGTCAGCTGATTTTTAAGGTCTTCTTTTTTTTCACTTTCCCTCAAATCTCTTAACTCTCTTTGAAATCCTTCCATTTTCTTATCTAATCCTTCCAATTTCTTATCTATTAGTTCTAGTTTAGTGATGGCAGCATCCACACGATTGTCTGCCCTTTGTTGCTTTCCTGCAAGTTCTACCAATAGGTTGGTTAGAGTTGCATTGCTCATAGCTTCAATGTGGTGTTCTGGTCCTGTTTGTTCTTCTATGTTTTGATTAGAAGTATTCATTGTGGGAGTGGGTGATCTAATTGGATTTTCTTGCATTTGATTATTCATGTTATTTCTTTTGCGCTGTGTTCTGCCCATGACAGTGTATGGGCAGATAAGTGGGCGTATCAGCCTGGGCTCAAGAACAATGGGAATCTTATGCAGCCTGGGGGCGTTGCCAAGAAGCCTGGGCTTTGGCTGTCACTTGCCAAAGCCGCCTATCTACTGCCTGGCAGGGGCGCCGAAGTTGCCTGAGTTCTCAAGCGGTAATGTGCCAAGGCTGCCTGCATTCGAACTAGGAGTGGCACTGAGGCACTAAGCACTGATGCCGCCTGAACTCTGGCTGGGCACGCTAGGAACCGGCAGCAGTCTGCGCTCCCCCGCCACAGGACAATTGTGGACAGCCGCGCGGCAGACAGAGGGCGAGTTGAGGAGAGTGCGGAGCAGTCTAAGCTTCCGCACGCAGGGAATAATCTCACTTGCCAAAGCCGCCTATCTACTACCTGGCAGGGGCGCCAAAATTGTTTGAGTTCTCAAGCGGTAATGTGCCAAGGCTGCCTGCGTTCGAGCTAGGAGTGGCACTGAGGCACCAAGCACTGAAGCCGCCCAGACTTTGGCTGGGAACGCTGGGAACCGGAAGCAGTCTGCGCTCCCCCGCCACGGGACAATGGCGGCCCGCAGGTGCGGCAGGCAGGTAGGGGGTGGCACCTGAGCTGACGCAAGCGAGAGATACAGTCTGAGCTTGTGGGACTGGGCACACTCAGTAGGTGGGCGAGTGGACGAGGGTGCGGAGCAGTCTAAGCTTCCGCGCGGAGGGAACGATTGGCGCGCAGTGGCAGCCGTGCGGGCTCCGGAGCAGCAGCAGCGGCAGGGGTGGAGCTTTGAACACGGCGGTTATTTGGGGCGAGGGGTGCCTACCCGCCCGAAAGGGGACCAGCAATTCCCTGTTCCCCCACCTCTGTGCCCTCCCAGATTTCTCTCCCCTAAAAGCCACTATATACCCTTAATATCTTGCCTTTCTTTCCCCGGGATTTGCAGCGCAGCTAGGCGGTCGCCATCTTGGCCGGAAGTCCCTCTGTTGACATTTTTACCTTGTCAACATAAGGCCTTATACTGAGAGACTTCACGAATTTGAAAATGACTAGCTCCAAGGGGTAGTATGCCAGCACACAATAATATCAAATACATTAGTGGTTGCTAGGCAACACACACACACACACACACACACACACAGTATAATTAAGTCATATAGTATACAGGAAAATCATTCTACTGTATGAAATCAGCAATTCTTTTAAAATAATTCAAAATGTCCCTTTTATATGATAAAAAGTTTGGCTTCAATGTTTCTGATTTTTCTGAAGATCTTTGGCAGGGATAAAAGAGAAATCATTTCTTTGATATAATCTGCCTTTATTTTAAACAGTCCTAATATGGTATCGTGATACCCAAAAGATTTCTGAAAAAGCAGAGTTTAGTGAGACAATGTAAGTCTAGATAAGAAAAACACAATTCAGAGCAAAGATATCTTTTCCTCCTAGAATTGTGAGTGATGTTCCCATTTTGGTAACTTTGCTACTTGGGAAAAGCCAGTGGCCGTGGTAGACTGGTGTCAGCTTAGCATAAGAACACCATGGTGCTGGAAGAAATTAATAATTTACTGACAGGGCCTTTTGGGAGTGGAAGAGCATTTAAAACAGAAGATCTGGAATATAAAACAAGGAGATGTTGTCAACACAGGTAATTTCCCTTCTAACCTAATGATTTTGTCCTCCTTATCTTCAAAGTTGTTTTTGAAAACTAGAGTACAATTTATGAGACATGCTTTCAGAGAATGAAGCTGAGAGTGGCTGAAGTGCTACGAGGTAATGGAGTGGTTGGATTTCAGAGGACTTTTTTGCCCTGCGCTAATACTGGTGTGCCCATCTTGGGGTTTCTCCTGTTACTTGAAATCGGAAGAGTGATGGGGAAAGAATTTTCATTTTATGGATATTTCTAAAGGTGGAAGCACTGGGCAATTTTCATTGTTTTGTAAAATTGTTTTTACTTGATTCATTTTGTTTACCATCACATGATTTTAAGTGCAAACCTTTATTTCCAAGAGAACTTCAAACTTCAAAGCTTTAAATAAGGTTGAAGGAGTAGGTGTGGGGATTTGTTAGGAGACAGGCAGGATGAATGCTTTCAACATCATTCATGTATCATAGGCACTTTTCCAATAAAGGAACATAATGTTGCAAACAATGGTCATGACAACACTGTGCAGATGAGACCGGAAAAGTGTTCAGACTAAAAGGGACCATGCTTTGATTTATATCAAAATACTCTGGTGATTATTACCAGTAATGGAAAACAAAATGGGTGGTGTGGAATGTTTTAATGGGCTTTTGCAAAGCACTTTAAAAATCTCATTTGAATTTATGTTAGTATTCCTTGAGAACTGCAAGAACCTTGATTAATAGGGATCTTAATAAAGTTGAAGTGTAGCCAGTTTTGAAAGAACAATGCCATAGACTGTCTAAAATCATTGCCTGTCTTTTCTTATATACTTTTGGTTAGCACTAAGTATAAACACAAAATTGCATTTCTTCTATATCAGGTATTAGAACTGTAATACTGAATATACAGTGGTAAATTAAACTAGTATGGCTTATTTTTTTTAAGTTGTTGATTTTTAGGTAGCTGAATTATGGCCATCTTCACAGAAAAGACACCTTGAATCTGAGACCTCTGTTGACAAAACAACAGTGTATCTTTCTGTGATATTGTGATTTCTGTTTTCCATTTGGATATGAAGGTAAAATCTCACCCAATTACTTTCCAATGATCATTCTAGAGTTAAAATGGCTCAAATGCTAGCTCCTATTGTATGTTGAAATATCAGATTTTTTGAACTCCTATTATGTGTTTAATCAGTGTTCTAGAGATTATCACAGGCATTATCCACCACTGAAACTCAAAATGACAGTATAAGGTATAAAGAATACAACTTTATATAGGGCTCAAGATAAGGAAAAAGTGAGAAAATGTGTCTCACAGATGACTGGAACACTATAAATTATATACTCTATAAATACCTAGAGTTGAAAACTAAACATGAAGAATTTGTAGGTATGCTTGGGAAATCATGAATATATAAAAATAAATATAAATATATTATACACATATATTAACAATTTTAATCCCCATTGAATATTAGAAAAGGAAACAACTTGATTCCACTAAAGCTTTGTCATTTAAATAATACATTAAAGAAAATCTGTCAGGGGCCGGAGAGATGGCTTAGCGGTTAAGCGCTTGCCTGTGAAGCCTAAGGACCCTGGTTTGAGGCTCAATTCCCCAGGATCCACGTTAGCCAGATGCACAAAGGGGCACATGCATCTGGAGTTCGTTTGCAGTGGCTGGAGGCCCTGGTGTGCTCTCTCTGCCTCTTTCTTTGTTGCTCTCAAATAAATAAATAAAAGTAAAAATAAATAAATAAATCTGTCAGGTGTGGTGCAGATGCCTGTGAACCGAGCATTCTCATGAAAACGTCACTCAAAAACAAAAAACAAGTTCAATCCAATCAAAATAGTAATGCAATAAATTTTTTAAATTGCTACTCTACAGTCTCATAAATACATATATATGCATATATATTTGTATATAGATATGTATGTGTGTGTGAATTAAACATTCCAACCACCACTTGTTTTAAATGGCCCTATTTTATTCATTTTTCTGCTTATACAGACAGACACCACATAGTATCTGCTTATACAGAAATACATCAGATAGTATTTTAAGATGCTAAGCAAAACTCTGTGTTGGTCATAGAAAATATCATAGTGAGCAAATTGGACATGGTTCCTAGCACTATTTTCATTCTAGTGAGGTAATAAACACTTGGCCAACCACAGGAAAAAGAAAGAAAGAAAAGTATAGAAGATACCTGTGCATACGTTTCGAAGAAATGGAACAACACTTCAAGAAAGAGACCTAAACCAGGCGTGGTGGCACACTCCTTTAATCCCAGTACTCGGGAGGCAAAGGTAAGAGGATCGCCGAGAGTTCGAGGCCACCCTGCAACTACACAGTGAATTCCAGGTCAGCCTGAGCTAGAGTGAGACCCTACCTCAGAAAACCAAAAAAAAAAAAAAAAAAAAAAAAAAGAAAGAAAGAAAGAAAGAATGAGACGTATTTTGGGTAAGATAATCAGAGATGATCTCTCAGAGAGGCAGAAATGATGAAACTAGAAATGGTAGTGAGGTGGAGAGGCATTCCAGAGAGAAGTAATAGTAGGGAAGGATGAGGAGAGAGCCAATAGAAACAGCTGTAAGGTAAGCAGTGGCTGTGATCTTTGCTGCAGGGGTAACTGGAGTTACTGATTTGCTTTCACAGGGAGATGCTGGAACACACAAATATGCTCATGGGAAGATCCTGGAGAAGGGAGTTGAGGACTGAAGAGAGTGAAGGTGTCACTGTGGGAAGGGCAGCAAGGCCTCACCTGTGGCGTGGATGGGGAGGAGGTACAAGACTTAGAGGGAAGAACATCCCTTGGGAAGGATGGATGTGTGAGTGGGACACACCCAGTGGAAGGAAGAGGAATCATGCTCGCTCAGAGGAAGTCCTAAATTTGCAATGGGGCTATGGTGGACAATGAGAAGAGAAATGTGAAGTCATAGGAGCCTGTCGGACAAAGAGTTGGATACTGTTAACATGACTCTCCTTTTATCCATTGGCTTAAGACTTAACACATAACAAGCCATTAACTGCTTAAATGGTACCTTCCTATAGATTTTGATTCCCTCCTTATTAGTAGATTCAGTGTAAAGATCATATCATGTTTCTTGGTTATAAATTATGAAATAAACCCTAGGTTTCTTTCTCTCTTGCACTGAGAGTTAAACTCCTTGGTTTGGGGAACTAAATAGAGGTACGATATTTGTAATAAAATTTGTCATTAACCAATTAGATGAACTGTATGATGGTTGTTCACACTCTGTAACAAAGAGCAACAGCCATTATAATGTTCCCAAAGGTGGTCTGTGTTGTCTGAGAGTGGAGAAGGAATTGTCAAAAATATCCCTCTCTTTTCTTTTTTTTTAAATTTTTTTGTTTATTTATTTATTTGAGAGCGACAGAGAGAAGGAGGCAGAGAGAGAGAGAGGGAGGGAGGGAGGGAGAGAATGGGCACGCCAGAGCTTCTAGCCTCTGTAAACGAACTCCAGATGTGTGAGCCCCCTTGTGCTTCTGGCTAATGGGGGTCCTGGGGAATTGAGCCTCGAACCAGGGTCCTTAGGCTTCACAGGCAAGTGCCTAACCGCTAAGCCATCTCTCCAGCCCCCTCTCTTTTCTTTTTTATATTTTATTCTTATTTATTTATTTGAGAGAGAGAGAGAGAGAGAGAGGGAGCTTCAGCCACTGCAAATTAATTCTAGACATATGCACCACCTTGTGCATCTGGCTTTACATGGCTCCTGGAGAATTGAACCTGGGTCCTTTTGCTTTGCATATAAGGACCTTAACCACTAAGCCATCTCTCCAGCCCATCCCTCTCTTTTCTTATGAGAGAAGCTGAGGTAAAAATAAAAAGGGTATATGAAAGGGAATTGTCTGGACTGGATGGACATCTGCGCTTCCCCTAAATTTGACAATGAGAGGAACAAGGGTCATAAACTTTCCACGTGGGGGATCCTGAGTTAAGCTAATTCCATGATAAGACAGGAGGGGAAGCACAAGGGACCCTCAGAAGACACTAGTGGTGGATGGTGGTGATGTGATAACCACCTCAGGGTCATGAAGCCAATGCATCAGTTGCAATCCAAAGAAGGAACTCCATGGACTTGGACCTTGACATTTGACAGTGTCATCATGACATTACAACATGGACTCATTGAGGATAGAAAAGAGCTTCCCACGTGACTAAGTTTCCATGGGGCCCTCAGTGATGGAAGAGAAGACATCAGGTACATTTCATCTTAGTAAGGGCATTCAATGTGCTTGATTTGAATTCAGTGTAAGATCCTGTGTTTGATTGGTATGTAAGTGGCCATTGTGCTATGGTGAGTGGCAAGAATCCAGACAGCATATACAGTCTTCTTGTGTTTATCGGATAGCTGTGTTTTCAAGGTGTCCAGTCACCTGGATCCTAAAGAGTGCCAAACCTCTATGGAGAAATGGAGCCTCTTTACCAGCGTGTGCGGAGCATCTCTTCCTTGTACTGTCTACACTTACTCTTGCCATATGAAGCCTCTCAGCTACATATATGCAGTACATTGTCTCTGCACAGATTGCACTCCGTGAAAAGCTTTTGCCTATTTGTGGCAAGCAGGAATGCTTTTAGACACAAGTAGCAGAACACCTGACAACAGTGTTGATAGATACAAAGTTGTACTATGACCTTAGCAATAGAAAGTATAGTTTGTTTTCAGTTGTGCAATAAAAATAACAGCTATGAATTACATAGCACAGACTATGTGCCAGACACTCATCTAAGGACTTTAAATTCTGAAACATCCACTGTGATTGGCACTTTCATTAGTTTAATTTGTACATGAGAAGCAATGGACATAGATGAGATGAGAGTTAGTCTTTCCTTAGAAGTGACATCTTAACCAGTATGGTGTGATCTAAAGAAAAGTTATTTAACTGGCCTGTGCTTTCATTCTCCAAGTATGTCTAGTTGTGTGGGAAAGAGTGAAATGCAGTCAAGATCATTTACCAAGCCTCCTTGGATGGAATTGCACTACTTATGTTAATCACTCAGCTGATGAAAACTTATGTATTGAATGTTTATCAAGCTTTGGGCCCTGAGAATATAGAGTGAAGCATAGAAGGTCTCATGGAAGAAATGTATATTTTTACTATTAGTTATATTATATTATTATTTCACAGTTATATGGCTGAAATGATGATAGTTGCTTGTAGTATTCAGGATGCACACAGTAATCATGAGAGCTGCTAATTTAGATTGGTATACATAATGGGATGAAATGTGAGTGAATACATGTATCAACACACACAGTTCTTAAATAGCTAATTAATGATTACCTCAAGTAACAATGTTATTTTCAAATCAGAAATTGAATCCAAAGAACCATTATTTTTTAATGTATTAAACTTTTTTAAAAACTTTTTTTTTAAGAGAGAGATAGAGATAGAGAGAGAGAGACGGAGGGAGAGAGTGAATTGGTGCACTAGGGTCTCAACAACTGCAATTGAATTCCAGACATTTGTGCCACCTAGTGAGCATATGCTACCTTGGGCTTGCCTCACCTTTGTGCGTCTGGCTAAAGTAGGATCTAGAGAGTCAATCATGGGTCCTTAGGCTTCATGGGCAAACGCCTAAACTGCTAAGCCATCTCTCCAACCCTAAAGTCTTTGTACTAAGGATTTTGGTTTATCTAAATCTCTTTTCAGATATTTCATGTTACCTGCCACAGTGACCCTTTGCACTCTCAAGACACAGACACAAGCTGTACCTGAAATTTCTCTGCCCTGTGAAGTCTTGACAATTACTTGACTGAGATTGGGGACAGGAAGGAGGTTGGTGGGGTAAGAGGGGGTTGCACTTCACTGTTCTTTTGCTCCAAGACAATATTTTTTTCACATTGACTATTTAATCCACTGGTGATACTCTTGTTCTTTGAACTCTGTGAAACTAGAGGGGATAAATGACTCCAAACCTCACTAAGTCAGGTAGACATTTGTAGGGAATGCCTGTGACATGGAAGAGCCTCTACCAAGATATGGGAACTTCAGTGAATTTACCACATAAGGAACAAATGGATCCTTGCAGATGTGGAAAATCTTACCGGAATCTTACTGTTTCTCAGACTTGGGTATCCTGATAGCAATTTACAAACTAAACACCCAATAATCTGAAGTGTGTAACTGGAAATACAATTTATTAATAGAGGGTGAGAAAGTCAGTGATCTAAATATAGCAGTTTTTCAGATTAGAGTATTTTCTTCCAGTAAGAAATACAAATCATGAAGAGGGTAATAGTAGAATAAATGGATGATTCCAGAAATTCCTAGTCTCAACTCCATTCCCTTCTCACTTAATGCTTTATGGTCACAACTTATTCACTATCTCATTAGCTGCAGTGAGTTCACTGACAGGCAAATCTTATCACATAGCTCTGCCTGATATCCCTCTTACTGGCATCCCATTCTTCACAGGAGCCACAGGTCCTCCACCTGGCTCCCAAGGCCAGAGTGATCAGACCCTGCTGAGTATCCCAAACACCGCTCCGGAGCAGCCCTCACTCATGCTCACAATGCTGAATCTCTTTCATCTTCTCTAATGCACAAGCCCAGTCTCACTTTTAAAATCTTTATCACTGG
This sequence comes from Dipus sagitta, assembly GCA_036346955.1. Classification (NCBI taxonomy): domain Eukaryota; kingdom Metazoa; phylum Chordata; class Mammalia; order Rodentia; family Dipodidae; genus Dipus; species Dipus sagitta. The sequence continues at coordinate 199,623,420 of CM070771.1, forward strand.
TCTCAGACAGTTCAAATCATCCTCATATACCCTACTGTCCTGGATAGATTCCACTGATCCTTTGGAAGTGAGCCATACCCATGCCCTCACTTCCTTTAGAATCTTCTTTTGCATCTCACTCTAGCTAACTTGTTTCTGCTGTCCTCTTAAAGCAACCTCTTTTTCTAGTTAATTAAATGTCTTGTCCATTAGATGGTATGGTTGATGAAGGCAGGAATTACATAATTCTCTGAGGAATCTGTAAAAGCAGGAGCTGTGTCGATCACATTCATAATCTTGTCCATTTTACCTAGTAGAATATATGAGATTCAATGGATAGTAAATGATAGGCACATAGTTAAATAATTTCATGCATTCCACTACGCATTGACATTGAATCATGATAAACTAATTATGTACTTTTATGTTTTCCAAGGAACTTAATGGTTTACTTCTTATTCTTTTTCCTAGATCCTATGCCACAGTATGACTCTCTCAGGTTGCCCACCTGTCTAAATTGTAGAATAGCATTTCCTCTGGGAAATTTTACATGCGATTGGAAACAATGAGTTTATAAGAAGGTTCATTTTCTCATTTCTGGAATTAACAAATACTCTCTTCAGACAACATCTTGAGAATTACTTGCAGTTATCTACTGCTTCCATTATGGTCTTATTTTGTTACATAAATATATGAACTTTGGCTCACACCAACATACAAGATCACTGCCTTCATGACTAGCAGAATAGTGGCAGAGCTTATTCCCATTATTCTGAGGTAATGAAGATAACACTGATTAGAAAGAGTAATAAGGGTGAGTCTGGAAGAAAAAGATTACACTTTAGGAAGATATTGATTGCTACAGTGTTTTGGTCTCCATTAGTTCTTCCCAATTTGTACTCCTACATGGTTTTCTCTCTCATGTCCATAAAAAAAATTAAGAGTGAATAAAAAGAACAATTTAACAAGGATCTTTTGAAATCGTCAGAGCAAGCCATGGTAATTTCCTATGATAGCCAGACATAGTCTTCCACTGTGAAAATAACATTTTCCTTACCCGGGGCTAAAGTAACATACAGTTACAAAACCCCAGCAACTTACAACCTATCATTTCCTTACCCATTCCAGTGAGTCCATTCAGTCCAGTGCATCTCATCCTGAGATCTTGGATTAACGAATTGTCCCTGTCTGGGTCATGCACGTCTCACAAAGGAACCCAAAAGTGCACATAATATGTCTTCACATTCCACTGGCCACTACCAGTCAAGGGACTAAGCTTAGAACCAGGGTGTAACATACCTACGGTTAAAAAGTGAATTATTAAGAAAAACAACATCATTGACACTATTACTTATGCAAATATCACTTCTGACAAAATTTTCATTTAGAAGGTTTTTAATGTGTCAAATTTGTCACATAAAATATGTAATTTTAGATTATAAACATTTGCTTCATATCATACTTTTCTCTAAAATTATCTTTAAAAGCTATATAATATTTCATTAAATTGAGGAATTACAATTTTTCTATAATTTGGCCATTTATGTTTTTCCCAATCTTTTGTTCTTTATAATGATCATTACTGGTCTTATGAAAATCTTTGTCAGTATTTTTTTTTCTGGACATAAAATCTTTCTTTTGACTAGACGCCCAGAAGAATAATAGCTGGGTCAAAGAATGTGAATATTTTTAGCATTCTTAAAATAATTTGACAAATTGCTTTTCAAAAGGGTGGTAACAATTTTGACTCCTATTTGCAGTGCATAAGAAGGTCCCTTTGCACCAAATTCTTACTGGCAGTGGCTTTATTAATGATATGAAATATTTCTGAAACTATTTCCTGGCCTAGGTATATTTGTCCCTCTTTTTATTTTATTATTTTTTTTCCTTTCCCTATTTCTCAATTGGAATCTTTCCCCTTTAGGACCTGAAAACTCAGAGGGCAGGGATGCTTATAACTTTATATGTGCTTGTTTAACAAAGGCTGGTTGAGTGAGTTATCTAGTGAATAAACAAATAAATAAGGGAGATAATTTGGTATTTTATTATTTAAATGCTTATTTTTTGATCACTGTAAACTGAATTGTTATGTGTGCATATGTGTTGTATATGTGCATGTATGTCCATGTTCATGTGTATGCAGGTGTGGGCAGAGGCTAGAAGACAATCTCAAGTGTCATTCTTTTTTTCTTTTAACCTTTCAGGATAAAGTGCTTTAAAAAAAAATCAACATAGTGAAATTGAGCTGAGGATGTATAGCTCAGTGGTAGAGACCTTGTCTAGCACGGACAAGGAAGGCCCCAGGTTCAATCCAAAGCATTGACACATTACTCAGGGATTTTTAAAATTTTTATGTCATATACATCTTTAAGTCTTTTGTAATTTTTTTCTTTCCACTGCTTTCACATATGAAATTTACTTTTCCTAAAGTTTTGGTAAGCGATATTCTAGTGATAGTATTTTCTTTAATTTTATGTTTAATGCTTTACTTTTTTCAGAACCTGCTGAGTTACACAGTGAAATTGATTGTTTTTTCCAAATAGTTGATGAATGTGTTCCATTTAGGACTCTTGGCTTCCTGTGTTATGGGATTCTGAATGGAGTCACCTGCTAATGAACAAAAGTAAATGAATATGGTGCATTTTATATCTTAGACTACTTAAATTCTTAACATTTTTCACATGATTAAGAGATGAATCACTAAAGATGGATTATCCTTCTTTCTTTTTGATCATCAGAATGTGTCCCTGACCCAAATTCATGGTTTGACTTATTTTCTTCTAAGCATAAAAGGAACTTGACAGATCAGCACAAATCCATCATTAAAAAGAGAAAGTAACTCTTAGAAAGTACCTCTACCTCAATGAATTAGGAGAGCCAACTTCATGTCTGAAGGAAATATTTAGCTCAGAATTACGTAATTCAAGTCCACTCTAATGTGAATTGTGGGAGGTCAAGGCCAGATGGCCCATAGTATTGTGGCTGGAATTTAATGTGAGGTAACTGGCTATTGTCAATGAAACATTGTTCCCAAGGGCCACTCTGGAGTCATCACTACCTCTACCCTTCCAGGATGATCTCACCTAGTGAGGAAAGACAGGAGGGCTTGAGGATAAATGACCACTCTAGAGACACTTTAACAACTCACCTTAGGGACAGTGGGTCAATTCATGAATTTGAAAGGGTGAAGGTATTACCCCTTGGATAGACTATAAAATCTGCTATGAAATATTATGTCTTAGTTAACATTATTATGTTGTGAACTTGAAAGTTTAAGTAGGTGGGTATTCTTAATGCAATGAAAGAAAAATATTTAAAAAAAATACACCGAAAGGAAGGCAGGAAATCTTGGTGGTGATAGATATGTTTCCTACTTTGATTGTGGTGATGGTTTCAGAGGTGTATACCTATGGCACACTCATTATTAACAATTTCATCTCAAAAAAGCTGCTAAACAGATCTACCTGTCTGACAAGCAATTGCATGCTTTTAGAAGGACCTTAGTCTAGGATATTGCAGTAAGACACTTGAATTATGGTGAGAGAATTGAGCCACCATACATCAATATAAACAGCATTCTGACAAGTTGCATGATACCTAGAAGAGCTTAGGGAGACCAAGCCAGAGTTCCTAACCAAGGAGTGATAGGGTATCATGAGCTGGGTGAATTCAGGTGAGGCTTTGACACATATAGTATAGAAATGCTGCCAAGAGTTGTAAGTGATTACTGAGGCAGTTGATGGGTTACAGGTCACCCAGAAAGATACTAAAAGTAGCCAAAAAGTGAGAAATGGCTTGAGTATGAATTTGACTCCTGAATAGTAACATTATGACAGGTCAGGGTTTTATTACTAGTAAAGACATTTGAGATTTACACATGTGAAGTTGCATGCTATCCAGAAAGACTTATTCAAATCAGTTAATAAATACTTAATGATGTCAATGCATATTAGTTCAGGAGATATAGCTGTGTACAAAACAGCTACAGCTTTCATTCTCATGTTACTTTCAGCCTACATGACAAACAGGTATCACACAAGTAAATAAGGAAGTGAGCTGTCACAGTTCATAATTGATGTCCTGGAAGTCTTAGGTACACTTACTCTTTCCTGGGTTCCTTATAACTGAGTGTTAAGTGTTGGCCAGTGTTACCACAGGCTGGGCACACTTGTCTAATTTTCTGAAACCAGAAAGAATTCCAGCAGGATCACTTCTCACATTGAGAAAATGATTAACTCTTTAATTTCATTCATTGAAAATAAACCATCTTATCTGAAGGATTTATAACCCACTGACCTTGGTGGAAAAATTTTTTTGGACCATAAAACTTCAAAACAGGAACATAATTCAAAAATAGCCACATGGAAGTTAAAGTGCTATTTTACCTAAATCCTCCAGTGGCACTTTCAACAGGCGATGAGTTAACCAAAGAAAGGCCTTGTATTCCCCATTCTTCACTCTGGAAGAAAAGCAAACAGCAGACAGAGGCAACCAAAAGTTTGTTTATCTCTACTCCCATTCCTGCTCTGGAGATTTTCTGGTCCTCTGAATCTCTAATCTCACATACCCACGGTATTGCAATAAAGATTATTCTGTACTGTTGAGTTTGGCTGTCTTATCTCTCTGTATTCCTCATGTCACTCTAGTCAATACCAAATTCCAACATTACCCAGGTTTCCCCAGCTCTACATCTGTGGTGAACAGAATGATGGCCTTTCAAACATTCCCATGTTCTCATTCCCAGACCTGTGATAAAGGTAGCTCACATGAAAGGAAGGAGACTGAGGACTGCAGATGTTCTCCAGATCTCTTAGTCAGTTGTCCTTAAAATAGATTAGCTTGCATTATTTAGGTGTGTCTAAGATAGTCATAAGGGCCCTCCCATGTGGAAGAGGAAGGCAGAGTTGTGAGTGTCAGGGAGAGATGATGGTGACTCAAGCAAACATTACTGGCTCTGAACAAGGAGGAAGAGGCTGGATGCCAAAGAATGTGGGCTCCTCCGGAAGCTGGAGGTGCATGCTCCTCTAAAGCCACTGGAAGAACACAACCTTTAGCACCATTGGTTTGGTTCCATCTGACCTGATGGATTTCTAACCCACAGAGCTGTGAGAACTTAAGTTTGAAGCCTGAACTTGTGGTCATTTGTTATAGCAAATATAGAAAATGAATGCAGTACTCTTTCTCTTCTGTGTTTCCAAAGATCCCTCCTATTCCTAATTCTGAAGAATATCATTTTAACTCATATTCAAGGTGGACTCTAAGTTGTAGACCTTACTTTATTGACTATCTTCTCTTTTTTTTTCAAAAGATTCCATTTTAATCTCTGCGCTTTCCCATTTTATCTTGGAAAATATGTCCTTGTTTTTCAAAAAGGCCCCTAATAGATTATATACAAAAGCTCCTACTAGTCTTTTGGATTCATCCTTCTACTTTTTAATCAATTTTCTTGAAATCTTTTGACAGAAAGAGAGAGAGAGAGAGAGAGAGAGAGAGAGTCAAACAGCACATATAAGACAAAATGAATACAGACACTGATATACTTTCTAGGAGGAGGAAATACTGAGCATTTAAGTTGGGCATTAAATTCAGAAACAATGGAAAGGTGACATGCTTAGTGTAGGTGTTGGAATTAGAATTGTAGCATTGAGGATCCTAGGGAAACCCAATGCTTGAATCTGCACAAGACATTTAACCAGGTTTTCGTCATATGTCATGGTTCAGGTAGATACAACATAGTTAAGATAGTACAGTGAGAGTTTTCTTGGCTGAACTCAGCCCCACTGTTGCTGATTAATGAATCATGTCAACTTTGGATCAAAGTTCACATTGTGATAGGTCTGGGCAGTATACAACCACCTGCCCTCCCTCTACATGGACTATGCCAACCAAGTCATTGGTCCATCTTTATTATCAGAGGCTTGCACCTGTGAGCTGTACTACTTACTGTGATGGAACTGAAGGAAACTAGTTTACAAAGTGATAGGTCTGAACTGATAACATGGAGTAATTTGGGCTATAATTCTAATACTTCTGCTGCAGTCTTCTAATTTTATGGCAAGCAATATAGCTCATGGCCCTCAAGAGCAGAGAGAGCTACTAGGACCACAAAAGTCTCCAGCCTGGGTAAAAGGCATCTTTTATGAGACCTTATACTCTGAACCTGGGAGCAAAATTATGAATACTCTACAATAATTTTCCCCATACATGGGAATGTAGCTGTCATCTACATGTGAGTTCCCTAATAAGTAGTTTTCTTTTCCTTTAGAAATTATTATGGCTCAGCACAATCAGACAATATTTTTATCATCTAAACCAGAGATTCTTAAACATTTTCCACCTACAAACATCCCTTTTATTTTTGAATTTTCACTTTTTTTTTACAAGTCCATAGTTTTGGTTGAACTTCCCCATCCCCTTCCTCTTTCATCTCCCAGCTTCTTTACTAAAACCCTTGACCCCTCCATATTTCCTATTTCACTCTCACACTTCAGGACCCCTTCTGCCAGAGAAATTATTATGCAACTCTGGGTATGTAGGGATATAAAATAGGGATATAAATAAAATATCTCCTGAAAAAATCCTAAAGAAATTTACATTAAAATAATATCAACATAATTTTACCATTTATAAAGATGAAAGCAAATTGAATGGATGTTCTTCTTACATATTTTTGCATAAAGTATTAAATCTTGGCTAAATACTTGATACTTCAAGACACAGAACAACTTTAACATTTTTCAGAGTTCATTGATAATCTAATTTCATAAGCATCAATGCTGAGAATACCAATTTGCTTAAAAAAAAAAGGTATAGAATGACAGAAGTAGGATTAGGACCTCTTCAGAAATTGCTGGAAATCCTACCCTAATTCCAAGCCAAAATTCACTGAGTGACGAAACTCATGTTAACAAATAGCAATTGCTTATTGAAAAGTTTATTATATGAATATATTGCAAATTGGTCACATTCACATTAAGGTATATTTTTTTAAAAATTTTTTGTTGTTTATTTTTATTTATTTGAGATTGACAGACAGAGAAAGAGGCAGGTAAAGAGAGAGAGAGAATGGGCATGTGAGGGCTTCCAGCCACTGCAAATGAACTCCAGACGTGTGTACCTCTTGCGCATCTGGCTAATGTGGGTCCTGGGGAACTGAGCCTCGAACCAGAGTCCTTAGGCTTCACAGGCAAGAGCTTAACCGCTAAGCCATCTCTCCAGCCCTAAGTTATATTCTTATGTCCCCTTTCACCTGCCCACATTCTACCGAGGCTCTCCTCAGCTGAGTTTCCAGTAATCGCTGGTGCCTCACAGTACACCTTCCTACCTTGTGGTTCTTACATTATTTCCATCCTCTCATTCCAATGTGCCCTGAGCATTGAAAGGTAAATTTATTTATTTATTTATTTATTTATTTATTTACTTATTTATTTATATTTTAAATTTACATTTTTATTGACACCTTCCATAATTGTAGACAATAACCCATGGTAGTTCCATCCCTCCCCCACTCTCCCCTTTCAAACTTTACTCTCCATCATACTCCTTCCCTTTCTCAATCAATCTCTCCTTTATTTTGATGTCATGATTTTTTCTTCCTATTATGATGGTTTTGTGTAGGTAGTGTCAGGCGCTGCAAGGTCATGGATATCCAGGCCATTTTGTGTCTGGAGGATGACATTGTAAGGAGTCTTATCCTTCCTTTGGCTCTTATATTCTTTCTGCCACCTCTTCCATAATGGACCTGAGCCTTGGAAGGTGTGACAGAGATATTTCAGTGCTGAGCACTTCTCTATCACTGCTTCTCAGCACCACGGTGCCTTCTGAGTCATCCCAAGGTCACTGCCATCTGAAAAGAGAAGCTTCTCTAACCAAAAGTGAGAGTACCATTAATATATGGGTATGAACATTAAGAGAAGTGCTTATTGGGCAGTTTGGTGAGAATAGTATATACATTTAGCCAGACAGCAGCAGACATTATACCCCTAGGGCTCATGACTACCCCAGTCATAGGTTTTCAGTATCAGGGGTGTATTCCCTCCCATGGAGGGGGCCCCCATGCTGATTAGAGACCAGTTGGTTTCCCCCATAAAAAAATGCCACTATTTTACCCATTGACTTATTTGGCCTGGCTGGCCAAAATTAAGGCTTGCAGTGTCCACTGTTGAGTGTCCCCACTGGTGATTTCTCTTTCTCCCATTGAACTTTTTGCAGCATAGCTTTTTATAGCTTTCTGTCAGCTGGTTTATACAGAGGATGTTTTCAGCTCAACTCCAGCAGGATTTCTCAGTGAACTTGCAACCCAATTGTGTGGAGTCTTTAGCAATAAGGTCTTACCATATATTCCTGGTGAGACACCAAGAACCTTGGTAGTGGCCTCTAATGTTTTGGGGGTATCAGTGACCACTCTGGCCAACAACTCACAGAAAGGTATCCCATCCCTGGCACTAAAAATTTTCTAGTATCAATCTATGGCTTCTGGGTGTTCCATTGTCCAAAAAAGCAAGTTTCCATATGACTTATTTATATCCTCTTAGATTTTGATTAGCCCTCCCTCCACCTTTCCTTTACTCAGTCTCTTCTTCTGACCTCACTTTGGCCTTTTCACTCCCATTAATCTGTTCTTCTTTTTACATATATAAAATACCATCCATTAAATGCCCCATTACTCCCTTTCTATTCCCTTTCTATCCCCTTTCTAGCTTACTGGAAGCTGCTACTGAGTTTTATTCCTACTCACATAGAAGTCCAATCATTTGTAGCTAGGATCCACATAAGAGAGAACATGTGACATTTGGCTTTCTGAGTCTGGGTCACCTCACTAATTATAATCCTTCCCAGATCTATTCATTTTCCTAAAATTTCATAATTTCATTTTTTTTACTGCTGAGTAGAAATCCATTGCATAAATGTGCCACATCTTTATTATCCACTCATCAGTTGAGGGACATCTAGGCTGTTTCCATTTCCTAGCTATTGTGAATAGAGCAGTAATAAACATGGTTGAGCAAGTATCTCTAAGGTAGTGAGATGAGTACTTAGGATATATGCCTGGGAGTGGTATATCTGGGTCATATGGTAAATCTATTATTAGCTGTCTCAGGAACCACACTGATTTCCACAATGGCTGGACCAGATTGCATTCCCACCAACAGTGTAGAAGGCTTCCTCTTTTTCCGTATCCTCGCCAGCATTTATGGTCATTTGTTTTCATAATATTAGCCATCCTGATAGGACTGAGAAGGAATCTCAATGTAGTTTTAATCCACATTTCCCTGGTGGCTAGGGATCTAGCACATTTTTTTTAGCTATTCATATGCCATCTGTATTTCTTCTATTGAGAACTCTTTATTTAGTTCCATAGCCCATTTTTTAATTTTGTTGTTTCATTTCCTACTATTTAGTTTTTTTTTTTTTTGAGTTCTTTGTATATTTGGCTATTAATCCTCTGTCAGATATATAGCTGGCAAAGATTTTCTCCCATTCTGTAGGTTACCTCTTGCTGTATTCACAGTGTCCTTTGCTGTATAAAAGCTTTGTAATTTCATGAGGTCCCAGCAGTGGATCTGTGGTTTTATATTCAGAAAGTCTTTGCCAAGACCAATAGATTGAAGAGTTTCCCCTACTTTTTCCTCTAGCCATTTCAGAGTTTCAGGTCTGATATTAAGTTCTTTGATCCATTTGTATTTAATTCTTGTACATGAAGACAGATAAGCATCTATTTTCATCCTTCTACAGATACACATCCAACACTATTTGCTGAAGAGGCTATCTTTTCTTCAGTGAGTGTTTTTGACATTTCTGTTGAAGTTCTAGTGTCTGTAGCTAAACGGACTTGCATCTGGGTCCTCTATTCTGTTCCATTGATCTACTTGTCTGTGTTTATACCAATGTCATGCTGTTTTTGTTACTATGACTCTGTAATATAGGTTAAATCATGTGTGGTGTTACACCAGCCTTATTTTGGTTGCTCAAAATTGTTTCAGATTTTCAAGGTACTTTTGTGCTTGCAAATGAATTTTTGGATGGTTTTTTCTATTTCTGTGAAGAATGCCATTGGAATTTTTATGGGGATTTCATTTAATGTGTAGATTGCTTATGGTGAGATTGCAATTTTCACAATGTTCATTTTTCCAATCCAAGAACAAAGGATGTCTTTCCATTTCCTAGTGTCTACTCCAATTTCTGTCTTGAGTGTTTTAAAATTTTCATTGTAGAGATCCTTCACTTCCTTACTTAGGGTTATTACAAGATACTTTGTTTTTTTATGTAATTGTGAGTGGGAGGGATTCTCTAATTTCAATCTCCGTGTGTTTGTTGTTAGTATATAGGAAAGCTACTGATTTGCATGTATTTATTTTGTTTCCTGCTACATGGCTGTAAGTGTTTATCAGCTGTAAAAGTTTGCTGGTAGAGTCTTTAGGGTCCTTTATGTATAGAATCATATCATCTGCAAATATTTATAACTTGTTCTCTTCCTTTCCAATTGGTATCCATTTTATGTGTCTCTTGCCTTATTGCTATAGCTAAGACTTCCAGCACTATATTAAATAAAAGTGGGGAGAGTGGACAATTTTGCCTTGTTCCTGATTTTAGTGGAAAAGCTTCAAATTTTTCTCCATTTAGTATTATGTTGGCTGTAGGTTTATCATACATAGACTTTATTATGTTGAGATATGTTCCTTATATTCCCTGTTTCTGTAAGACTTTTATCATGAAGAGATGTTGGATTTTGTCAAATGATTTTGCTGCATCTAATGAGATGATCATGTGATTTTTGTCCTTCAGTCCATTTATATAATATATCAAATTTATTGATTTGCATATGTTGAACCATCCCTGCATCTCTAGGATAAAGCCTACATGGTTTTGGTGGATGATCTTTCTGATATATTTTTGTATTCTGTTTGCCAATATCTTGTTGAGAACTTTTGCATCTATGTTCATGAGGGAGATTGGTCTGTAATTTTCTTTTTTTGCTCTGTTTTTGTCTGGTTTTGGTATCAGGATGATACGGACTGTGTAGAAGGATTTTCTATTTTATGAAAAAGTTTGAGAAGCGTTGGTGATAGTTCTTCCCTGAAGGTCTGGTAAAATTCACCAGTGAATCCATCTAGGCCTGGAAGTTTTTTAGTTGGGAGATTTCTTTTACATATATATATAACTGCTTGGATCTCCATACCTGGTATAGGTTTATTTAGGTGGTTAATCTCATCCTGATTTAATTTTGGTAGGTCACATAAATTTGAGAAATCATCCATTTCCTTCAGATTTTCAAACTTAGTGAATATGTTCTTATAGTAAGTCCCTATGATTTTTTGAATTTCTCTGGTACCTGTTATGGTTGTGCCTTTTTTATCTCTAATTTTATTAATTTGTGTCTCTTCTCTCTTTCTTTTGGTCAGATTTGCTAAGAGTTTATCAATCTTGTTTATCCTTTCAAAGAACCAACTCTTTGTTTCATTGATTCTTTGGATTTTTTTTTTTTCTTGGTTTCTATTTCATTAATTTCTGCCCCAACATTTATTATTTCTTTCATGTACTGATTTTTGGTTTGCCCTGTTCTTCTTTTTCCAAGGCCTTCAGGTGAAGCATTAAGATGTTTACTTGGAACCTTTATAATTTCTTAATATAGGCACCTATAAATAATAAAATAAAAAAAATAACCTATAAATTTCCCTCTTAGGTCTGCCTTCATTGTATTCAAAAGGTTTTGGTATGTTGTTTTCTCCTAATCATTTGATTCTAAGCATTTTTTTATTTCCTTTTTGATTTCTTCATTGACCCATTCATCATTTAGTAGTGTATTGTTTAGTTTCCATGATTTTGTGTATGCTCTATATGGTCTATTTTAGAGAATGTTCCATGTGCTACTGAAAAGAATGTGTATTCTGCAGCATTTGCATGAAATGTCCTGTAGATATCTGTTAGTTCCATTTATTCTATGACTTTATTTAATCCAGATGCATCTGTGTTTATTTTTTACAGGGATGACCTGTCAATAGATGACAGTGGGGTGTTGAAGTCACCCACTACATCTATGTTTAGTGTTATCTGTGACCTTAGTTCTAATAGCATTTATTTGATGAAATTGGGAACCCCCATGTTAGGTGCATATATGTTTAGGATTGTAATTTCCTCCTGTTGGAGTGTTTCTTTAGTCAATATAAAGTGACCTTCCTTATTTGTCCTAACTAATGTTGGTCTGATGTCTACCCTGTCAGATATTAGAATATTGACCTCTGCTTGTTTTCTAGGTCCATTTGCTTGAAACACTGTTTTCTAAACTTTCACCTTAAGATAGTGAACATCTTGTAGAAAGGTGAGTTTCTTGGAGGCAAAACATTGAAGGATCCTGCTTTTTAACCCAGTCTACAACCCTGTGTCTTTTGATTGGGGCATTAGGGCTGTTGCTGTTAAGAGTTATTTTTGAAAGGTGTGTATTTATTTATTTTTTGCCCTATTTCTTATTGTGTAGTTCTTCCAGTTTTATCTTTGCTTTCTTGTATTAACTAGTATTTGAGTATGGTTTATTTTTTCCAGGTTCCTTATGTGTGTGCTTTTCTTTATATTCAGCATGGAGGATCTTTTCAAGTACTTTTTGTAGAACTTGGTTTTCTTCAAATATTCCTTTAGTCTGCTTTTATTGTGGAATGTCCTTATTTTTCCATCTACTTGAATGGATTGCTTTACAAGACAATGTAACCTTGGTTGACAGTTATCTTTCAGAACTTGGAATATATCATCCCAAGCCATTCTGGGTTTTAAAGTTTGTGTTGGGTAATCTGCTATTATCCTGATGGGCTTGTTTTTGTATGTGACTTAATTGTTCTCTCTAACTGCTTTCTTGAATAGGAAAACAGATTCATATTGATGTCCATTTAAAAGACTTTTAGAGTTGTGGGGATTTTAATCCCGAAACTCCTGTGGTTTGAATGTTTGATCCCCAGTTGATGGCAGTTTGGGAGGTGGAGACTTGCTAGAGGAGGTATTTTGTTGGGGACAGGCTTAGGGGTGACCTGGGGAATCAAACCTTGGTCCTTTGGTTTTGAAGGCAAGTGCCTTAACTGGTAAGCCATCTCTCAAGCATGAACGGTGTGTTTTAAGTTTCCTTTAACATTGATCTCTCAATTGCCTCCAAATTTCTACTTGATGAGCTTTGAGTGTTCTCCATGTCTACCAACATCTCCCTGGAAGAGGTTCTCAGGCTAGCACTGAGAGCAGCACTCCTATTTAGTCTGCCACTTCTTCCATCATGTCAAGTAGCATTTTTTTTTGTTTATTTTTATTTATTTATTTGAAAGTGACAGACAGAGAAAGAGGGAGAGAGAGAGAGAAAATGGGCACGCAAGGGCCTCCAGCCACTGAAAACGAACTCTAGATGTGTGTGCCCCCTTGTGCATCTGGCTAACGTGGGTCCTGGGGAATTGAGATTCAAACCGGGGTCCTTAGGCTTCACCGGCAACCGCCCCTCAAATAGCAATTTTTAAAATCATCCTTCTACCATAATCTAACCCAAAGATACACTAATTTGATACTTAATGCTGAGCAATGATAGGAGGGAAACACTAAAATAAACATTAAAATAAATCAGTGTGTTTCTATGAAAACATAAAAGTTTATGCATAGAATAAAATATTATTAAAATTCATAACATAAAATGATCTTGAATCTGAAAGAGGGGTTTCAGAAATGTTCAGTGACATTGTGTGGCATTGCAGCATGTACAGTATAAAGTGCACATGCTGAGTGTTCAGAAGCAAGCTGCAGTGAGTTATGTGCCACCACACAGACTAGCACTTGGATTTGTTATTCATTTGACTTTGAATGAATATTTGGCTATTGTGTTGAAACCTTTTACTATTGCCCAATTTCTTGTGACTCCCACATTCTGTTACGTAACCCGAGGTTATGACCCACAGTTGTAAGAAGCTGAGATTGAAAGCCAGTTTGCATTTTCCTTTGCTTTTACAAAATAGAATAGAATAGAATAAAATGAAACCTTTTGTGTTTTAACATTATATGAAAATAATGAAGATGAATTTCTCAAACTAATTCATTCTCCCATATACAGATGTTTCACCAGACCTACTATTTACTTCTTACAACTAGGGTGATCTTACTTGTATCTCCAAACTAGTAAGCAGCTTGATTAGATGTGGCAGGAGGAGATAGACATGGTGATGACATGTGGCCCAGACTGTGAAGCCTCAGCGGGTAAAGCAAGGGTGACTGGGCACATGGATGCTTCATCTGTGTGAGTTGCAGCTCAGTGTACAAGGACGGATCTGTTAACGTAGTTCTATGTCCATGGAGAATGGTCTCTGGACATTTTCTGGGAGGGTTTGCAGAGAGATTGACATGGTGGAGTGGGAAAGCATGGCAAGGAAAGCTGGAGGGTAGCATTACCTTTGATGCAGTTACCTTCTCACTGCTGGGACAAAGCACCCAAATAAAAGCAAGTGATGGGAGGAGAGTGTTATTTTTGCTTACAGTATTGAGTGGAAGCTTCATGCTAGCAGGAGAAAGCCTAGCATGATCAGAGGTTTAACATCACCTCCTCACAGGTAGAAAACAGCAGTAGAAGAGTGAGCTAAGTTATAGCAAGAGGAAGTTGGCTCTCACACCCCTAAGCCTGTCCCCAACAAAATACCTCCTCCAGCAAGTCTCCACCTCCCAAACTGCCACCAACTGGGGATCAAACATTCAAACCACATCAGTTTTGGGATTAAAATCCCCACAACTTCTAAGTCTCTTAAATGGACATCATTATGAATATGTTTCCCTATTCAAGTTCCCTGGAGTGTCATTAATACATGCGGGCTACTTGAAATATTTATTTACTTAGAGAGAGGGGAGAGAGAGAGAAGAGAGAATGGGCATCCAAGGCTTCTTGCCACTTCAACTTAACGTCAGATGCATGTACTACTCTGTGCATCTGGCTTTATGTGGGTGTTGGAGAGTCTAACCCAGGTTGGCAGGCTTTCCGCACAAGCACCTTTAACCACTGAGCAATCTTCCCAGCTCCATTTGGGATACTTGAAACTGAGAGTCCTCAATACTCTGCAATACTAGAAGGACAGAAAATAGAACCCTTTACACTTAAAACTAATACAGTCTATACAGAAGGTTGATGAATCACTTCAGAGGTAACTAATGTAGGAGGAAAATGATTTTGCTACCATGTTAAAGACATCTACATATCATAAAATAAGAGATTGTTTTGATTAATATAGAAATCAGTGTATGGAACTTGATTAGTTCAAAAGTCTGTTTTTCTTTA
Source organism: Dipus sagitta (assembly GCA_036346955.1). Classification (NCBI taxonomy): domain Eukaryota; kingdom Metazoa; phylum Chordata; class Mammalia; order Rodentia; family Dipodidae; genus Dipus; species Dipus sagitta. Next base: position 199,638,679 of record CM070771.1, read on the forward strand.
CCTGCTTACAAATGCTTTAACTATTTACAAAACAGTACATGTTTATCCATCACAGAAACCATATTTTGCAAAAACATAAAATTAGGAAACAAAGACTCCATATTCCCTCAGGGTTAACATGTTGACAGTTTATGTGTATTCACCCAATTTTTCTGTACTTATTCCAATATATCAAACCAGTTAACTGAAAAACATTTCCATAAAAAGGATGTTATATTGCATAGTATCTTTAAAAAGGAATTTCAAGGAGTAAGATTTCTATTTCTGAGGTTCAAACTCTTCAGAAAGCAGAGTTAGATTGAGTCTAAAGACTTTTCCCAGTCTACATTCAATAGTATTTTGAAGAAAGATGCAAACAATTCTAATAATTATGGGTCAACTGTTTGTACATAAGGGACATGTGTTAGTTGCTTTCATGTTGCAGTGACCAGACATCTGAGAGAACAACATAAAGGAAGGAAGAATTTTGGGGAGCTCCCAGGTCAGTGGTGTCAGCACATTGTAGAAAGCAGGATGAAACACAGTAGTACACATCAGGATAGTTGAGACACAGAGAAAGAACTAGAGTAAGGGGCCTGGACAAGATATAGCCTCAAAGACACATTCAGTGACTCACTTCCTCCACCCAAACCCCACCTTCTGAAACAGAAGGCTCTCCATCTCCATAGTATGAATCCATTGATCAGTTCAAAGCCCTCAGGACCCAATCACTATTTAAAAGCCTATTGACTGAGAGACAAGCTCCCAACACATGAAACTATTAAAGACATTTCATATCCTAATCCTAACAGTCCTTGTGAGACATTGGTATAAGTCAAAATTAGACTCCTGGGTATATAGAGATTATGACTAAGACATATGTTCATGTTTAAGGAGCTAAGGTCCTAATGATGAAATATACAGGTTTTAGAGCTCTGTATTTATTTATTTATTTATGAGAAAGTGAGAGAAAGAAAGAGAAAAAGGCAGATAGACACAGAGAGAGAATGGTGCACCAGGGTCTCCAGCCACTGAAAAGGACTCCAGATGCATGCAGCAATCTTGTGCATGTGGCTTACATGGGGGATGGGCAATCAAACCTGGGTCCTTAGGCTTCTCAGGCAAGTGCCTTAACCACCATGCCATCTCTCCTGCCCTAGAACTCTTTTTTAATAATTTTCATCTAGTCCTGTACTATGTGCAGGTTGGCATGTATATTCATTCACCAAGTAGGCTAAACTCTGTTCTCCACGTTCCAAACTCACGCAGCAGAACATGTCACAAGAAGTGGACTGCAGTTCCCACACCAAGAAGCAATTTTCTAATCTCTAATTGTTGGTCTATTTGTAGAGCCTGTATATTGACTGCTCTATTGAACCACTGTTGAAGAAGAGTTGTAACTTGAAATGCGTGCTCATACATACCGTAAGAGAGTGTTTCAATATCCTTTATGTGTGATTCTTCACAGTATACAGATTTCAATCATGACAGTCCAGCAATTGGGTCCTTCAGTCACTGGGGCTGGTATGTGGGAGGCAAGTCCAGGAGGGTCTCTGATGGCTGTGAATCTAAAGGCTTCCTGTACGATGCTGGCATGATAGAAAGGCTTGTTAAGGTTTCCTGAGGAAAGGAAGCCAGTAGAAAAATACTATGTCCACTGATTTCAAACATGAACTCAACTTTCTTTCCTAGATACAGGCTCTTGTTTTCCTGATCAGATTTATGATGATCCCAAGGACTCAGCTGATAGCAGAGTATAAAGAAAATAGAATCTAAAAGGTTAACACTGACCAGTCTGTGGCTCTATTTTGAGACATGCACATCACAAATTGATGTCTTATCTGGAAAGCATCTACATGCTGGAGTGGTACCTCATAAAACAGCCTGAGTCCCAGGCTTCCTGCAGCTCATCAGTGAAATCAGCCACCTAAGATCATTATTCCACATGAATTCCTTTAGAGAGGAACACTCGTTGCATTGGAATATGACAATGCTCGCCATTCTTAGAGTTGCAGCCTCAGCCAAGGTCAAAGTTATCTCTTCTGTTATATGATGGTTGCTGTCCTTTTGTAGAGATCCTGCTAATTACAGACAAAAGAACTCCCCATTCAGAACTTTTAGTCAGTTTTATATGTACATAACTCTCTTCAACTCTGGAATGTTTCCAGCTATACTATGTCTACAATTTTGAGAGCCACATAAAGCATCTTGGTAGGTGATTACATTTCAGCTCTCATATTACTCTGAGTCACAATCTTGTGGCCATAACTAGACCATAGATGTGATTATAGAAAACAGTGTGAAGATTTCTTTAGAGACACCAAAAATTATTATCATGTAATAAAACAATTTTATTTGGAAAATATATATTATCTCCATATTCAAAAGAATTGAAATATGGGCCTGGATGACAAATCTGCATTCCCATATTTATTGCAACACTCTTCACAATAGCCAAGAAGTGGAAACAACCTGTATTGTTACTTTTCATGGTGACCAAATACATGACTAAATGTATGAAGGGTTGCAGGGAAGGTGTGGTGTCAGGAGCATGAGGCAGCTGGTCCCACAATGGCAACAATCAGGAAGTTTAGAGCAGAAAAGAAAACCTCAAGGCCTGTTTCCAGTGATCTGTTTTCTCCAGTCAGTCTCCATCTCCTAAAGGTTACACAACCTTCCCAAACAGTGCCATCAGCTGAGGATTGAGCCTTCAAGCTCATGAGCTATGAGGGGCATTTCAAATTGAAGCCAAAACCCATCCTAAATGTCCATTGTTGGATGAGTGGATCAAGAAAGTATGGTATAAACACACATTGAATTATTATTATTATTATTATTATTATTATTATTTGTTTTGTTTTTCAAGGCAGGGTCTTGCCGTGGCACAGGCTGACCTATAATTCACTATGTTGTCTCAGGATGGTCTCAAACTCACGATGATCCACCTACCTCTGTCTCCCAAGTACTGGATTTAAAAGCATGCCCCACCATGCCTGGCTATTTAGTTTTTAAAAAGAAAGAAATCCTATCATGCTGGCAAGATATATTGACCTAAAAATATTATGCTAAATTAACCAAGTCATAGAAATGCAAAAAATTGCTTTTCAAAAAGTTTAAGCAATATTTTAAAAATAACTTCATCTACAAGCCCTTGATATCTGTCTTCTTTCAAGATTATATTTACAAAATATGTATTTATTTACTTATTTGCATGTATGTGCATGCATATGTATTTGTATGGACAAACCAGGGTATCTTGCTGGTACAAAGACCAGATACTTGTACCACTTGTTGCATCTTGTCTGTATATGGGTGCTAGGGTGTTGAACCTGGGCCAGCATGCTATGCAAGTATGTGCCTTCAATTGCTGAGCCATTTGTCCAGTCTCTTAAATATGGTTTTGAATCTTAAATCTTCAAACCATTTCCTGTGGCAGCAATGGCTAGAGCTGAGAAGCAAAAGCTTTGAACAGGAGCCGGGATTTCCAGTGGCCACATTCCAGACCCAAGCCTGCTCTCCTCCTTCATCTTTATGATCAGGGCACACAGGAAAGGTCAGCCAGCAACTGCCCTCAGCTTCTTGAGTCATCTTCTTTTTTAGCTTCCAGCTTTGACTCCCTCTTGATTGATAGCTGAGGGGAATTTCCAATCAACCTGGCCTGGCATTCTCTAATGAACTCACTTCTGTCCATCATTCTCTAGGGACACTTATCAAAACAGAAGTGCCTTCTCACATGAGTTGTGTGCTTAGGTCAGCAGAACAACATCAAATCAGTCTCTAAGGACTGGTTGTTCCAGGCTCTCAGAAATGGGAGATTGGAACACTTAATTCCTGGCTGCTAGGCAGGTGTAAAAATCAGGCCATATCTGAGGATTCTACTTTAATACAATGGTTACAATGAATTATACAGCACCTGTAACATTGCAATCAGGTGATGACATATTCCCTTAAAGGGTATATCTCTAGATGATTAGATGACATGTCCTCACAGACTCATTTTACAGAAACTTCAGTCATTGCTGCAAGAAGTATAACTAAGAAAATGTTTCTAGAAAATAATTTGGTAGTTATGAATCAAGAGACTTCAGGAAGGGGATACATACAGATCTGCACTGTTAAGCCTGCCTGCTTTTCTGAGTTATTTTTATTTATTTATTTTTAAATATTTTATTTATTTATTTATTTGAGAGAGAGAAAGAGGCAGAGAGAGAGAGAAATAGAGAATGGGTGTGCCAGGGCTCTTAGCCACTGCAAAAGAACTCTAGAAATATGTGCTCCTTTGTGTATATGGCTTACATGGGTCCTGGTTAACTGAACCAGAGTCCTTAGGTTTCACAGGCAAATGCCTTAACCACTAAGCCATTTCACCATCCCTGTTTTATTTATTTTTGGGAGAGAAAGAAAAAGAATTGGTATGCCAGGGCTTCTAGCCATTGCTAACAAATCCCAGACACATAAGCCACACTATGTGCATATGGCTTATGTGGGTACGGGAGAATTGAACTTGGGCCCTTAGGCTTCACAGGCAAGCACTTAACTGCTAAGCCATCTGTGGTGGTTTGATTCAGGTTGGCCAGGAGCTCATGTCCACCTTCTGCTCATGCCATCATTTTTGCTGCCATCATGGAGCTTCCCCATTGAGCCTGCAAGCCAAAATAAACCTCATTTTTCCCACAAGCTGCTCTTGGTTGGGTGATTTCTACCAGCAATGTAAACTTGACTGCAACAGTAAAATGGTACTGAGGAGCAGGATTTCTGCTGGACACCTGACTGTGTAGTTTTGGCCCTTTGGACCTGATTTTCAAGAGGAATGTGGAAGGATTTGAATCCTTGGACTAAGAGACACCTTGCAGTGGTGAAAGCACAGCTTGATTGACTATTCTGGTCAGAGTTAAAAGACCAGAATGCAATAAGAACTATGGACTGTAAAGTTTGGCTTATGAGGGTGAAAAAGAGCTTTGTCTGGACTGGGCTAGAGGCAGTTTGGTTGAGAGGCTTGCTGTTATGCCCATGTCCTGAGAATTTGGCAGGCTTCAGTACGCAGAAATAGACTGATATGAGTAGAGGCATATGGCATAGAAAGAAATGTTTAGGCTGAGACGGCTGCCTGTTCAGCTGCAACTGAGAGATTACAACCACTGAGATTGGGCCAGCTGAACTGCAATGGGGCAATAGGAAGAATGTGGACTCTTGAAGGGGCCTGAGTACTCAAGGAGTGTCCTCTTCTTCAAAGTCTGCTTTATTCCTCCCTAGCTTAAGAAATTGGCATTCTACCTGGTATTATGGAGTATAAAAAATGCAGGAAAGAGAGGGTCATTGAGTTTGCAACACAGTCTTGTGTTTTGGAAACAGCCGTGGGAAGTCCCTTTGCTGGATGCCTGCATGGAGACCAAATGAAGCCATGATAAACAATGGAATGCAGTGGAGACCCAGTGGAGATGCTAGTACCATGGCTGCTAAGGAAAGCTGCCGACCCCTGATGAAGTTTTTCTGGGATTTTGAGTAGCCTCACTGGAAGGGAGGAATTGAAACTCCAGAGACTTGTTGCTGGTTGGAATTATCGAACTTGGACACTTGTAATTGGCTAGAGTTGTTGGACTTGGAGCTATAGTTTAAATCATGTATTGTACATGGAGCCCTGTTTAAATCATGTATTGCTTGAGAATTTCTTTGCTATATGCAATGCCATCTTTTGCAGTGTGAATGGTTATTCTGTGCCGTTGTGTGTTTTTTTAAGGTTGTTTTTTGGTATTATGGCTCAGTTAAAAGATATTTGACTATGGGGATATAAGAATATTATTGGAATTGATAAAAACTATGAGGGCTTTTAAAGTTGGATGAATGCCTTGCATTTTACATCATGTATGGTTATCAGTTTATGGGGGCCAGGGGTGGAATGTAGTGGTTTGATTCAGGTGTCCCCAATAAACTTGGGTGTCCTGAATGCTAGGTTCACAGCTGATGGAGATTTGGGAATTAATAACACCAGGAGGCAATGTATTGTTGGGGGCAGGCTTGTGGATGTTATAGCCAGCTCCCCCTCACTAGTGTTTGGCACACTCTCCTCTTCCTGTTGTCCACCTGATGTGGGCCAGGGGGTGATGTCCACCCTCTGCTCATTCCATCATTTTCCCTGCCATCATGGAGCTTCTCCCTCAAGTCTGTAAGCCAAAATAAACCTCTTTTTTTCCCACAAGCTGCTCATGGTTGGGTGATTTCTACCAACAATGCGAACCTGACTGCAACACCATCTCTTAAGTCCCTGAAGAATTTTTTATGTTTATTATTATGATTAATAAGATGTTTTGTATGGATACATCATGTGTTGGTACCCTCCTTTTGATCGTCCCTGCCCCCATTCCATTGGGACCACTCCTCAGTAGAGTTGCAGATATTCCCCATGGGGTTGCATTTTATGCATTATGGGAGCAGTAGTCAGTTATTTTGGGGGGCAGGGAATGCCTCTGATCATGATGTATCAACCTGTGGCTCTTACAATATTTCTGTCCTCCACAAAATTCCATTCATCTATATGTACCAAACACAGGTGCACCATAGTTTATAAAACAAAACCTACTTGACAACAAAACAGTAATAAATACCAACCATCATAGTGAGAGACCTCAATACTGCACTATCATCAACAGACAGATCATCCAAGCAGAAAATCAACAGGGAAATAATAGAGTTCAACAACACCGTAGATCAACTAGATCTAATGGACATGTGCAGAACTTTCCACCCCAGCTCTACAGAAAGCACCTTCTTCTCAGTAGCCCATTAAACCTTCTCCAGAATAGACCATATATTAGACCATAAAGCATGCCTCCATAAATTCAAGAAAATTGAAAAAGCTTCTTGCATCATATCAGATCACAATGCTTTAAAACTAGAAATCAACAAGAAGAGACTCATCAAGAATGTCACCAGCTACTGGAGACTAAACAACACACTTTTAAACAATAAATGGCTTGTGGAAGAAATTGTAAAATTCCTAGAATTGAATGATAATGAAAACACAACCTACCAAATCTTATGAGACTCAATGAATGCAGTCCTAACAGGAAAATTCATAGCTCTAAATGCCTTCATAACAAAGACAGAGAGAATAGAAGTTAATAACCTAACTGTCCACCTAAAGGCACTGGAAAAATGAGAAGAATCCAACCCTAGGAGCTTCAGATATAAAGAAATAATCAAATCAGAGCAGAAATTAATGAAGTGGAAACCAAGAAAACAATTTGAAAAATTGATGAAACTAAGAGCTACTTCTTTGAAAAAATAAACAAGATTGATAAGCCCCTCACAAATTTGATCAAGCAAAAAAAAAAAGAGTTTCAAATTACCAAAGTCAGAAATGAAAAAGAGAGGCCGCCACAACAGATATCAATGAAATTGGAAGAATCATCAGGGCACACTTCCAAAACCTCTACTCCACAAAATTAAATAATCTAGAAGAAATGGATGAATTCCTAGACACATACCCACATACCAGCTACCAAAATGAAACTCAGAGCAGATTAATTTCCTAAGCTAACTTAGCACATCCATGGAGTTTGAAAGATAATCAAAACTTACCCCAAAAGAAAAGTCCAGGACCAGATGGCTTCCCAGCCAAATTCTATCAAACCTTCATAGAGGAACTGAAATCAATTTTTCTCAAAGTGTTGTAATCAGCACATTGGTGGGATTTACTCAAGTACATTTATAGCCTTGGACCCCACCCCTGTGTTCCACTGGGCTTCTCTCTAGAAGGTACTTCCATTCCTACAGTCGCTTATCTGACTGCCTTTCACCTCACATTACCAGCATTTGTCCTAGAGAGCTGTCATTCTGTACTTTGAGATGAGCCTTGAAAGTTAGAGCGAAGAGAGCTATTTATTCTGTCTTGATTTGTGTTGTTTTATATCAAATACCTTATAAAGAAATAGGTGAAATTGACAGAAAATCAAATCAAAATTCTTACGAGCATGAATTCTACAGTAAAGTGATCTAATCAGTGTGGCTGATGAAGCTTCTCAAGGCAATTGGCAGTGAGAGCTCTTAGGAGACCGGACTGTACTAGATCACAGTAAATTAGCCCCATGTATGAAAAAAGTATTTATTTAAGGCAATTTTTGTCAGGTTCACCTGCTAATCTGTTGAAAAGAAATATTATGGATAGAGAGTGAGGTTATAGATATCATATTCTCCTGGGGGACTATGAAGAAAATCTACATCTTAGACCTCAACCTCTTAACCTTTCTCTAGCATCATACTATGACAAGAGAATGTTTTCATGTTTTTTTTTAAGTATTGGGGATTGAACCCAGGCCTCATACATAGTAACTAAGTGCTCTACCAAGACAAGAATTTTGCACAATAGCAGCTTCGAATGATTTCTATTTTTCCGGTTCCCTAAAAATTGGTGATGTTTGTTAAGTTTTCTTTAGGTAAATCTTTTTAGCATCTTAATTATTCATCTAAATAATTTTAGTCTTTTATGATATAATTCTGCTTTATCTGCCCAGATATTCCTGGCTGTAAGATAAAGAACGTACAGGTGTCTTGGATAGTACCATAGGGAAAATGGGTGTGGGAATGACTAAATGAAAGCAGGAGCTGAAAGCAAGTATTCAGCTCTTGAGAAATGCTCCAAAAACACAGATAATTTTTCAGAACTGATTTTGAAAGACTCAGAAAAAAATCAGATTAAGTCATGCAAGGTGAAACACTAATTGCTTAAAAGAACACCAAAGGAAAATGCAGCAGCAAATGTCAGCGAGAGCACTCTCAGTATTCACTGGTCACTGGAGAGCTGAGGAAACTGTGGTCTCTGCGGGACCAGAGCACAGGTGCTGCGGCTCATACTCTGGCTGGAAAATAATCATCTGACAAGTAGATGTCATTTTCTGTTGCTTTGGGGATCTGCTTTGAAAAGCTAGGCAGACATGTATTCACCTCATCACTGGAACTTACTATGCAGTGCAATATTTAACCTTTATTTAACTACAAAAGATTTTTTGACTATGTGTGTGTGTATGTATTTATTCACTCAAACACTACCAGATATCATTAAAACTTTAAATGTCAGCATACATGACATAGAAAATTTTTCTCTTGCCTAATCATTTGCCACTAAACAAGTTTTGATGCAAGTTTTATTTTTTTAAAGATTAAAGAGAGTGGACATTTTATGTTGTTAAACATTAACCAAACATTTATTAGATTCCAAGAAAGTACCTTGTGTTTAAATCTAAATGAAATCATAAGGAGTTAAGTTAAAAATATTGAGTGTTTGGGAGATGAAATAAGATGCTTAACATTTTGTACCATTAGTGAAAGAACTCATGTTAGTCAACCATAGCTAGTCATAAGCAAGCTATTTTATCTCAAGACAGTAGCATGGCATGGTTTTACATGTCTGTAATCCCAGCACTAGGGAAATTGAGGCAGAAGAATTGCAAGTTCAAGACTAGCTTGTACCACATAGTGAGTTCCAGGTCAGCTTGAAATACAGTCAGATATTGTCTAAATCCCACCCCCAGTCCAAGAAAACCTGATGGTATAAAAAGGAATAATTATGTAAGGCTGATAAAATGAAATGATAACTGCATGTTCCTTGGGTAGCAAAGGACTTATATTGGCTTAGAGACCTGCAGTCACCTTCTTCAAATTCTGAACAATTATTGAAAATGCAGGGCTCTGCATTTTCATTTTGCACTGGACCTTATGAATTATAGAGTTAGTCCTGTCTGTTCTCAGAACAAAGTTTGAAATATACATGTAATCTGATTTACATATGCCACTTGAATGGAGGTACTCTACCACAAAAATTATCTAACTTACTCTAAAGTTTCTAATATTATTTTCTTCCTTGTGCAAAGAGGCTGTCAATAATCTATCTACAATCTCTTTCCTATTCTCCTTTCTGACTAGCTACTGAATGCTTCCAGGAGATAGGTTTCATTATTACAGATGAAGGTGGCCCTAAGCAGTACCTTTTCAGTTTCATCTCCTTTTATAGGTATGCATTTTATTCTTTATGCCAGGACAAAAAAGTTAAAAATTACTATAATTAAAAGCACTGTCTTTTCTAGAGAAATAGTATATTTATCAAAGGGTAAGTGATTTCCCTATCTCTTTATCCATCTGTGTATCCACTAGGTGATCTATGCATCATACATTAATTTATCACTGTGATACACATCTACTGATATGCACCCATGATGAAAGAACCTGGGATGGAAGGATAAGATGAATGGTTGGGGCCCCAACACCTAGAATCACTCATCCTATAGTGAGCAGGTTTAGACCTCGTGTGAATGTACATGCCTTCATGTGCAGAAATATTATGTGGTTTGCAACAATCCTGCTAAATGCAGTGACTCGTGTAATCATCATACTCATCTCCATCAGTTTAGCTGCACCAGTAAAGACTCAAGCTATCTGAGCTATGCCTTCTATGTAGCAGACACACAAAGCAATCTCTTCATGCAGGTTTAATACTGCCTTCTGTCTGAAACATGTTCACTGTGGAAACCAAGCATTATTCTCCACAGACAGCTATAGTCCTTTAGAATTATGGGTTCCTTTACTTGTACATATTTTTAAGTTAAAATATTGCAAGCACCATTTTATGTTATGAGAAACCCAACATTTACTCTCTTCTCTAACACACTTAAACTCACACATGTGAGCACACCTGCATTCACACCACAGACATACACAGTCTAAGTCCAGTGATTCTCAGGGTATTCCTTTTGTTCTATTAGTTGGTGCTTGATTTTTTTTTCTTGTCATTTATTGAAGTTGTGGCCTCTCCTGTTTCCCATTTCTGCTGGGTGGGGGTGGTCTCTTCTTCACCCTATGATGACCTTAATGTGTACCAGAGATCACTTTTCTTTTGTGTTCCTAAACAGCAATAAATGCTAGTTGTTTTATGAAGCAGCATTTCATGAAAGGCTTGCAGGCATCTGAGACAGTTACACTACAATATGGCCCAAACTGCAAAGTGTGTGTTGATAGCAACTTTCTGCTTTAAAATCCTATATGATTGATATGGGGAGGTGAGTCAGTGATTAAATGCCTTTTCTTCAAAGGCTGCCAGCACAGGTTCAACTCTCTAGCATTCAAGTAAAGCCCTTTGCAAGGTGGCATATGTCTATGTGATTCTATGACACTTATGGCAATGGTCGGTGGAGTTAGGAGAATCCAAACCTTGTGGGCCAGACTCATTTGTAGTGGCAAGTGATCGTGTCTCACAGACAGTGGAGCACAGATACCTCAAGATTTTATTGTGACTTTAACATGCACAATGTGACATGCACACACATTAATTAATTAATTTAAAAAGTTAAGAATCCTACATGGAACCTACCAATGCTCTTATGCCATGGCTGTCTTTCTCCCAGGTTCCTTGCCTACCACTTTCTTTGACCTCTCCTATTTTGTTTTCCATTTCTTTCCTCTCCACTTAATGACACAAAGTCTCCAAACCCTGTCCATGGATATTTAAAGACAGTTAAGAAGATTAATAAAAGTTCCAGGAAAGGAAAGAACTTATCAGGATTTGAAATTTTACTCTTTCCTATCCACCTCATTCAAAAAACTCTGTACATAAAATGGACAAGGTTAGGGATTTATATTCCTGGTGATATAACTTATGCTATGTCCAGAAGAGCAGAAGGGAAAACAACTATGGTGGCACATGGCTGTATTCTCAGCATTTGGGAAGTGAAGGCAGGATTATCTAGAGTTTAAGGTCATCTCCAACTACAGAACAAGTATGAGGATAGCCTGTGCTACACAAGACTTTGTCTCAAAAATAAACATACAACATGTTCTCCCTCATATGTGGATCTTAGCTAGAGATGATTGGGCTTCTGTGTGAGAAGGAAAAAACTCAGTAGCAGAGGCCAGTAAGTTAAAAAAGGAGATAGAAAGGGAAGAGAAAGAAAGGGAGGAGGGCTTTTATTAGGTTGGTATTGTATATATGTAAGTAGAAAGATTGAGATGGGGAGGGGATATGATGGAGAATGGAATTTCAAAGGGGAAAGGGGGGAGGGTAATACCATGGGATTTTTTTTGTTATCATGGAAAATATTAATAAAAATGGAGAAAAAAAATAAATAAATAAACATACAAAACAAAACAAACAAGCAGCACCTTGGTCCTTCCACTCTGGTCTAATTGTGTTGGGGTACTCAATGTGCCATTGCTAAAGTAGAATGGAACTGGCAACAGCCTGCTACTCTGAAGGTTTAGGCTTTGACTTGTTTGCCAGTCCATGACAGGGAAAGGAAGAAAAGAATGTATCTTAAACGGCAGACAGTCTGATATAATCCTATATTCTGAAGAAATAAAAACAAACATAAATTAAGGAAATAAACAACAGTGATAGGAAAGGCCCATGGAAAAGATCTGTTGAGATTGATACGAATATAGAGATGCAAACTTGATTAGAATATTGAATAAGGAAAGGGATATCAGTGGTAAATTACATATTTGGCAGAAAACACACAGCCCTAGGTCTAATCCGTACCCCCCATCTCCCAAAAAATGAAGTAAGAAAAAGTAAATAAATCACATATGTCAAGTGCTATGTTTGAAAGTGTGGTTAAGACAATCAAGCAAACCAATTCAATTTTTTTTTTTTTTTTTGGCAGTTTGTTGGCATACTTATAATTCTGTTTTTTTCTTGTTTTTTTTTCTTTTATTCTTTATTAGTTAGTTTTGTATTCAGGAAATACAGTCAGTTTCGTACCATTATTAGGCTCATCCATGACCTACTCCCTCCCCTTGGCCCCTCCTTGTTGAGGTATATGGGTCATGCATTCTGGAGTTAGCCCACAGTTATGGGTAAGATAAATGTCTCTGCATAACATGACCCAACATGTGGCTCTGACATTCTTTCCACCCCCTCTTCCACAAAATTTCCCTGAGCCATGTTGGTTTCATTTCTGGTCTGCTTCAGTGATGGGGGCCTCTGGGTCTCTGGCTCTCTGATTTGGTAGGAGTTGATTTTTCTCTGTGTTGATCTCCTTCCCCCTTGTGCTGGTATCTGGTTCATTAGGAAAACAGCCCCCTTGCTTGTTTCGCCAATTTTTCTTAGTTTCAGCCGGGGCCCTTTTGAGGTGTGATGGGGTGGCTCTCTCCTTAGGATCTACATCTATCTGAAAAAGAGAAACAGATTCTCCAAAGGAGAGTAAGTCAGCACCAGGACAAATGAGATAACCCTTACTTTTTTTTATAGAGAATTTAATAGGTGTAGGCCCTTTTGCAGCCCATGATTGATGGTAGCTTGATATTGGCGAGTGGGCTTATGTTTGGATATGGTTCTGACTTGTTTCCCAGCTCCAGCTATGCATCCCACACCACTGAGGAGATCAGTTAGCCAAATTAAGAGCAGCTGGTTCCCCACCATGGCTGTGTGCCACTATTGCACTTGTGTGGGCATCACAACAAGTTATTTGCTGCTAAGTAGGTTAGACCATGCGTTGCTTTGATAGATATTGGTCAATTTCCCCCAGTCGCCCATGTAGCACCTTCTGGTACTAGATGCGCTGACTGTCTGGGCACTGACTCTCTTCCAACTTCCAGCCATGCCATTCTATTTTGCATGTCAACCACGTAAGGTGTCTTCAGCAGTAGGGTCTTACCAGTAACCTTTGGTGGGTCATCAAGTACTCTGACAGAAATATGTCTGTCTTTTAGGAAACTTTGTAGGTCTCTCTGATCAAAAGCTCATTGTGGATGATAGCCCCATGCTGGTACTGGGAGTTCCGGGTCAGTGCCCACTAAGAAAATGAGGAAAAAGATAACTAATATACAAGAGTTAGAGAGAAGAGAGAGACAGAGAGGGAGAGGGGAAGTGAGGGAGGGAAGATGTAGAAGATTAAGGTTAGTCTTGATCCTACCGTCTCCAGTGCCTTGTGGTTCAGGTGTTCCCTGTAAGGGCCTGGTGAAGGATCAGCCATTTGGTCTGTCTTTTAGTAAGTAGAATTTTATGGTACCATTGCTGTTTGGGTCTAGGTTTGTGTTTCCCACCCCTTTAATGCCCTCCCCTCCCTCCCCTTCCGTCCTAGTGTCTAGTCCACGAGATGCTTGCTGGATATGTAAGGTATCTTGGGTAGATTCAGGTTAGGTGCTGTAGATGAGTGAGACTATGTGGCGATTTTTTTTTTTTTTTCTGTGATTGGGTAAGTTCACTGAGAATGATCTGTTCCAGGTTCAACCATTTTTCCTCAATTTTAATTGTGTCATTTTTTCTTACTGCTCTATAGAATTCCATTGTGTACATATACCACATCTTAGTTATCCATTCTTCTAGTTATTCCCTTACTGGACATCTACCCTAAAACCTTCAAACCACAGGCTAGAGAGATTTGCTCAACCATGTTTGTAGTGGCTCAATTTGTAATAGCTAAGAGCTGGAATCAACCCAATTCAATTTTTGAAATAATTTTATTTTTAGAGCTTTTATTCTTTTCTAATTGTGATTAACATGGTATTAGGCATATATAATTAATACCATGGAAAACAGTTTTGTACACAGCAGTGTGATGGTTTCTATTTTTGGTTTGCTTTCATATACACAAAAAATTATCTGGTTTAAAACAATATGACTAGGCAGTACCTTGTATAAGTCTGTCATTGTGCTGATCTAATTATACCTCAGTGTCTATAAGGCAACTGCTTTCTTATGAGACTATGCATGTCTTTAGGGTAGAAATTGTATCTAATTCCTCTCTATCCCAATGCCTAGCACAGTTTCTGACATATCATAGATATTCAATAACTGTTTGTTAAATGGGTAAGTGTATAAATGGACCCTGTTTAAAAGAAATCGAGATGGGTCTAATGGGGATTTAGTAGAGTAGACCAATAAAAATCAGACAGTGTTCAGAAATCATTCTGATAATTATTTTAGGAAATGGATTTGTACTAGATTTAGACTAGTAATTAAATTGCACAGTCTTATCCAACCTTCTTATATTTTCAGTATTTTAAATGAAAAAGAATTCTTTGGCTTTTATCCTTACATATAAATCTGGATGAATGTAGAAGGCTCGTGTCAGGAATTGATGCAAAAGGCACATGGGCATGGTTACATGTACTGTTTTGATCTCTTAAAGTAGTTTGATCTCTTAAGAATAAGACAAAGACTATTTTGTGAGGGCCTGACTTCAATACACACACACACACACACACACACACACATACACAATATTATTTTCCTCTGCTCTTTGTTTTCTCTAGTGCTAGTAACTTGTCAACAAAGATAAGCCATGAGAAACAGTGTCTTTCTGTGAGGACCCAAGAAGCTTCATTCTTGAATTCTGCCCAGTCTAAAGCTTGAGGAGACTTTTGGAGTATACTGACATGAGCTCTTGGACTGGGAGATTGCTTCCTCAGATGCCCATCTCTCAGTATGGACCTATCTGCAATGTGACTTGGGCTTGAAATTGTAGTTATGATGCTCTTCATGCATTATAAGGTAGATAGATTAGGTGTGAGGATGGCTGTTGTGGTTTGACTCTGAAGTGACCCCCATAGGCGCCTGTTTTGACAGCTTGTTCCCTAGCTGGTGGTGCTATTTTGGGATGACAGTGGAACCTTTAAGAATGAAATCTGCATGGTGGAAGTAGTGGGGTTTTGAAGGTTATAACCAATCCTGTGCTATCTGGTCTGTTACCAAGTGAGCAGCTACCAACTTATGTTCATGAGCTTATGTTCACACAGACAGTTGCTCCTGGTGTATGCCTTCCCCTCCTTCAGAGAATTAAATCCCCCTGAAATCATGATTCAAGACATCTTCCTTCATTTGGGTGTTACTTTCAAGTAATAAACTCCATGACAATGAACAGAAAACATTTTAACCAGTGAAGGAACTTATACAATATCTTAAAAGATGAAAGTAGCTATAAAAAATCTATCTTTTGGGCTGGAGAGATGGCTTAGCGGTTAAGCGCTTGCCTGTGAAGCCTAAGGACCCCGGTTCGAGGCTCAACTCCCCAGGACCCACATTAGCCAGATGCACAAGGGGGGGCGCACGCGTCTGGAGTTCGTTTACAGTGGCTGGAAGCCCTGGCGCGCCCATTCTCTCTCTCTCTCTCTCTCTCTCTCTGCCTCCTTCTCTCTCTGTCTGTCACTCTCAAATAAATAAATCAAAATAAACAAAAAAAAAATTTAAAAAAAAATCTATCTTTTAACATGTACTATTGCTTGGCTGGTTTCAGACCTAAGGAATTGGTATTGTCCCATCTGCAGAGCCACTGAAGTATGTGTTTGAAGACACAACACTCTGTACTATCAAATGACATGGGACTTAAAGGAAATGAGGAGTCCTACCAAGATGTTCAACTTCTAAGTTGCAAGTGAGTACCAGCCAATAGCTTTCATCAACAAGTACCTGTTTGTAGAGATGAAACGAAGTATTTCAGAAACTTCATTTCTCCCTAAACACATAAGTTAGGTCAATCAAACTTAGTCACTAATTGAGGAAGGAAATGGTATGTTGTAGTAGGTAGGTATGTGCAAACATACATTCTAGGCTTATATCATGACTCACCCAGCTGCTAATATGAGACCAGTTATTTAACTTCTCAAGATCTCAGCTTTCCCATTTGTAAGGTGGAATGTTTCAGTTTTCATGATTGGGAAAGGATGGAGAAAGATTATTTTTGCAGAGTTTATAACATCACACCTAATCCAGTAAGTATCTAATACATTTACATATACATGTGTAAATAGATGCTTATATATTTACATATGTGTGTATAGACAGGTATTTAGGTAGTTGAAATTTGATATAATGGCAATACACAGATATAAAAGTATAAATTCAATCAATTTTAAATATTGCATTTGATGGTACTTATGGTATTTCTCCATTTGATAGAGCTAAGAAGCATCTCTAAAAATGTGGAAAAGTAAGAACTTGAGTAAGCCATTATTTTTCTTTTTATTTCTTTTAACAATTAAATGAGGATGGCAATACCTATCTCACAATATCTTTCTGAGGTTTAAATTAATGAACACATAGGTGGTTATAATAAACAATTATTTGATGGATGTGCTTTACATTGAATGACAAGAGTCCAATACAAATATCCCTCCCTTCCTTTAGTTTTTCAATAAATTTGTTGCAGCTTAGCAGACACATCTATGATGAGATTTATAGAATGTAATATATTTACTTTGGACAAACAGGCTGTGTTGATTCCTTATTCATAAATCTTTGGAAATATCACTAGTTAAATACATTGATTCATCAAAAATAAATCTGACTCCCTACTGCATGACAGGCACTGATCTAAGGAGTTTGAGAAATACCAATGAAAATCACTCTGAAGAGATTCATGTGCTAAGTGAGAAAGAAGCAGTACACTGGAAACTAGAAAAAATACAGAGAAAATAGACAGCTATGTTGTCCTTTGAAGGCAGTGTCTGTAGGAAACAAAAATCACAGCACAAGAAGAACAAGAATGTGTGGCTAGGGATTGCATTTCGAGTAAGTGGATAGAGAGGGCTTTTTTTTTTTTTTTTTTTTTTTTTGGTTTTCCAAGGTAGAGTCTCACTCTAGCACAAGCTGACCTGGAATTCACTGTAGTCTCAGTGTGGCCTGGAACTCATGGCAATCCTCCTACCTCTGCCTCCCAAGTGCTGGGATTAAAGGCGTGCGCCACCACACCCAGCTAGAGAAGGCTTTTTAAAGAAGTTAAGACACAAATAAATGTACAAAATAAAAAGGATATTGAATAAGGGGATATTTGGAGTGATGAGTGCCTAAGGAATAGGTAAAGTAGACCAAGTTCCTACAGCACAGGGACACCTAGCAATATCAAGAGGTAGAGAGAGGGGAGAGAGAGGCAGCTTGTATACTCTGGGAAGACGATGACTTCCTTCAATGAAGAGAGTCCATGGCAGCAGTTAGAGCAAGGGGGTAACCTGATCTGATGAAGATCTTAAAAGACTCACCCTGAACACTAAGTTAAAAATTCATTGCCCTTGGATAAAAGGCAGAGGAGAAGATACCTGTTAGTAGCTTCTGTGGTCTTCTAGGTAGGGGTGGGGACAGCATGGACCAGGTTGGTTGCAGTAGAGTCAACAAATATGCCAGGGTTCCACAGTCCTTTCAAAATGAAGTGCTTCTAGTCTTTTTGGTCTCTTTATTTTTCTTTTTGGTTTTTTGTCCAAACCAATTGCTCCAATATCTTTTAAACATACAACACACATGCTTTATTGGATCATTCTCACTAGCATAAAACTATGTTGTTATTTCTCCAACTTGAAAAATCTTCCAGGCTGGAGAGATGGCTTAGCAGTTAAGGCACTTGCCTGCAAAGCAAAACAACTCAGGTTCAGTTCCCCAGTACCCAAGTAAGCCAGATGCACAAAGTGGCACGTGCATCTGGAGTTTGTTTTCAGTGGCTGGATGACCCAGCATGCCCATTCTCTCTCTTGCTCCCTCTCTCCCAAATAAATAAATAAAAATAAAACATTAAAAAAGAATCATTATTTAAAAAAGAATAATCATCCCCTCGCCTAACTTATCACCCAGATATTGTCACCACATGTCTTTGACTCTCTCTACAGCAAAACTTCTTAAAAGTACTTATTATTTCCAATTGATATCCTGTAAACCTATTTCAAATAAACCCTTGTTCCAAACATTTTCTTGTCCTCATTGAGTGATCCAGTGTTTCATTTTAATCCTTATCTAGCTTGACCATAGTTGCCCCACCCCTGTGAGTGTGTGATTGTGTTCACTTGTTAATCTGAGAGGTTTCTTTTTTAAAATTTCCTCCCTGTTTGGTTCCTGAGGAAGAACTACAGTTGAGACTTAATCAGAGGCATAAGGCAATATAATCTCTCAACTCAGTGAGTTGTTACTCTGGGTTCTGAATGTAACTCAGTGGCAGAGTACTTTCCTAGAATCCATAAGGTCCTGAGCTTGATCTCCAGCATCACAAAAATGTTGCTGTCCCTATAGCAGGTATGTCCACATGGAAGGCAACAGCTTCTCTGAGACCTTTCCAGAAATTTTCTATCCTTGCTCTCCTTGCTCAGGGACCACTTAAGGTTCATAATCATAAATTAAGGAGAATGTGTCCCCATATTAACACGAGTGAATTGGAATTATCTTAACTAAATGTCTAGCTTTCCTAAAAGATTCTTGAAAGAAGAAGACTGAATATGAAATTACAGAAAACTTTTACCTTTATTTTTATGCTTATTTTTTTCCTTTAGGAAGATTTTCCAGTGTTTGTTTCCTAGGTGTTTGAAAGGCGAGGCTACCTAAGCTATTGTGACCCCTCAAATGCTGTGATGGGAAGTGGAGGAATCTTCAAGAAAAGAGCTCACAGAAGTAATACTTAAATTCTTGCAAGTTCTCCGCCTAGGAAGTTCCTATATATAAGCCTAAGGGGTGTCCCAGAGGTATCTCTTTGGGACACATGTACTCTAGGGATTATAATCACTTTTTTTTTTTTTTTTTTGGAGTGTGTCCCTCTATCTCATTCTGGGAAAATAGATTTTTAAATCCTCCTTCAGTCATCAGGAATGACTAAAATGAGGATATATTCCAGCTCTGCAGGAGGCTTTTGGGTGAGTAAAGGACAGAAAATTTTATGCTGGCCCCAATGTTGCTGACGATGGTCCTAGAAAACAAGATTCCAAACAGCAGGAATCCTAAGCTAGAAGTTTGGTTCTGGTAATGACTCTCTCCTAAAATACCATAGCTGTTCTCTGCCTTCCTCAACCTGAAGTAATGAGTTGTCCAAAAAAGCACTTTGATGGTATCCACTAGAACAGTTCCACACCCATAAATTGAGGGTTTAAAATCCCATTAAGAATCCCCTGAGTCACCCACCTCCCTGTCTTCTTTCAGTCTTCACTGAGCAACTTTAGCTCAGTGGGCTTCCTAAATTGTTCTCTTAATTTTAGCTGTTTCCAGATAGATAGCCATATTATGGATGAATCATCAGGAAAATTGAGGCTAAGAGGAAATAGCACACCGGTGTATTGCAAACCACCTAATCAGATCCTTAAAGAAAGACATACAGGGCATCTTTCCATTACATGGATGTTTCTGAATCACACAGAATATGTGAGAGCATATATTTTTATATAAATATACCTTATTAGCTTCATGCTACTACAACTAAGTATCTGAGATGGGCTATTTATGAAGAGAGACTTATACGGCTCATAGTTCTGCACCTGCATTAGTTCAATTCTGGCTACAGTGATGGGTGTCAGTGGTGGGGATTGCATGCTGAAGCAAATTGTTCACACCTCAAACTTGAACAATCTATCACACTGAACAGCTCAGTTCAGGGTATCAAGGACTGTTCACAACATAGCAGAGTAGGAATCAGAGACACCTGAACTTTGCACCAGGCTTACAACCTTCGAAGGCCCACCCCTAGTGACATATTTCTGCCAGATAGTCTCACTTGCTGAAGTTTCCACAGTCTTCCAAAATAGTGTCCCCAGATGAAGAATGAGTGTTGAAAATATGATGAGGTGGAGTACATTTCAGGTTCAAACAATAACAATAGTATACACACCCATCTGTAGGCACACACAGTTATCTATATGTGTGTGTTTATACACATGTGAATACCATGAAGCAGTGGTTGTTGCTAAAGGAACATAATAACATTTCTTTGTTTATACTTAGCTTTTCCGGCTCCATATTTTTGCAGTGAACACTACATAATTTGACTGCTATGGTTGGATATATTCCAGAATAATCATATATTTTCTTCTTGCATTTGACTTTTCACATCTGGTTCAATTGAGGAAGAATCCTGTACCATCAAAGTGTAAATGTGCCTATTTGTAGTCAAGAAAGGGTTAATGTTAGAATGTTCCCTGCATACACAGTGTGAATAAATATTGCCTTATTTGTTCATTATCTGAGGTATCAGCTTGCCTCTATTCAGGAGATTTTATCGTTTTTAGATTAAGAAATCTATTTTGTAACCTGTTATTAAGCTGAACATTTTCCCCACATTATGATTACAAAGGGTCGTATTTTCCTGTCCTCACCCCCACACAGTTCTGCCTTTGATGCAATTGGAACAATAAGATCGCATTTTTCTTTTCCAAAGAATTCAGCACCAGAATTTCAGTGTGAAAAGTAGCATTCAACATGAAGTAGTGAGAGGTGTCCTGTTGAGCAGCATGCAGATGTCCAGGTGCCACTATCCAGGGATGTGCTTACTGGTTGCAGTTCTTTCTCAGAATGCCAAATAATTTTGCATTTAGATATAAGGTAGAATCTTGAGATTGGATGTAAATTAGAAACCAGATATCCTGTTAGTTGTATCCCTGTAACCCTCAAGATAGCTTCACAATGTTATTTATTTTGAAAAATATAAAAAAGAATGGTTAGATACACTGAGACAACTAAACTTTTGAGAGGGAGCTATGAAGACAGTAGAATTAAGTTGTGGGTAGAGGAATCTCCTAACTCAGTGAAAACATGGTTTCCCTGCCTCAGCAGCTCCTATGGATAACATGCAGGGATATTTTCTGTTTGGGTGAGAAAGGGCAGGAGCAGAAATCAACACAGGGTTTCTGCATTTCTCAGTGTAGCATTGCTCACCCATACCAGCCCCTGGACCCTCGCCACCAGGAGCCAGGATTGACAAACATGTATGTCTGTGGGCATTGCAAAATGTTTCTGAGTGGCAAAGAAAAGAAAGAAAAGGAGGAAGGTAAAATTGTCACTGCTTGAGAATCACTGAATCAGAAAATAAATTCCCTTTTACTCATTGGGGGTGGGATCAGAGTTCATTTAACATATGTATATATATGCAACACAGACAGCTGCAGTGCAAATAGCATATGATTATTAAGAAATTTCAGTTCTAAAAATAATTTACTGTATGTCAAATTGAAGAATCCAGATTGTACAAAAGTATATCATTATCAACTTCATTATGATTCTTATAACTGTTCTTCTGATTAAAGGGAGATAGGGGCTAGTGAGTGGATTTGGGAGGAAATGGGAGATGGTACAGAGTTTTGGATGTAATGGGACAAAATTCTAGAACTCTACAATACAGCTTAGTGCCTGCTATGGTTTGGATATTAAGTGCCCCTGATAGCCCATCTGAGGGTGTGGAAACTTTTAAAGGTGAGTTCCAGTGGGAGATATTTAGATCATGGGGCATCATTCCCTTGAAAGGAATTACTATACCTTGATTCCCTCTTTGCTGTCTTCACTTATTCTCTTTTTATTTTATTACTTAGGTGAGCAGTTTTGTTCCTCCATTCTCGCTTGCTTTGATGCTTTTCCATAGGTCTCAAATCACAGGCCAGTGGACTGAAACTGTAGAGAAAGAGAGAAGAGAGAGAGAGAGAAACAGGAGAAGATTAAGGTTAGTCTTTATCATACCCTCTCCAGGGCCCTTTGATTCAGGTGTTCCCTTTAAGGACCTGAAGCAGGTTCAACCTTTTAGTCTGTCTTTCAGGACACAAGATTTTATGGTACCACTTCCACCTGGGTACAGTTTTGTTTTGTGTCCCTCCCACCTTTACCCTCACCTCCCACCTCCATATGGTCTGGTCCTTGAAATGCCTATTAGGTATGTCAGCATCTCAGGCAGATCCATATTAGGTGCCACAAATGAGTGACACCATGTGATGACTGTCTTTCTGTGATTGGGTGAGTTTGCTGAGAATGATCTGTTCCAAGTTCGACCATTTTTCTTCAAATTTCATTATGTCATTTTTCCTTAGTGCTGTGTATAATTCCATCATGTAGATATGCCACATCTTGGTCATCTATTCGTCTAATGATGGACATCTGGGTTGATTCCAATTTAGCTATTATGAATTGAGAAGCTATAATGTGGTTGAGCAAATCTCTCTGAACTGAGGCATGGAGCTTTTAGGATAAATGCCCAGTAAGGGAATAACTGGGTCTGTTGATAACTCTATAGTCAATCTTTTTAGTAGTCTCCATATTGCTTTCCATAATGGTTGTACCATCTTGCATTCAAACCAACAGCGAATGGGGGTTTCTATTTCCCCACATCCTCACCAGCATTTGTTTTCATTTGATTGTTTTTAATGTTTGCTATCCTTACTGATGTGAGGTGGAATCTTATAGTTGTTTTAATTTGCATTTCCCTGATGGTTAGGGATGTTAAACATTTTAAGTGTGTGTTTACTATTTACATTTATTCATCTGAGAACTCCCTATTCAGTTCTCTGCCCCATTTTGTGAGTGGGTTATTTTACTTTATTATTTTTTATTTTTTTATTAATTAGTTTTGTACTCAGTGAATACAGTCAAGTTGGTACCATTGTTAGCCTCCTACCTGTCCTCTCTCCTCCTCCTGGCCCAGTTTTTGTTGAGGTATATGGGTCATGCATTGTGGAGTTAGCCCTCAGTTATGGGTAGGAGAAAATGTCTCTGTGTAGCATGACCCAATGTGTGGCTCTGATATTCTTTCCACCTCCTCTTCCACAAATTTCCCTGAGCCATGGTGGGTTCATTTTAGGTCTGCTTTGGTGATGAGGTGTTGGGGCCTCTGGGGCTCTGGATCTCTGATTTGGCAGGAGTTGATTTTTCTCTGTGTTGATCTCCTTCCCCCTTGTGCTGGTATCCGGTTCATCAGGAAAACAGCACCCTTGCTTGTTTGGCCAATTATTCTTAGTTTCAGCAGGGGCCCTTTTGAGGTATGATGGGGTGGTTCTCTCCTTAGGATCTGCATCTATCTGAAAAAGAGAAGCAGATTCTCCAACAGAGAGTAAAGTTAGCACCAGATAAATGGGATAACCCTTATTTTTTTATAGAAAATTTAATAGGTATAGGCCCTCTTATAGCCCACAATTGGTGGTAGCTTGATAATGGAGAGTGGGCTCATGTTTGGATATGTTTCTGACTTGTTTCCCAGCTCCAGCTATGGGTTCCCTTCCACTGAGTGGACCAGTTAGCCAAATCAAGAGCAGTTGGTTTCCCACCATGGCTGTGTGCCAATATTTCACTTGTGTGAGCATCACAACAGGTTATTTTACTTTTTATTGTTTAGGTTTCTGAGTTCTTTGTAGATTCTAGAAATTAGGCCTCTGTCTGTGGTATAGCCTACAAAATTTTCTCCCATTCTGTGGGTAATCCATTGGCTCTGCATATTGTATATTTCTCTGTGAAAAACTTTTTCAGCTTCATGAGATCCCATTGTTTGAATGATTGTTTAATTTCCTGAGCTACTGGGTTTTTTTTTTTTCAGGAAGACTTTCCCCCCTCCTGTATTGTGGAAAGTTGCTCCTATTTTTCCTTTCAGTAGTATCAGTTTCTGGTCTTATATTGAGGTCTTTAATCCATTTGGACTTGATGTTTGTGCATGATCAAGTGCGTGGATCTAGTTTCATTTTCCTGCATATGGTTATCCAGTTTGTCCAGCACCATTTATTCATGATGCTGTCTTTTTTCCAATCTACATTTTCAGGGCCTTTGTTGAATATCATGGAGCTGTAGTTACTTGAACCAAAGTCCCAGTCCTCTGTTCTATTCCATTGGTCTATAATCCTATTTTTCTGCCAGTACCATGTTGTTTTTGTTACTATGGGTTTGTAATATAGCTTTAGATCAGGCATGATGATGCCTCCAGAGGCATTTCTTTGGCTGAGGATGTGCCTGGATATCTGAGGCCTTCTGCCATTCCATATGAATTTTGAGATAAGTTTTTCTATCTCTGTGAAGAAAAATTTTGGGATTTTTATTGGTATTGCATTACATCTGTATATTGCTTTTGGTAAGACTGCCATTTTCACAATGTTAATTCTGCTATCTAGGAGCACGGGAGGTCTTTCCATTTTCTCAAGTCCTGCTCAATTTCTTTCTTGAGTGTTTTTATGTTTTCATTATATAAGTCTTTTACATCCTTGGTTATTGTTATTCCAAGGTATTTTAATTTTTTTGTTGCTATTGAAAATGAGACAATGTCACTAATTTCTTTCTCTGTATCTTTGTCAGTTGCATATAGAAAGGCTACTGATTTTTGTGCATTGATTTTGTGTTCTACTGCTTTGCTGAAGGAGTTAATCACCTTTAAGAGTTTTGAGATGGAAGTTCTCATGTCACTTATGTATAGAATCATATCTGCAAATATGGCTAACTTAACTTCTTCCTTTTTAATTTGTATCCCCTTTAATTCTTTCTCCTGTGTTATTGCTTGAGCTATGACTTCCAGTACTATGTTGAAGAGCAGAGGTGAAAGTGGACACCCCTATCTTTTTCCATATCTCAGTGGGAATTCCTTCAGTCTCTCCCCATTAAATTTATTTGGGCTTTATGAGATTTATATATAGCGTTTATTATGTTGAGATATAAACCATCCATGCCTATTCTCGTCAATGTTTTGATCATGAAGTTGTTGCATTTTGTCAAAGGCCTTTGAAGGTAAAACTTTTTTTCTGAAGTTTATTTTATTTTATTAATTAGTTTTGTACTCAGTGAACACAGTCAATTTGGTACCATTGTTAGGCTCATCCATGTCCTACCCCCTCCCCCTGGCCCCTCCTTGTAGAGGTATATGGGTCATGCATTCTAGAGTTAGCCCACAGTTATGGGTAGGATAAATGTTTCTGCATATCATGACCCAACATGTGGCTCTGACATTCTTTCCGCCCCCTCTTCTGCAAAATTTCCAATATATTGGGTTCATTTTTGGTCTTCTTTATTGATGACGTGTTAGGGGCCTATGGGTTATCTCATTTGTCAGGTGCTAACTTACTCTCCATTGGAGAATCTGCTTCTCTTTTTCAGATAGATGTAGATCCTAAGGACAGAGCCACCCCATCATACCTCAAAAGGGCCTCAGCTGAAACAAAGAACAATTGGCGAAATAAGCAAGGGTGCTGTTTTCTTGGTGAAGTGGGTGCCAGTACAAGGGTGAAGGAGATCAACACAGAGAAAAATCAACTCCTACCCAATCAGATATCCAGAGACCCAGAAGCCCCCAACACCTCATCTCTCGGTTCTTCTTAACTTCAGATCTTATGGAAAAAGCTGAATACTATCTCAGGTTTTGTATTCATATCACTCTATCTAGAACATGAGGATTCAACTGGAAAGTTAGTAATACTAGAAACTGAGTCTGTGAATACTGGGACTTTGGCCAGGCTACATTGGGGTGGTGGTTTTGATTATAAAATGCACTCCCCCACAGGATCATAGGTTTGAAAAAATTAATGCACATAAAGTGACATCATTTTGGATGATTAGAGAATCTGTAGGAGGCGGAGCCTTGCTGAAGGAAGTATGGCACTGGAGGTAGGCCTTGAGGTATTGTAAACTGACTCCATGCCCAGTTCTCCCTCTGCATTTCTTTTATTATTAAGAACAAACTTTGTATGTATACATCATATGTTGGTACTATCTTTCCCCTCTTCCGGGCCCCCATTCTGCAGGGGGGCCTCCTAAGTTGGGTTGATGGTATTCACTATGGAATTATGGGATATGAATTGTGGAAACAGCAGTCAGTTTTTGGGGGGAGGCAATTCTTTTGGGCATGATGTCCAAGCTTGTGGTTCTTATAATCTTTCTGCTCCCTCTTCTGCAAAATTCAATGAATCTGATTGGTAGTGTTTTAAGTCTACTTCAGTGATGAGCTCTCAAAAGCCTCTGGATCTCTGCTTTTGTATGTGTTGAGCATCCTCAGCACCTGTCTCCTTCACCCTGGTGCTGATTGTCAGGCTCACCATGGAAGCAGCACTCTTGCCTGTCTCCCCAAGTCTCCATGGTTTCATCTGGGCATTGGCTAGTATGTGAGGAATGGTTTATCTCCTCAGGTCTTGCTACCTTCAGAAAAAGAAAAACAGATTCTCAAATGGAGAGTGAAGTCAGCATAGGTTGGATTGGATCAGCATTATTAATTTAGGTTGATTTTGATGGATGTATCACCTCTTTTATCCAAAGACCAGTGGGAGCTTGACATTGGAGAGAATAATCTTTGTCTCCATAGGATTCGGATCTGTTTTGCAATTCTAGATATTGGTTCCTTTCCACTGAGCAGATCACTCAGGCAATCAGAAAGCCATTGGTTACCCACCAAGGCAGTGTGTCACCATTGCACTTATGTGTATTTCTTGTCAGACTGGTTGCTTCTGAGTAGCTTAGAGCCCTTAGCTCACATTGTTGTTGGCCACGTTCCCCCAGTAGCTCATGTAGTACTTTCTAGCACTAGACAGGCTAACTGTATAGGTTCTGGCTCCTTTTTGGATTCCAGCTAGGTCTCTCCATGTTCTGTGTGGGCAGCATATTGTATCTTTAGCAATAAAGTCTTACCTTTTACCTCAAGTGGGTAATCAAGTGCTTTGACAGAACCTTTCTTATGTTGGGGACTGGGTAGGTCTCTCAGATCACCAGCTCAATGTGGGTAGCACTGATATCTGGTACTGGAGTTACTGGTCAGAGCCAAAGGATTTAAGGTTAGGCTTCATCCCCCCTCCAGGGCACTTCTTTTTTACGTGCCCCCTCTACTCCAGTTGCTCCCTCTGATTTTTAAGGCTGGTGAGATGTGATGATATCTTCCCACTGCAGCCTGATAGTCCTTCTCTTCCATGATGAAACTTCCCCTCAAAACTAAATTAAACCCTTTTTTTTTCATAAGCAGTTGCTGGTCATGTATTTTGTCCTAGCAAATGAGAATCAGAATCCACAATTATGCTTCTCCACTTTATTTTACCCCACTTTTTCTGTGTTATGTATTTTGGGTAATGCCCCAGAGTTACAGTTACCAAAGCGTAGTCCTCAAACAAGCAGGATCAGTACTACCTGGAAACATGATAAGCACATTGATGGGCACCACTGCAGACTTACTGAATAAATCTGTAGGTGGTACCAACAGATAGTGATACTGAAATCTGAGGGTGGCACCAAGTAATCTGCATTTTAGAAAGCTCTCTGAATGCTCTTTTATGTTTGAGAATCCCTTCATTGCTGGTATCTCCTAGGAGATAGCTTCCTTCCTCCCTGTCTAGGACCAAGAACTGAAATTTGTCGATGAGTCAGAATTTTCTTGCTCATTTTATTTTGTAAGACTCCTCTTCAGTTAGTACATGTGGAAAGGGTGATAGAAGGTTGGAGAAGTCCATAGCTGTTATTAGAAGAACTCCTTTGTTTTAATGACCATAATTCTTAATCACAGATGCATAACATTTTGGAATTCTCAGGAACTTTAGGAAACTGAAAAAAAATGTGGCCCTCACTATAGATGGGCACAGGTACGACTCCATACCACAGATATCTGTTCACAGCATGTGTTAAACAGAGTGACAATGGTATGCTTATCATGTACAGGAAGACAGGAAAATATACAGGCTTATTTTGCTTAGCAAAACAATGTTCTGAGCTATTCAGTGGGAGGAAAAGCAGACCAGAGGGAATGGCCAGGAAAACAAATCATTGGAACAGAGACGAAATTTTTTGCATAAGAAAATCAAACCTTTGGAATAGCCTAGGAACAGGAGGTGACACTCAGAGAAAACATCATAAAACCTCGTTTGAAAAGGCATGAAGAAAGAGAAGGGTGCACTCAAATGTTCTTTCTGGCAGGCCTGGATAATGGGCTATCTAGCACACATCTTCAACGAATGCTACCAGACTCTTCATGCTGGGCTGTACTCTCTTCGAGTTTTCAGATTGTGCTGGATGGATGTAAGGTGTTGCTCACATCCATGTATAGTCTCCATCCCTGAGTGACCATGACTGGTTTCTAATTAATTGACTATGGTAAAATCAATAACACTTAGATGATTATGTACAGATGATTAGGAACCTGAAATTGCAGCACCTATTTCGGGGTGGAATCTTTCTTCTTTGCTTGCTTTGCAGGAGCAGGCTGGCATATTGGGAATTGCCTATGTTGGAAGATCCATGTGGCCAAGAACTTTGAACAATTTCTGTGAGTTTTTGATAGTCTCTAACCAAAAGCCAATGAGAAAAATGAAGTCCTCAGCTCTATAACTCCTATTATCTGATTTTTTCCCCAATAACCTGAGTGAACCTAGAAGCAGAAACTTCTCCTTTGAGGTCCATCTCCATGAGACTGCGGTTCACACTGTGCCTGTGGTTCTGTGCAACACTCTAAGTAAAGGAGTGAGCTAAGTTGTGGTTGGACTCCTGTCCAGAGACATTGTGCATTGTTTTAAACCACTAAGTTCATGGTAACTAGTGATGCAGCAATAGACAGCTAGTGTATGAACCATCATTGAAATCTGTCACATTTAAGCTGGGTATAAGAAGATAAAAAGATAGACACAACACAACTGAACCTGGATCAATTAAACTCTTTGACTAGTTTGTGTTCCAGAGCAAACAAGGTACAAAGAAACAGATTTTGTTTAAAAATACCACAGTGATTCAATCAGCACAATCTAGATCACTGGAAACTTGAAGGAACTAAAACAAAATAAGGGAGAAGGCTATAGATTTAAAATAATAAGGCATTTATCAACTAATTAAAATGCATGGCCCTGATTTGCACAAATTAAAAAATGTAGGAGATAAGTGGAAATATTTAAACAGTAGACACTGACTGGAATTTTAGTATGTTAAGCAATTACTGTTAGTTTTTGCAAATGTGATAGGATTATAGCTGTGTTTACATAGTTTTCATTGCTTAAAGATGCAAAATAAAATATTTTGAAAGAAATTATGATTTGACTCAAAACAGTATACTGAAGACAGTAGGATAGGGAAATGTGGTTTGAATACGAAATATCCCCCAACAGTCTCATGTTGAAGGTTTGAATGGTGTCATTATTGAGAAGTGATTGTCTCAAGAAGGCACTACCTTACCAATAAATTAATCTCCCTGATGAATCCATAGCCAGATGGGTTATTAGAAAACGGGGCTTGAGTAAGAGGACCTAGATCCCTGGGGGAATGTCTTTGAGGGATGTATATTATACATGGCCTCTTCCTATCATGCTCTGCCTCCTGGATAACTGGATTATCTTTCTTCTGCTGTGTCCTTTTACCACAATGTTTCTGCCTTGTGATAGACCAAAATCAATGATGTTAGACCAGCATGATTTTCTCCTTTTAAGTTGTTTTTGACAGATATTTTTGTCATGAAAATGTGACAAACATATATAAAATATATATAATAAATTTGACCATTCTTTGGTAATCTTTTGAATGGGAGAAAAAGATGATGACATCAAATTAAACAAGAAACTAATGGAGAGAGGGAAGGGATGTGACAGAGAGCAGAGTTATAAAAGGAAAAGCTGGGGAGTGGAGGGAAATACCATGGTTTGTTGTCTGTAAGTATAGAAATTGTCAGTAATATATATATGTATATATATGTATATTAAAAAAGAATTGAAAAATACATTTTATTTATTTATTTGCAAGTAGTGAGAGAGACAGAAGAGAGACAGATGGAGAGAATGGGCATGCCAGGGCCTCCAGCCTCTGCAAACAGACTCTAGATGCATGATCCATCATGTGCATCAAGCTCTATGTGGCTACTGGGTAGTCAAAGTTCAGTGCTCTGCAGACAAGTGCCTTAACTGCTGAGCCATCTCTCTAGCCCTTCTTTGATAATTCTTTTTAAAATATGCTTTATTTATTTATTTATATTTGAGAGAGAGAGAAAGAGAGAATGGGCATGTCGGGGCCTCAGCCACTGCAAACGAATTCCAGATGCATCCACCCCTTTGTGCATTTGGCTTACATGGGTCCTGGAGAATCAAACCAGGATCCTATGGCTTTGCCGGCAAATGTGTTAGCTGCTAATCCATCTCTCCCCTTCTTTGATAATTCTTAAGCAAGCCTTCAGGAAAAGAAGAGCTCATGGCATTATTCTTTATACTTTTGCATGTCCTTTGAATTTTCTATAATAAATAGTGATTCTTACTGTATTGTTAATGAGCCAGTGTGGCTGTGAGAGCAGGGCTGATGCTGCAGTACAAACAGACCAAGGGAAGAACATGAAGAATCCCTCTGAATGTGTGAGGGAATCTCTTTGGGTTATGAAAAGAAAATTACTATAATTTCCATTCAATTGTACTTTCAATAATTTAAAAATTGTATCAGTATACCTTCATTTTACTTGCAGTTTATAAATAAATTGTTGTGTGTAGCTTGCTTCAATTGATGGGCATGCACAAGAGAAAGGTGGCTTTTAAAGAGAGTATGTGGGACACTCTACCTGAGTTATATTGCATACAGTAGCTTATCTGAGAAAGTTATTTGTTCTGAAAGAGGACCTATTTGCATTTCTGAATAAACTGCTATGCTATTCTAGAATCAAACCAGAAGGGCATCTTCACCATAGCAACTAGGCTGGAGTGCCTAACAACCTGGGTATGCTAAGCTTGTTCTAGGAACATAAGCACTAGTCAGAGAAAGGGTAGGAAACAACTGTGACACTGGCCTTGTCAAATTAGATGGCATGTACTATTTGAGGCTGGTTGTTTCAAAATGGCAGAAAAGTATATGAATTATAAGGGGAGCCTACCAGTCAAAATGCTCCCATAAGAGGCACTGAGTTTTGACAGATACTTATATTTGTTCATCTCTTGCAGGTTATGGATAGGAGTCTAAGATACACATTTTTCTTGTATTTAATAAAGTGTAGTCTCTGAGGGAAACTCAGAAAAGAGCAGGGGAATCTAATCTATCTTTTTCCTAACAGGAAATGTGGACACTCAATCAAAGGGTCAACCAGGCACCTAAAATTTCACAAATTCATTCTATGCTTCCCTATGAGTGGCTGGCTTGGTGTAGTATTGCATTAATACTCCAAAGTATTGCATTGCAGCCATCTCCCTCTGATATAGAAAAAGCGTGATATTAGTTAAGTGTACCATTTTCTCCTTAATATCTTGGGTCCAAGATAAGTCTTCTAATAATATGCTTTCATAAATTAGCAAGCAAAATAAGTTAACAAATAAAAATTAACCTCGGGCTTGTAATGCAACAACAGTGCTCAACCAGGGCACAGAATAAAACAGCAATCAACAAACTTCCCTTATCAAAATAACAGCTCCATGAAATAACAAAAGATATGACTTACATTTTCTCTTATCTGAGCAGGATCTTGATGGTCCAATCTGGCCAGTCCTGAAGGGATACATTTTAAGCTACACAAATTAAGATATGAAATGAATTACAATGACCCATTCTCCTCTCCAAATGATATAATAGCCACAGAATTCAACACAGGAGACATCTTGGTGACTCTAAACACAAAGTCTGTCTATGTCTTCAGGAACTGTAATGTATTACAACTCAGTATTATGATAAATTTTAGCTGTTATGCCTGTAAGAATTACTTTAGGAGAAAAGCAATGTGAATATATAGTGCACAAAAGCAGAATCATTGTTTATCTTACTATTATCATTAGTGCAGTGACAGAAATGTGGGTAATTTAAAATCAGCAAATGATACATCAATCTTACCTTGCAAGGTGACTTTCTTTTGCTCTGAATTTAATGAGAAGTCTGTTTTCTTCTGAGAGAGAGAGAATGAGAAAGAGAGAAAGAATCTCTTGGGAATGATTTGTGTTTGGATAGTAATATCTATTAATCAAGTTCTAAATTTCCCTCTATGGTCAGAGAGAGTCATTCCTCTTTACCCTTTACCTTTATCCCTAGCATTCCCCTGAGTTTTTCAATTCAACATTGCTTAGTCTTGCAGACATCCCAGTAAAGTAAGTCAATATTATTAAACTGAGGCAGAGACAGATTAAATGGTCTGTCCTCAGTTCTATACAAAGATCACTGTCAAGGGACAAGACTCAGGTATAAAATGTTCATCTCATGTTTTTTTTTTTTTTCTCCTCAATGCAACTGATTTTGTTTTTGTAATAAAATCATCAAGAATTTTGGAAATTGGCAACCACATTTAAAAGACAATTTTGCCATCTAAAATAAAAAGAAAGCAAAAGTAGTGAGAGATCTATGTAAAGCTTTGTAGAAGCTATTACTTTCCCAGGAAGGGAGATGGGCAGAAAATGCCATGTTTTAGTTATCTAAAAATGCAATGAAGTTAGAAACTAGGGCAAATGAAGGCAGCCTTCTCTAAAGATTATCTGAGGTTAGGCAGGGATTAAAGTAAACAAGAGAACTGGCTGCACTGTGGTCCAGTGTATTCCAAATCCCCAAACTCTGGGATTTCAGGGAGAGGGAAAACAGAGTGAAGTGGTTTCTTGATTTGAATTATTTGTGGGGCTACCTGAAAAAGTACAATAAATTAGATAGCTTACTATTTTATAGTCTGACTGTTCTGGAGATTCAGAGTCCAAAATCAAGACATCATCATGGTTGGTTCCTCCTTGGGCAACAGTGGATAATGTACCATGTCCTTGTTACAGTTTCTAGTGATTGCCTGCAATCCTGCATTCCTTGGCTCATAAGTGAAGCTCTCCAGTCTCTTTTTCCATCATCATACACTTTTTGCCCTAGCCTCAGGCCTTCTTATAAGTGTACCACTTAATGTAGAGTAGGGGAGCAAACATGTAATCCTAACACTTGGGAGACCAAGAAAGGAAGATTACAAATTTAAGGCCAGTTTGGACTATAGAAAAACTCTGTCTCAAATAAAAATAAAACCAATAAAGTCTTCTGTACTGGACTAAGCCACAAAGTTCCACCCTAATAACCTCATCTTAATATAATGACACCAGAAAATAGTTTATTTCCAAATAAGGGTTCATTCATGGGTAGTGGAGGTTAGGAATTTAATGTATATTGGGAAGGGATAAATCAACACATAACAAAGCCAGGGCTTAGAGCAGAGACCTTAGGCCAACTTTCCATTAAATTTACATTTCTCTTGTTATAACTGTCAATTATAAATATGGTGTGATAATGAGAACAAAACCATTGACAATAGGAGCTATTGGTTAGTTACTAAGCAAGCTTCTTAGTACATGGCCCAACCATGTAGGAAGAGATCTGTAGCAACCAGTGAAAGTCAACGATGATCTATAGCAAAGTTTTCTCAGTCTATTAGGCACTGACCTATATCTATTCCTGGGTCATTTATTGAGTAATCTGTGGCTTCTTGCAGAAAATAACTTAATAACTTGTGCTTATGTGCAGAATGCAAAGTATTCCCTAACTAATCTGAAAAAATTCCCTTTTAATGAAGAAGATCTATCTGTTCTCACTCATCAGTTGCCTTAATCCTCATCCCAGTACCTGCACATGATTTAGGGTCCTGTTAGTCTTCGTTTTGGAAGACTTTATCATAGAGGAGTAATTATTATTTATTGGTACAAAATTGTAAAAAAATAATCATTCTGAAATGATGAAAAAGCTTTTTCATTTATAAGCATTAAATGTTTAATATGTTGGATTTCAATTATTTCTTATTCAATTACTCCACAGTTACATTTGTGTAAGAAGAATTAGTCCATTTATCTAGATATCTCTCTATATATACATACATATTGCATTCACTTAATAATACTGCATTATGCAAAAATATTTTTAGTATTATAGAGATCATGTTAAGTATTGTTTGTACAAAAGCTAAAATGAAGGGACACACAAGATTTTGAAAATGATAAATATGAACTGTTATGATTTTGGTAATGGCTTTATGAGTATAAACATGACTTAGCTCATAAATTGTATACATTAATCATGTATAGACTCAATAATATCAATTGTACTTCTAAGGTGTCCAAAAATATAATATACTAGCAACTGTATAATCAACAATAATAATAAAATGTTCTGTTTGCTTTATGTCATTGCCAGTCCAGGAATATAAATCTTCTTTTGTAGTTAATTCACTACTTTGGAATATTAATACAAAAGGATTATCATCATGCAAGATAAAGTAAAAAACATGTTATGCACTCTAGCCCCCAATGATGAAAAAAATATGAAAATTAATAAAAATAAATTTCATCTAGCATATAGTCTCTATCAAAATATGTAATAAATATATAAGTTTAATTACAATTATCAAATGATCATTAAGTATTTAACTTTTCTTTTTTTTGTTTATTTATTTATTTGAGAGTGACAGAGAGAAGGAGGCAGAGAGAGAGAGAGAGAGATTGGGCGCGCCAGAGCTTCCAGCCTCTGTAAACGAACTCCAGATTGCGTGCGCCCCCTTGTGCATCTGGCTAATGTGGGTCCTGGGGAATTGAGCCTCGAACCGGGATCCTTAGGCTTCACAGGCAAGCGCTTAACCGCTAAGCCATCTCTCCAGCCCTATTTAACTTTTCTTAAGTATTGTGCAACACTATAAACATACATGTTAGTAGAGAAGCAAATATAATCATATATACATATAGCCACATACAATATATATCAGCGAGCAAATATATACTAAATTCTCACAGTAGTTTTTGAAATAAGGATTAGTAATATATTCATTGTGAAAATGTTAAGAAATGGATATAAAGTGGTTAAAGAGTTTGCCTCAAATCACAGAATTTTCACATATTCAGAAATTTAATAAAATTTAAGCCCACTTGACTTGAGTTTGCCTTCTTCAAAAAAACTTTTAAAATATTTTATTTATTTATTTGCAATCAGATATACAGACAGAGAGAGAGAGAAAGAGAGAGAGAGAGAGAGAGAGAAAGAGAGAATGAGAACAAGAATGAGAATGATAATGGGCATGCAAGGGTCTCTTGCCACTGCAAATGAAATCCAGATGGGCACACCTCTTTGTGCATCTGGCTTTACATGGGTAGAGGGGAATCAATCCCAGGGTTGTTGGGGTTTGCAGGCAAGTGCCTTAACTGCTGAGCCACCTCTCTAGGCTTGAGTTTGTATTTTTTGTTTTGTTTTGTTTTTTCAAGGTAAGATTTCACTCTAGACCATGTTGGCCTGGAATTTACTATGTAGTCTCAGGCTGGCCTCGAACTCACAGTTATTCTCCAATCTCTGTCTTCTGAATGCTGGGATTAAAGGTGTGTAACACCACTCCCAGAGAGTTTATATTTTTAATCAACATGCTATATGATTTCCCTAGTGGTAGAATCATTCTCTGAAGTCTGGAGGAAGGCAAAAAAAAAAAAAAAAATCTGCTGACACATCTACAACTTAGCAATTTCCATGAACTCTGGACAATAAGAAAACATTTTAGCAGAGATAAAACAAGATTAAATAATCTTCACTTGAAGACTGAGTAGAAAAAAATGTGCAGGTAACTATCACAAAAGAAAATTTAGCAAGTTTCAAAATCAATGTACAAATATATTAATGTTCCATTAAACAGCCTTATTGGCTATAAAGCACAATGGAAAAGAGCTATTTTTATAATAGCAAGGAAAACTTCAGGAACATAATGAATAATTCTGGCAAAAGGTAAAGAAACTTTTAGAATAAAAATTATGAGTTTTAAGCTGGGCATATACCTTTACTCCCAGCACTTGGGAGGCAAAGGTAGGAGAATCACCATGGGTTTGAGGCCATCCTGAGACTACATAGTTAATTCCAGGTCAGCCTGGGCCAGAGTGAGACCCTATCTCGAAAAACTATATATATGTATATAGTGACTTTTTAAAAAGATACCATGGATTCCCTAAATTACTATTTATAGAAAACTCAGCCTAAGAGATTCTTGTTCTTCATATACACATTTCATATGTATATATGTATATGCATATATGCATATATATATGTACAGATTTCATTAAACATGATGAACCCAAGCATATACTCTGCGTATGTGTGTTTATGCTCACTTGTACGCAAGTGCATATGTGTGTGTTGGTATGGGAGCACATGCTTGTGGAAGCATGCCTTTCCTCTGGCACTGCCAACATTTGTGAGACAAGGTCTCTCTCACTGGCCTGGAACTTGCCAAATCAGCTATACTGGCTGACCAGCAGGTTATGGAGGTCTTCTTAAATCCACCTTCTTAATGATCCACTTATAAGAACACCTGTTTTTTATTGTTTTTTTACTTTTTATTTTTTTTTTTTTTTTTTTTTTGGTTTTTCAAGGTAGGGTCTCACTCTAGCCCAGGCTGACCTGGAATTCACTATGGAGTCACAGGGTGGCCTCGAACTCATGGCAATCCTCCTACTTCTGCCTCCCGAGTGCTGGGATTAAAGGCGTGCGCCACCATGCCCAGCTCTGTTGTTTTGTTTTTTTTTTAATATGGGTACTGGGGATCAAAGTCAGGTCCTCATGCTTTCAAGGCAATCATGTACAAACTGAACTATCTATCTCCCTAGCTCTAGAGCTTATACGCTTCATTAAGTAGAAAATATAATGAAAGTTTGAAGAAAAAGATGGAAGAGTATCCAGGCCATATATCAACTTTAATAAAATACAAAATTTAAGACATGTATTATTATTATAAGAAGAGATAAAAAATTAATGTAATTGAATAAATAACCTTGATATGGAAACTTGGCATTACAGCAGATGTCATTATAAATAAAGAAAGGATAGACTATTCAATAAATGGCACAAAGGCAATTGATTATATATAAATAATCAGAACAAAATTAGAGCACTACTTTAGAGCAAAAATATCCAGGTACACTGAACATTATAAGATTTAAAACTTATATAAGAAAATTACTGAAAATAATTTTACAAAAGTATAAAGATTTATTAAATATGATACAAAAGTTAAAAGGCATAAAATAAAATTCTTGATAACTTTTACTATAGCAAAATCAACAGTGTCATGAAAAATAAATCACAAACTCTAAGCAATAAGTTATACACTTGAACAAGTTATGAGGAAGTTTTTATCAGCTTTTAATTAACAAAAATATCACATAAACTATACACAGCTCAATATTTCTATGAATTAAAAATCTATGCTGAAACTTCAAGATAAAATTAGCCAATTCATTAACAGGCAAGTATTGAGAGAAAAATATTCACAGAAGCCAATAAGTGTATAGAAATAAAATTATTCTTGGTAATTAGTGAACATTAAAATGTAATCGGTGAATCTAAATAAATATTCTCACACAGAAACACAAATTTAGCAAGTGAGATGTCTCCTCAGAAGATTACTAAACACCTGTCAATACTAATCATTGGTAATATTAAAAAAAATGGAAACTTTCATGGAGTACTCTTGAGAAAGTAAATTGGCATATTTGGGGGGAAAATGGAGTTTACTAAAGTGATATTTAACTTCTATTATCTACTTGCTTTGATTAGGAATCTACAGGCATTTCTCTTAGGTAGGTCTTTGAGGTTGTTTCCAGGAAGGATTGACTGAAGGAAGAAGTCCTTCCTCTACTGTAAGGCCTTCCCCGCAGAGTGGGCAGCCCTCCTGGTGGTGGGATTTATGTAGAGAAGCCCCTGAGAGGATAGAGACCTTCATCTTGCCTGGCTGCCAGTGCTACTGGCTTCACTTGTATGTGCATCTATCTTGTTCAGCTATCCTTCTTTGGCATTGGAACCAAGTTTACTCTGCATTCCAATGTGAACTGAAGACCAGAAACTCCCCAGGAAGTCTCCAGGCCTTCGGTGGTGGATTGGGATTGTTGAGGCATCCAGCCAGGTGGACTGAGCAGCTGCCAGGTTCCTGGACTCTCAAGCTGCTACTGTTTGACTGTTATAAGATATTCCAATAAATTCCATTTTAATACAAGCATTTTATTGGTTCTGTTCTTCTACAGAACCCCAATTAATATACATTGTGGTATCAGGTTCTAGAGAAACAGATTGTAAGGACGAATTTCTCTACTGGGCTTGGTGCTATCTGGAGTTGGCTCTCCAACTTGAGTGTTACTACAGGCTTTACAAGTAATAGGGAGATCACTTTTACTGGTGGCATAGATATAATCCACAGTGTGAATATTTAAAGAACTTTGTGAGATAGAATTTATTTGATGATCATCAGTCATGTCCTATAGCTAAAACTTCTGAATATTTGTGGAAAAGTAAGACAAATGATGATACTGTTTGGGTTTTCTAGCATCTATGGACAAATTATTAAGGGAAAAGCAGAAGCTCAGAAAGAAAAGTTCCCAGATCAAGATACACATACATGATCTGAGGGTTTCTAAGTGTGCCCTGGAGGAAAGTCTTCTGTTTAGGTATCACAGGCCTCAAATTGCAGAAAACAAAACCCAAGCTCCAGTTGTACAATTGGCTAACCTGCAACAAAAGCTCAAGTCTGAGTCTCAAAGGCTGAAAGAAGTTAAAATGAGGGTACTGATTGGAAAAAAGTGGAATCTTGTAACTTGGGATGAGGATGTGTGGGAAGATCCTGAAGAATCTGGGGACATTGAACTCTCAGATTCTGAAAAGTTGTTTTGCATGAGATTGTGACCTCCCCTCCCTTAGCAGCAGTAGCATCCCCACCCTCTCCTTTCTTGAGGAAATTAATCCCACATTGTCTGAGGAACCAGCAATGGGGAACCAGCAATGGTCTTCCCTGCAGGAGATGCCTAACCAGACTATGCTGATGCCTCTCAGTGCCCACTCACCTTCTCTCCTTTACCTATAATAAGGCTAAGCAGCACTTTAAGTTAGATTAAAAGTGTGACTTGTGGGGAGTCCTTTCTAAAAAAAACTTCAAGAGTTTTCTAACTTGAACAAGCAGAAGCATGAGGAATAGATATATGGGAATGGATTTTAAGGGTGTGGGATGATGGAAGAAAGAAAATAAGATTTGATCAGTCTGAAATTATTGAAATTGGTCCATTGAGCAGAGACTGTAGGTGTAATACTACAGCTCATGCAGTTAAAAGTGGTGCCAAAGGTTGATTGGTTGGCTGAAATATGGATCCAAAGGTGGCTACTGTGCATGAGCTCCAGATGCCTGATATCCCTTGGCTTAATATTGGTGAAGGTATTAAAAGGCTCAGAGAACTTGGAATGCTGAAGTGGGTTTACCATGTAAACTTTTCTTTGCCCCTACAATGGGAACATCCAGAAGAAGTGGTCTTCACTAACACTGTAAGAAACAGATAACTGAGGGGAGCATCAGCACCCAGTGGTTGACATTACATATAAAGAAACCATCACAGTGGGAGCTGAAGTTGCTGCCTTAAGTGAATTAGATGCAATGGATCTAACTAGATCTCTGAGTAATAAGGGCCAAACAGAAGTGCTAAATCATCAAGGGTAAGATAAGCATGTTTACCCTAATGGACAGCATAGGCAAAACAATGTCTATAATGGAATGACTTGTGTAGACCTGTGGTACTGGCTGATTAAACATGGTGTTCCCAGAAGTGAAATAGATAAGAAGCCTACTAAGTTCCTCCTTGATCTGTATAAGCAGAAAATTTTCAGAGCAAAGGTATGAAAAGTGACTTTGAATTATAGTAACAGAGAATCAAGGCCTCTTAGCCAGTTTCTAGACTTCAGCCAGTTTACAGATCCAAAGCCACTTGAAAGAAGGAGTGTTTGGGTCCCCTTGAAGAAGTACTCACCTACAACCCCCAAAAGTTTTAATAGAAAGCCTACTCCTACTCTTTCTCAGAGGGACCTATGGCATTTTTCTTTGGTAACTATACATTGTGGAAAAGGAAATAATCAGACAAACCTTTTGGGGCCTACTGAATTGATATTGGTTTCTGGAGACCCCAAACAGCATCTTGGCCTTCCAGTTAATGTAGATGCTTATAGAGGTCAGGTGATCAATGGAGTTTTGGCAAATGTTCAACTGATAGTGGGTTCACAATCTCATCCTGTGGTTATTTCCCCAGTCCCACAATGCATAATTTGGATAGATGTACTTAGGAGTTTTCTGAACCCCAACATTGGTTCCCTGACTTGTGGAGTGAGAGCAGTTATGGTTGGAAAGACCAAATGGGAGACATTATAGCTCCGGCTACCAGGAGAAATAAGGAACTAGAAATAATATCTCATCCCTGCAGAGACTACAGAAATTAATGTCACTATAAAGGACTTGAAGGATGAAAGGTTGGTGGTTCCAACCACATTACCCTTGAACTCTCTTACTTGGCCTGTTCAGAAGAAAGATTGATCCAGGAAAATGTCAGTTGATTATCTGAAACTTAATCAGGTGGTGACTCCATTTTCAGCTGCTGCACCATATGTGGTTTCTTTCTTTGAGAAGATTAACATACATCCTCGTACCTGGTATGCTGCTACTGATCTTGCAAATGCTTTCTTCTCCATACCCATCCACAATGACCACCAGAAGCAATTTGCTTTCAGCTGGCAAGGTCAGCAGTACACCTTTGCTGGGTTTTGTTTTGTTTTGTTTTGTTTTGGCTTTTTAAGGTAGGATTTCACTCTAGTCCAGGCTAGAATTCACTCTGAATTCTCAGGGAGTCCTCGAACTCATGGCAATCCTCCTACCTCTGCCTCTCAAGTGCTGGGATTAAAGGCATGTGCCACCATACCTGACAACCTTTGCTGTTTTATTTCAAAGTTATATTAACTCCCCAGCCCTGTGTCATTATTTAGTTTGCATGGATATTGATCACATGTCCTTTCCACAAGGAGTCATGTTGGTCCATTATATTGATGACATTATGCTGATTGAATCAAATGAGCAGGAGGTGGCAACCTCTCTGGAGTTGTTGGTTCCTTGACTCTGCTATTGTTGGACTGCTCTAAGATAATCTGATAAATCCCCCTTTTAATACAATTTCTTCTATTAGTTCTGTTTCTCTAGAGAACCCTGACTACCTACCTGGAAAATAAATATAAACATGGGAGTTTTATGTGACCTTGACATTTTGTATCTAGTTATTTACTCTGTACTACCATACAAATATGTACAGAGATGTGTGTTAAATGCTATTGCATTGCTGTTTATAATAACTGTTGAATTCAATATCAATCTTCACCAATAGGAAAGTGAGTAAAGTAGATCATGTAATATTCACAGAAGCATACTCCACAGAGCAGTTAAATATAGACTTCATTTAACTGTACAGTATATGAAATTATCAAAATATAATGTCATTTAAATATAAAAATTGGGGTTGGGAGCTAGGGATGTGGTTCAGTGGATAAAGGAGCTTTCTTTCCAAGGCTTCTGTACCCATTTAACCTTTTTCTAGGTCAGACCCACCTGTGTGCAGTGGCAGGAGACTATTTCAAAGAAGCTAGAGGAGCACAGCTAACTCCTCTGACCTCCACATGCATGCCACACACATGTGCACATACACATTAACACATGCATATGCATACATATAAATAAATATGGTTTTCAAAACAATAGGCCAGGAAGAAGGCTTAGAGAGTAAACTACTTGATATGCAAATATGAGGACCCAAGTTTGGATTGCAAAACTGCATGTAAACTGCCGGATATATTAATGCACCTGTAATCCCAGCACTGGGGAGGCAGAGACAGGGGGACCCCTGGAGCTCATGGGTCAGCCATTCTAGCTGCATCCATGAGCTCTAAGTTCAGTGATAGACCTTCTCTTAATGACAGAGTAGAGTGACTGACACAGACACCTAGCATCAACCCCTGGCCTCCATGTGCACACAGGTACCTTGCACATCCACACATGTACCCATACACATAGGAACATGCATAAACACATGCATGCATACCACACATGCATACATAGGCAAAAAAACAACTTCTAAAACATGTCTACTGTGATAAAATTTACAGTGTGTTTAAATGCACATAAAATACTACCCTTTGCTTTTATAGATGTGTATATATGTACTTAAAAGTCTAACATTTAAAAAGTTATTTCTTACACAAATTCTATGTCCAGTTTAATTCTTTCCACACAGGCAGTGGATACTGTTGTAGTCAGCTTCGCATTGCTGGAGTGAACCTCCAAACCAGACAGTTTATACAAGGAATGGAATATACTTATTGAAGCTCACAGATCCAGGAGACATTCCATAATGGAGAGAAAGAGAAAACCCAGCACCAAAAGCAAGAGCAAAACCAGCTGCCAAACAGCAGGGAACCCAGGCAGGACTCAGACAGTTCACTGCATACTTTAAGCTAGAATTCAGATCTGCCCCCAAACATACGTTAGGGCTGGACCCTAGGATCCAGCAAAAGTGATGCCTCTTGCAGCCAGGCAGCTGAAAATCCAAGAAACTTTAACAAAAACTGTATCTATTGGGGGACATCCATTCAAACTACCACAGGCACCTCACAAATAATATGTATAAACATTAATTTCCAAATATCCTTTCACTTTTAAAATATAAGATAAAAGATTTAATGTATAAATTATTTTAAAGACCAACAAAAAACATTGATTCTTCATGTTTAAGTTTACTATCAATCTTCTGTGACCTTTCCAGGAAATTGCATCCTTACTGCTGATGTGAAATATAAAGTGTTGAAAACGACAATGCATAGACTAATATTTAAAAACAATACCTTGCAATGCTTATTGTGGACAAATAGGAATACATTGAGGTGTATTTCATAGTTTGCATTTTAAAATGTATTCCATGTTGATTTCCTGCCTTGTCTTTTGCATTGGCTGGGTAATATTTTAAAGTCTCATATATTTTACACCTAAATCATTAAATAATCTAACACTACTTGTGACCTAGCCTTCTTACTTATATTTTTTTCATTATGTACTTGTCATCCTTGGATATTTAAAGAAACCAAAGGGAGTTTAAAACAAATCTTTTTATTTTGTTGCCTCAGTATCAAGCCCATGGCCTTCCACAATAAATTCAAGCTTAATGGTCTGTATTTTTCCCATTATATGGGGTAGCATCACAACTTAATTCTAATATATATTATATATACAAATATATATGTATATGTTTACATATATGTGGATATAATATATATTAAACAGAAATATAATATGTGTTTATATGTTATATGTATATATATATTAGATATAAGAATATATCTCAAAAGTAGAAAGTTCACTTAAAAGGAATGTGAATTTTGTATCACAAAATAGTATTATTTAATAGAAAATTTTTTGTCATTGGCTATATTTGAGGTATAAATAAAGGGAAAGATACATCAAATTTTTAGATATAAAAGTATGTAGGAAAACTATTTGCAATTTTCAAAACCTATGATAACATGACATAATAATATGTTTTGTAATAGGTTGGAAATGATTCTTAAGACAAGCAAAAGGACTGTTCTATGACTGGAGGCATCAGGGGCTAATGGGAAAACCTTCACTGAATACTGTATTCATTGAGGCAGGGAACAAGGTGGAGAGGGTGGAAAAGGAGGTGGAGACACAACACTAACGTCAAGAAAAATCATTACTTGGATCTTCTTTGGCTTATCTCCTGCTGGAAATTTAAATCGATCACCAAAAACAGATGAGACATGTCCAATTCGCTTTAGGTCAACGTCTTCACTTCATTAAGATGAGAATTTATTGTTTATTTCCCTTGAGAATTATGAAACTTTCTGCTCAATAAGAAATAGTGTTGGTGATGGCCTTCTTCAAAACATATTATAACCTATCCTAGAAAATACAAATTATATTTTTAAAAGTGTAAATAAGTAATTTGGAAAAGAACAAATTGTAACAGAATCAGTAATAGTGTGAATGGTGTATTTTCACATCTGTAGCAGTCTTTCACTCAAATATTTAACAAATTAGTTTCAGGAGACATCTTATTCTGGGAACCAGCAGTACATGGTAGAAATATTGTAAAATTGTACTTAGTGCCCAGCAACTCTCTGCTGACCCTTTGGTCATCTCTGCTGTCATGGTCTTCCTCATTATTGTCAACATTATCTTTGTCATCAATAATTATTATTGTCACCATCAGATTCCATGTGACACCCATCAAGAGGGTTTTCCTGGGACCACAGAGATTTGTCAGTGATTAAGGTGTTTGCCTGAAAAGCTTAATGACCCTTCTTTGATTCCCAAATATTTATGTAAAGCCAGATGCATGAGTGGCACATGTAACTCGAGTTACTTTGCAGCTGCTGG
Source organism: Dipus sagitta (assembly GCA_036346955.1). Taxonomy (NCBI): domain Eukaryota; kingdom Metazoa; phylum Chordata; class Mammalia; order Rodentia; family Dipodidae; genus Dipus; species Dipus sagitta. The sequence continues at coordinate 199,683,459 of CM070771.1, forward strand.
AGACCCTGGTGTGGCCATTCTCTCTTTATCTCTCTTCTCTCTGTGTTTGCAAATAAATAAATAAATAATTTTAAAAAGAGTATTTCCCTGAATGAATTATCTTTGTAACTAGTGTCTATATTCCTTTATAAAAACCAAAGATTTTATTCTGTACCTTTCTTCCTTGTGTATTTAAGCATACAAACTCTCTGTTCTCTGTAGTTGATTGCTAGAACTCTGAAGACAGGGACTTTATCTGTCTAGGTTTCCAATGTGTCTTATGTGCCTGGGAGAATTCCTGACATACAGTTGGTGCTCATTAAACACTAGTTGTCAGAAGTAAATATTATTTGTTAACTGTAATAATGCTCTGCTTATTTATTCATATATTTTGAATGTCTTTTAGAGTATTGACTACATTCCAGGTACTTTTCTATGAACAAAGAACATAGTTCTTCCCTCACAGAACTTCATAGTCTAGCTAGGAATTAAAAACAATAAGCAAGGTCAAAGCACATATCAGACACTGACAAATACTAAGGAGAAGAATTAAAAGCTGGAAAATAAGAATTGGTGAGAAAGTGATATTTGAGACAAGACTATAAGTAAGTAAGTAAGAAAGAAAACAGCATAGGGAAGAACTTTGCAAGTAGATAGAACTTGGTATGCAAGCACAGAAAGCAGAATATTGTGGGTTAGGACTAATGTGCAGAAAGCAGAGGGGCAGGACTAGAGTTGAGGGAAGTAAGGCAGAGAGGTTAGGGGAGCCTTTCCTTCTAGATGTGATAAGAAACCATTGAGCGATGTTAAGAAGAAAGGTAGTAGATGTGTTATAGTTGTAAAAGGCCTCCATGTGGTAATGGTATAATTTAGCACAGGGCACAGAAAGGAAACCAATTATTTATCTTTATGGGAAGGCCAGAGAAGTCCTTCATAACATTGCTCCTATCAAACTCCTACATTCTTTTTGCACCCTCTTTTGCAATGATCCCTAAGCCTTGGAGGGTGTACTAGAGATGAATCTTTGCTGTCACTTCTCAGCACTTTGGTGAATTTTGAGTCACCCCAGTGGTCATCAAAAAAGGCCTGTTTTTCAAAAAAAATTTTAAAATACTGTCTTTTTATTTATCTATTTGTGAGAAAGAGAAGAAGGAGACAGGGGTTAGTGAGAATGGGCATGCCAGGGCCTTCCAGCCATTACAAACAAGCTCCAGATGCATGTGTCATCTTGTACATCTGGCTTACATGGGTCCTGGTGAATTGAACCTGGATCCTTAGGCTTTGCAGGCAAGCACTTTAACTGCTAAGCCATTTCTCCTACCCAGGCCTGTTTTTTTTTAAGCAAATATTTTTATTTATTTGTGAGAAACATAGAGGGGGAGAGATAAAGAGTATGTTGGCACTCCAGGGCCTCTTGCCACTGCAGATGAACTCCAGATGCATGTGCCACTTTGTGCATCTGGTTTTATGTATGTGGGTACTGGGGAATTGAACCCAGGATGGTAGGCCTTACAAGAAAGTGCCCTTAATGGCTAAGCCATCTTCTTAGCCCAATTCCTGTTTTATAACAATGTGGGATATTAGAAAAAGTAGGAGAAGCAAGTGGGATCTATATTTAAACAAATATGCACAAAAATGTTCATTTTGGAAGGGTCTAGATGTTAAACTTAACAAAGTCTTCAAAGCAACCCTTAAAAATATGTTCAATGTAGTAAGGAAACCAGGTCTACAGAATTAACAAAGCATATGACAACAGGAACTAGAGTATGAATGAAGAGATTTAAATTATTTAAAATAACCAATTCAAAATTGCAGGGCTGATGAGCATAATAACTACAAGAAAACCTCAGTAGGAAGGCTCAACAATAGATCTGAGGTGGTCAAAGAAAGAATCAGGAACTGGAAAGTAGGTCAGTATATATTTTGCCATCTAAAGAATGGAGGGGAGGGGCTGGAGAGATGGCTTAGTGGTTAAGCACTTGCCTGTGAAGCCTAAGGACCTAGTTCGAGTCTCAATTCCCCAGGACCCACATTAGCCAGATGCACAAGGGGGCGCACGCATCTGGAGTTCGTTTGCAGTGGCTGGAGGCCTGGCGCGCCCATTCTCTCTCTCTCTCTCTCTCTCTCTCTCTCTCTGTCGCTCTCAAATAAATAAATAAATAAATAATAAAAATTAAAAAAAGAATGGAGCGGAAAAAAGAATGAGGAAATATGAGCAAAGCTTCCAAGAAATGTGGGACCCTACTTTATGTTTAATGAGAGTTTTGAAAGGAGAGGGGAAAAAAGAGAGTATTTAAAAAAAAATGGCAGACAATGCTACAAATCCCAATGTCAAAGTAAGATAAATACAGTCACATTTATATGTATTAATGTATAAACGTGACTGAAACCAAAAACTTAAATACTAAGAAAAATGACCTGTAGTACACAAGAACCCCTTTAAAGTTAGTATCTGATTTTCTGGAAGTAATGGAGGCAAGGCAGTGGTATGATGTACACAATGTTTAAGATAAACATAAACCCCGGAACAAACAAAACTAAACTGTCAACCAAGAATATTTTATATAGCAAAACTATTTTCACAAATATAATACAAAGAATGACATTACCAGGAAAAGAAAATGTGAGATCGTTTGCTGCTATTATGTCTGCCTTATGAGAAATACTGACATTCTTCTAGCTGAAAGCAATGCTATTATGGTAATTTGAATATACAAGAAAAAAATATGAGTGGCAGTATAGGCAAATAGATAATTAAGAACGACAGTATAGTTGAAATTTTTTCCTCACTTCTTCCCAACTGATTTTAAAATAAATTGCATAAAATGTAGGTCTATATACATATAAATTGTACTATTAGGCTTACAAGAAAGGAAATGTTATGTTTGTGACAAAAATTTCACAAGGGAGGCAGGTGGGAGCAGACTGTACTAGAATATGGAAATGACATCAAGTGCTAACAAATTCACAGAAATAAATTAAGGGAAATAAAACTTATAAATACACATTTTTTATCTTTTCTGGAATAAGAAAATGACACTAAGTGGTAACAAATCCACAGAAATAAATTAAAGCAAATAAATCTTATATACTTGTCATCTTTTCTTCTCTCAATTTACAAGTCAAATATATAAAATTACAACTTTATATTTTTCATGTATGTCTACATATGCAACAATAATTGCACAAAAAGAAAATTTCTATATTTCACTGATATTTTATAGTAGACTATAATAAGTCAAGAGGTCTATTATGTGAACCCTATGGAAATTAATAAGAAAATATTTCAAAAATTAAAATAAATTGTTAAAAAAGTAAATGTTATGCTAGAAAAAGCCCGTTTGATACAAAAGAAGGCAGTAAAGAAGAAACAGGGATAAAAAGGAGATGGGTTGTATGGAATTTAGAAATCAAAATGGCAATGTAAATTCAAACATATCAACAGTCACATGAGCAGATTAAACAAGGTAATCAAAGAACAGATTATCAGATGGGATTATAAATATGATTCAACTAAATGCTATGTATAGGAGACAAATTTAATTCAAAGATGCATTTATGTTGAAAGTATAAGAATGGGAAGAGATATCCTATGAACAATAAAAGAGCTGTTGTGATTTACCACTACTATCAGATAATAAAGGCTTTAGAACAAAACCTGGAAATATGTATTTGGGTAGCATAACATATTTCATCACTTCTGAAAGTTAGACATAAATCAGAAAAGGAGGTAGGAAAAATATCAGCATAGGAAAACACTTGAGTGTCAGCCGGGTGTGGTGGTACACGCCTTTAATCCCAGCACTCCGGAGGCAGAGGTAGGAGGATTGTCATGAGTTCGAGGCTACCCTGAGAATACAGGGTGAATTCCAGTTCAGCCTGGGCTACAGTGATACCCTACCTCAAAACAAACAAACAAACAAAAAAACCTTGAGTGTCATCCCAGGGACAAGTTGGTAAGATACAGCATTGAAACTATTCATTTGCCTTTGCACCAGAAATAGAAAGTGATTTTTTTGTTTTTTTGCTGTTGATCTCATATTTGGGGTGAGAGAAACTAGGAAGGGAAAACAGGTTTTCCTCGCCTATAGGAGTGATGGTAGATGAACATATGACAGGAAGCATAGATTATTATTTAAATAAGCTTAACTAGGAAGCTAAAGAAAAGAAACCTGTTAGCTAGAAAATATCTTAAGGAATTTAGGAAAATACATAGTCATCATTACTGTTTTCTGATCATGGAAATATTACTTGTTTATTTAAAAAGTAAAAATATATAATTAAATTCATAACGTAAAAATTGATATTCCATCAAATTTCAGTACCAAGTCAGCAAATAAAAGTTAACATACAGCATAAGCCTGATGCTCCTTGAAGAAAATTAAATGGTGGCATGTACATGAAACTAGCTATATTTATAGAAAACTAGGTATCTTCGGGTGGGGGCAAATTTTAGAAATCAAGTTTTGTGATGACCAGAGGCTTATGGTCAATAGGACACATGGCTGATTAAACTTCCCAGGTACATTTATACATACGTACTTGTTGTAGTCAGCTTCATGCATTGTTGGGATGCAATTTAAAACCAGGCGCAGTTTATGGGAGGAAGAGATTTATTGAAGCTTACAGATTGACAATAGCAAAAGAAGTTGGTCCCTTTATACAGATCCACGCAGAGAGAAAAGCAAGCACCCCCCAAAAGCAAGTGCATTCCGGGTACCCCATGCAGAACTCAGACTTCCTTCTGCGTAACTTAGGCTAGAATTCAGATCTGCCCTAAACACGTGTTAAGTTTGGACCCTAGGATCCACTCACAGTGACACCTCCTCCAACCAGGTGGCTGAAAATCTAGTAAGTTACAAGCTTGAATAAAACTCCTGAATCTACTAGGGGACATCCATTTAAATTACCACAATACTGAATCCTCCATATTGTTGTTTTCACATGGTCAGTGGTTCTCACCTGAGAGTGGTGTGTTGGGTGAGATAGCAGAGAATGGCCTTCCTACTATGATCCCATGACACCTTCTACTATTTGAAACAATTTTTACAGGGTATTGCAATTTTTACTTTACCCTGATTGACCTGTGGACTTTCTGAGTGCAGCAGTTACATATTATTTAATATTGATATACAGAATACATACCAGTGCTTGGACATCATTATTTAGTGCTTGTTGAATTAATGGATGAGTAATATAGTCAATAAATAGCTCTGATGTGTGATAATATAGCTAATATGTGTGCAGCTTTGCATTTGGTCTTAGCATGGATAGATCTATATTATGTGTAGTTATTCTAACTTCCCTGAATAAACTACAATGTGGGAATTCAATCACAGTAGATATTATTTACTATGTAAAGTAGAATTAACTTGACAAAAGTTATTGAAAATAGTAAATGACCACTGTAGATTTTAATTTTATATATACAACATTAAAGTAGTTGAAATGAGGTCATGTGTCTTGTGATATAAGAATGACAGCAATATCCACATGCATATGTATAGTCCTTGGTTGCATACAATTTATCAAAGGCAGCAGATTAAAACTGAAATATACTTCACTCTCTTTCAGATTCCAGTTCAACTGAATTGTGAAATTCACATATTATTTGAACAAAAGTCCACTTGGAAGGTGAGTATAATTAAAATTTAATTAATATCTTGCTTTTATTTTTGAGTATACAACAAAAGCCATTGTATTTTGGCAATGAGTAAATGCCTGTTTGTCAGGAAATTAGCTGCTTATCTTTGTTGTTCACTGATATCAAATCTAATACCAATCTAATTACATTCATTTCTTTCTTGGTTGAACTCCTATGTACATTTTTTATTCACAGTTTTTGTAAAAGTCTCTGATTGATATTTATTTACTAGGGCTTCTGAAGTATGAAAATTTATAGGTCAATTCCATTAGAGAAGTAATCAGGCACTTTGCCAACATTAGAACACAATAAATGATAATAAATCATCTCTTTGAGTGACTATAAAATTAAGATAAAGCACAATTATTGGAAAGGGATTTACAGTTGTCTTCCAACTGCCCTCTAGACAAGCGAAACTATTCAAAATTTTACTTTAAGCCCCTTTAAGCTTTCGGATATTGGAAATGGTTTGACTGTGCAATGAGGATAAATAGGAACATTTGGATAGATAGTTCTTCTTTGAATAAACTTAACAGCAAAATCTAAAATTTGTTTATAATAAATAGTCATTGCTCATTCTCTACCAATTATGTATTACTACAACTAAAGCTCAGAAAGGTTAAGTTACATGTCTAAAATTAGAACCATGTTCTTTGTGCTTGGAAATATACAGAAGAGTTATAAAATTGTAGCGTTCATCTGTTTATTGATTGACATTTTCTTTCAAGAGCTTAATAACACGTAAAAATTTCCAAATTGTACAAGGGTAGAGAATGCTAAGGGAAACTTTGAAATCAGATTACACAGGGGCCAACTTGATGTTAGCTCTCTTTTTTTTTCCTAATGCTGAACATTCATCCAGTTATCCAATTATGTTTTACATCACAGAAATAATTCCACATTTTAATTGTATTGTCATACTGGGTAAGTTTCTGGTTGTCTCTTGAAATAAATATGTACATGAGCATGAAATCTCCTTGCACAGCTGTCATCATATAGTCTTATAAAGAATGGTTGTACTGGTTTGGATTAGTTAGATGTCTCCCATAATGTTGTGTTCAGAATGCTTGATTCTCAGCTAATAGCAATTTAGGAACTGGAGCCTTGGAGGAGGTGTGTTGTTGGGGACAGGCTTGTGAGTGTTATAGCCAGCTTCCCCTTGCCAGTGTTTGGCTCACCCTCCTGTTGCTATTGTCCGCATGCTGTAACAGAGGTGCAGCGTCTGCTCATGCCATGTTTTCTCTGCCATCATGGAGTTTTCCCTTGGGTCTATAAGACAAACCTTTTCCTCCCATCAGCTGCTTTTGCCAGCAACAAGAAGGTAGCTAAAACAATAAACACTCTTCCTCTAGCTAAACTAGTCAATGTTCATGAATCTATGCCATGGAGGGACTTAGGGGACCTAGCTCACTGGTAGAATATTTTCCTAGCATGAGTGAGGTCTTTGATCCAATCCCCAGCATTGCAAAACAAAAATAGAGAAATACCATCTGATATCTATGCCACACAGATTAGAATGAGGTTAAATACAATGAAGCTGTTATGACAATCTGAATATTCCCTCTCGTTCCAGATATCTGAACACTGTAACTCCTGATTTTTCTCAGCCTCCACTTCAAGGTTAAAGGGAAACATTAGAAGGTATCGCAGGCATGGTGAGGTGGGCCTTTAGTGATTCTCTCCTCTTCCTGCTGGTCCCCACCACTTGTGGATTTGCTAGTCTAGTGGCATGTAACTTCTGATAGCATGTGGTAGAGGTGATGGATGTCACTTTTAGGACTGGGTAGCACATTGTTTTAACTTGCATCTTGCTGGTAGGCTCCATTGCTTTCTCAGCTGCTGTGCTCTGATGAATAAAACTTCCTGAAAGAGGAAGAATTTCTAAACAGGCTTCCCAAGATGCTGTGCTCAAATCTTCAGAAGCCATGAATTTCTTATCATGTTCATCATTATGCTGCATCAAATGGCATTGTTGATTTCAAGATAGATGTCTTTAGTGGCTCCCATCTAGTCATACATGTCTGTCAAAGCAAACAACTACCTCTGGCTGGGGCCAAAAGGGAAAGTAGGTGTCAGATGAGAACCAGAGCAGAAACAAAATGATAATGAAGGTAAATGTAGTCAGAATTTGCAGGGGTTACTTTCTTAGTCCCTAAAACCATGACATGAAGCAAATCTAAATCCTAAGACAGATAGATACAAAGGCCTCTGGGTCAACATTGAAATGATACTAAGCCAGGAAATAACTTGAAGGTTCTACTCCCTTACATAATGAATATAGACCCAATGGATTACTATCTCAATGAAAGTCACTTAAGTGAAGCAATCACTACCCACCTGTGCTGAGTCTTGGTGGAGTCATGCACAGGCTTCCATTTCCTACTCTGCAGGAAGATTGAGACACAGAGAAGGTCTGAATACATGCCTAGAGCTCTAGGTCATTTCATTAGTTCAATATTATGTCACTTTACATGAAAGTGATTTTATTTTTGGTGTATTCAATGAGACAAAATGAGGTAAAAGCTAGAATTATCATCTAAATACTAATTGTTATTCTTTAAAGAAGTCATACTCACACCAAAAGATACCAACAATATAATTAAACCACATTTTAAACTTTGTTTTTATTTGAAATATGGTACATATAGTAGAAAATATCTACTTATTCTAATCCGTTCCTTTAAAACCAGTGCTAGAGGAAGGAAGTTCACTATCCCACCTATTTTTCAAACACAGATTAAATTTTACAAGTCTGACAGGACAGCTTAAAAATCAGAGCTGGGGCTGGAGAGATGGCTTAGCGGTTAAGCGCTTACCTGTAAAGCCTAAGGACCCCGGTTTGAGGCTCATTTCCCCAGGACCCACGTTAGCCAGATGCACAAGGGAAGCGCATACATCTGGAATTTGTCTGCAGTGGCTGGAGGCCCTGGCGTGCCCATTCTCTCTCTCTCTCTCTCTATCTGCCTCTTTCTCTCTGTCACTCTCAAATAAATAAATTTAAAAAGACAGAGAGATTTAAAAAAAATCAGAGCTGCATGACCCAAATTCCAGATTTTCTACTTTTCTTGCTATGCGAGTATGTGTGGTGCAGTATCTTAGAGGTGTTGAGTACACATATGCACAGATGTGTGCCCCATGTGTGTGGGATAGTCAGAGGAGAACTTCAAGAATCCTTCGCCATTGCTCTACCAACCTGTGCATTCTTGGGATAGGTTCTCTTTCATCCTGGAGCTGCAGCTTTCAGACAGTGAGGGTCAGCAACTCTCCAGTCTCTGCCACTCTTAACCTGGGGTTATAGACTTGTATGACCACACCCCAGCATTCTATGTGGGTTCTCAGGGAGGAGAACTCCAGTAGTCGCAGACCCTTCTAAGCCCTCATGTCATCTCCCCAGCTCTAGCTACATAATCTTTGAGCTGTTATTGAATCACTTCATATCTGAATCACCCCCCCCCAGAGAAATAGAGATAATATGTTCTTTACATTTCTTTAAAGGCACGTGTGGACATTGCTTTTCAGTCAGCCAGTAACAGCCAAATAAAACAGCTACCTTTCCACTTTGCCTAATAGAGACTAAAAAGGGAAAGAAAAAAATCATTGAGGAGTGGGAGAATTTTAATAGCTAATGAAAATAAGCTTTTCCTTGAAGGAAGGAGGGATTTCCATTTTATGTAAACTGCTGATAGATCTATGGACCAGTCTCCTAAATGTAAGCTTACCACAATGGAACTGTTAGAAGTTAATGTGTCTTAATGGGATGAGAATTCTAGGTAATACAGATTAAGACATAGCATTAACTTTTATCTAAGTTATAATTAACTTCATCCACTTTATTTTTGCACTCTTGAGATAATGTTAACGAAAGGATACTGTAAAACCCTCTTGTTTTTAGCTCCTAGTAGCTGCCAGCGCTTGTTCTGGAGGAATGAATATGAGTGTGTTCCAGTATTTACCACTAGAAAAAAATCAAGCAAAGTAATTGTTTGACAGAACATTGTATTCAAAGAAGTCAAACCACTGAAGTCTGGAGTGTGAGAAAGAAAACTACTTAGAGAAGAGGCCAAGGTGATGGTAACCCTCCTCCTCTCAGTTCTATGGAAACACTGCCAAATGCTGCTAGTGTTTCTTGGATACCCAAGGACCAATAGGGTGCCAGTCTGCTGTAAGAGCTTGTCAGCAGAAGCCTTGACTCACTAGAATGTGGATTAAATCAGAGGAGTACCAGAGTAGCTAGGGCTCTGCAGGAATGTTCTTAATAACCCTCTGAGATGAGGTGGCTCCTTTCCTGTCACTCTTGACCAAGACTGAGCAGCATGGAAAGACATAGAAGTATGCACTGCAACCTGACTCATTCTCAAAATGAATAAGCTGATGACTTCCACACTCTTAGGACCTCTTCTTTGAATCTCACTTTTATTAGATGAATTTTCATAGGAGCTACATCACTTCTAATTTAAGCTTTTCTCTGGTGGGTGCTTTGGTTCTGATGCTATATGTTTCTAACTCATCTAACTGATGAGAGACTTCTTTATTCTTATGATTACAGAAATGGGTTCAAGGATTCTGTTTTGAAGACTTGGCCCTTACTATACCTTGTTATCCTCTTTTCTTTTCTTTCCTTTTCTTCTCTTTTCTTTTCTTTTCTTTTCTTCTCTTTTCTTTTCTCAGCTACATGTCTGTGTATCCATCATCTTTCCAGTCTTTTAAAACTGTTTTTACAGGTCTACTCCACTAAAGGGACTATTTCCTGAAAGCACCAGGTATTTTTTAGATATGCTTCACACAACCTATCATTTGGCCTGTGAATGTTCCCCAAAGGCCCAACAGGGTGGCATTATTGAGAGGTGGTGGAAACTTGGGGAGTCTGTAGGAGGTTCTTACATGATTGAGGGTGTGTACCTGAAGGAGTCTGTAAATGTTATCTTTTTCTCTCTTTGCTTCCTGGCATGAGGTTAGTGGCTTGGCTTTGCCATGGGTTTCAGTCCTGTAGGTGCAAAGCAAAGGATCAACCAAAACTGTGAGACAAAACAAACTATTTTATCTTTGTATGTTGATTGCCTCAAAGATTTTGTTAGAGTAATGGAAAACTGAATAAGACACCTAGAAAGAGAAGAAAACATGGAAAGTCCTCAATATGTTGAATGTTTAAATAAATGTGGACATTCTGTACAAGAATTGCAAATATGAAGATCCAGAAGTGATTGAACAGGAAATCAGCAGAATTCACATATACATACAAGATTGAGAATATCTTCAGTTTGTTTCTGTTCAGTAAGTATGTTTAGAGTAAATACTAGTTGATGGACTGGGTATATAGTGTAATAAGATCAAAAAGACATTTTTTACCAAAGTACTTTGAATAAGTTATTACTCTTCAAAGTTTGATTTATAGAAAAGAAGTGCCTGGACACCCCATACACTTATTTGTAAGATTGATGGCAGTCAATTCACTTGTGAGCATGACTCAACTTACACGAGCTTTCTTATTCTAACTTAAGAAACCATAACCAGAATTGGCAATGAACTTTATAATCAAAAGCAAGATTTTTAAAATTACTCATTTCTACAAACTGTATATACTTCCATGAACTTTCACACTGTGTCGATATGTTATATAACCACATTATTATGGATTGTACTCTTGTCCTTTGAGTGAGACATTAAGCAGTGAGGCACATTGTAAATTCCATTGTTCTTTTGAACCATTGTTGCCATCCAGTGGGAGAGCATGGTATTTCATTAAAGAGAAGGAAGTCATTTTCCCTTAATAACTAACATTATACTCATAAGCCAAAATTTTACATTAAAATATAAATCACCAAAAATTAAATGTCTTGTAATGTTGCATGCAACAAAAACTAATAAAATTGTAAAAACATTTACTATTCTAACAAGAATCCATCAACTTAATAGGTACTGCCGTTGTTTGATATGTTCCATGCTTGCACACTTGTGTTTCTGGTTGTGTAATATATTTCTTTTATACTCTTTCAAATTTAAAACAGGTAGTGGACTGTTCATATCTGGTGACTATAAGTTTTACTCTTTCTGCCTCTAATATTCCTGTTTCTTCGGCTTCTCTATCAAAAATATACAGAAATCTGTGTAGGTTCATTTCAATACTGTTGTTCACTGGACATCTCCTTTTAATATTTAGGGCTTCTTCTATACTTTTCCAGCTTTCTAATTCACATTTGACTACAGCTATACTTCTTTAAACCTCTTTAGATAAATTAAATAGATACAGATACTGTAAACATATCTTTTGGGAAATTTGTACTGTTTGAACTGTTGTGCTGTAGAAATTGCAAGTTATTTTTTAAAAAAATTAAACTGATACATACATGTTCAATAGTGAAATAATTCATCTGTGGAGACTAGACAATACCACTTATCAAGATTTATAAATGAGGGGCTGGAGAGATGGCTTAGTGGTTAAGCGCTTGCCTGTGAAGCCTAAGGACCCCAGTTCGAGGCTCAATTCCCCAGGACCCATGTTAGCCAGATGCACAAGGGGTCGCACGCGTCTGGAGTTCGTTTGCAGTGGCTGGAGGTCCTGGTGTGCCCCTTCTCTCTCTCTCTCTCTCTGTCTCCTTCTTTCTCTCTCTCTCTCACTCTCAAATAAATAAACAAAAATAACAACAAAAAATTTTTTAAAAAGATTTATAAATGAGTAAAAATCATTTTTAAACAGTGAACTTTTTAGTGTGCTGCTCAGGAATATTAGTAACATATACATAAGTTTTACAAAACAATCTGTCATAATTTTATCAGAAAAAATATTGAAATTTCTTATGTGAACTCTTCATAGTAATTCCAAATTCAGGTGGTCATTTTCAGCAAGTAACACATCAAACAATTTTTTAGCCAAAACCCTGCCATTTCTGGGGATGCGATGTTAATGCAGAATTTTGGGATTCAGGGGGGTTCCTCCAGGCATGTGAACCCCAACCTTAGGGTTCTTGTCCATTTTAATAAAGAATTGAGAAAACAGACTAAGAAAAGCAAATCATGAATTATTGCATTTATTTAGGTAGAAGTTATAAATTAAGAAGGTTATTTAGGGGGAGTTAAGATCCAGGGAGAAGGCTAGCTGAAATCCTCAAGGCAGAGAATTATCCTCTTTGCCTTGCTGGAAAGAGAGTTGAGTGAATAGGGAGTGTAGCAGACAGATTCAGGTTCGCTGAGATAAACTTCCAGACCAGGCACAGTTATGGAGGAAGGGATTTATTGAAGCTTACAGATCCAGGGGAAGTTCCATAATGGCAGAAGAAGCTGGCCTGCCTTCACAGGCCCAAGCAGAGAGAGAGAAGCACAAGCCAAAAGCCAAAAGCCATACCGCACACTTCAGGAACTCCTGCTAGGCACACTTTGCATTTCTTTAGATTAAAATCTGAAACCTACCACCACACCTAAAGATCCACCCAGTGATACTGCCTCCAGCCAGGTGGCTAGAGATGCAAACTACAAACAATAAAGAACTGAATATATATGGGTGGCCATCTATTCAAACTATCACATTCCGCCCCTGGCCCCAAATAGATTTATAACCATTACACATTGTAAATTGTACTCAGTTCAATTTCAAAGGTCCCCACAGTCTTGACCAATGTAAGATATTAAGACCTGTACAATCAAACAAGTTAAACACTTCTAACATATAAAGGCACAGAGTAAACATTTTCAATAGGTATAAGGCATAGCATGGAGAGACTAAAACAATGCAAACTCAACCACCATCAAACAAACATCAAACTTCTGCAGTTCAAGTTCAATACAACCAGGGACTGACAGTCTCCAGATTTTCCAGTTCTGCCCCTCCAGCTGGGCAGAGTAGCCAGGGAACACTTCCATCTTAGTCCAACAGTACACTCTATGGTAGCCTGTGCATTGTCCTGGTATATACAAAACATCTTCAGGTCTTCATGCAAACCACGGTCCATCTTCCAAAGGCTCTTTCAGCTTATCAGGGCATCAGGCCCTTCCTCATGCCACATCTCAGCAGCAGCTCCTGGAACTGTGTGCAATGCACGACCACTGCTCACATTTTTCATGCTTCTGAAACCAATACCAGGTGTGCAGGACACAGCCATATTCTTAATTCACAGACAAAATAAATCATAACCTTGAAAAGCAGGTCCCTTCTCCAGTCAACTCTGTCCAAAAGTGTTTGCATTTCTATGATAGTCTTTCCTCAGGCATCCTTTCCATCGTAAAGCAATTAGACCATCTTCCTTTAAGATGGCTAATGTGTTTGACAATAGCAGATTCAGTAACCTAAAACCAGTCTCAGTGCCTGTAATTTGAACTTGCTTGAGGTTTTCCAGCTTAAAATCTTAAATCGCTCAGTCCAATATCTCTAGCCAAGCACATCAGTCCATTACAAATTTAACCTTGATCAAACTCTCTGGGCCTGGGCAGCAGGACACAGCCAGCCCTTATGCCAGTAGCCCAGTTCCATCAAAGTCCTCTGCAGTCTTTCCTTCCCCTTAGAAAGCTCATAAGCCAAGCCTCTAAGATCAACGCTGTCTGCACTTAGCATTCTCAAGAGCTCATCAGAATAGTCCATAAAACTTGGCTTACCACTCCAGAAGGCATCTTCTGTTGCAAGCACCAAGTCAATGCCTATTCCTCCAAAACAAAGGTTCCAAAAGATCAACATCCTCATGGTCAGGTTCATCTCAGTCCACTCCTTGGTACCAAGTTCTGCAGCAGACAGCTTCAGGTTCACTGAGATGAACTTCCAGACCAGGCACAGTTATGGAGGAAGGGATATTTATTAAAGCTTACAGATCCAGGGGAAGTTCCATAATGGCAGAAGAAGCTGGCCTGCCTTCACAGTCCCAAGGGGATTGAGAGAGAGAGAGAAAGAGAGAGAGAGAGAGAGAGAGAAACAAGCCTAAAAGTCAAAAGCCACAGCACACCTCAGGAACTCCAGCTAGGTACACTTTGCATATCTTTAGATTGCAATCTGAAACCCACCACCACACCTTAAGATCCACCCAGTGACACTGCCTCCAGCCAGGTGGCTGCAGATGCAAACTACAAACAATAAAGAACTGAATATATTGGGGGCCATCTATTCAAACTACCACAGGGAGGGTAGTCTCCATCGCAGACAAATCTCCCGAGGTGAAGACCATGGAAAGAGCACACACACATATGGAAGGTAAAACACGAGAGCCCAGACTAGTATCTAGATCAAAGACACACACACACACACAAACACACACAAACGTGCATACACACACACACATACTCACGGGGGAGCAAAGCATAACAGCCCAGACCTTCATCTTCACATTGACATAGGGATCAGAGAAGGGTAAGAAAGAGGACAGTGAAGGACTCAGGGCTTAAAGATATAACAGAGTGAGAAAACCCCCCATCCAATCTGTGCTGGGAAGGGGAAAGGGCTTCTAAAGCAGGATTCACTAGAGTCCATCTGGTGCCTGGAGAATGCAGCCAAGACAGCCAAAGAGATTGGATAGTAAAGGACCCAGGGTTTGGAAGAAAATTATGCATGTAACAAAGTGAAAAGACAACTGGAAACAAAATACATGTAAGAAGTAAGCAGGAAAATATCCAGGTAACTAACAAGAGCCCTCCCCTCTGTCAGCAATCAGGAGAGCCAGTGCTATGATACCTCCATGAAAGAAAGATGGACTTTGTCATCAGACTCAGGTATGTAAGGGAGAGTCCTGATTGGTCCACAGATTCAGGGGCTGACTCAGGAGGGCCCCGTCCACCTAGGTGTGCTAGATTGTGGAAGAAGTAGGGAGTGCTGTTACTGAGGAATATCTTACAGACACCTTGGGTGAGACTGAATCAGATGCCTAGTTCTAGATTTGCCAGGGCAGGTGGAATGACTTCTCCTTGTCCTTTGACTTTGTTACTGGCTGCCTGCATATGAAAAGCTACCTTTAATCCTGTTTCTCCTTCATTGTGAGGGAGAGTTTCTCTTTTGATTGCATCAGAGAAAATAGAATTGACTAAATAGTATTTGCTGGTCACTCTTCTTATAGTGACTTTATTTTTCTCATAATAGATTTATTATGAAGGTACAATGTCTAAAAATGCCTTTTGTAATGTTAAGAGAGTCTATTAGACCTCCCTCAAAAATGATTTCCTTGTTTATTTCTAACTTATTATTGCTGTTACAAAACCAACTTAAAGTAGGAAGAGTTTATTCTGGTTTATGGTTGGAAAGTACAATCCATCATGACAGGGAAAGCATGGTGGCAGGAGCAGAAGGCAAGCATGTCACATTTCACTCACAGTTAGGAGGGGGGGGTAAACATGAGTGAAAGAACTCAGCTTACTAGCTCCTTTTCATTCTGTCTGGGTCCTTGCCCATGGACTTGTCCAGCCCACATTAAGAAATGTCTTCCCATGGCATGTCAAGAGGTTTGTCTCCTAGGTGATTCTAGATCCTATCATGGTAATGATATTAACCAGTATACATCATAATTTCAGAATTGTTGGTTGCAACAAAATGTCTTGCCTGTTCTTATATATATCATCCATAAAATTTCCAAGCCCAAAAATATAGCCTGAAATTTAAAATAGCGAAATGAACATTTTATTTAGTCTGTTTAGCATCTGCTCATTTAAGCTGACCAGATAACTTTAAAATATCCTGGCATCATTTCCAATGTGACTTTTGTTAAAACTGACAATGATCATGCCAGTATGTCTGAGTTGGTCCTCTATGTGCTATTTTCTGATTTTTCTCTCTTTTTTTTTAAATCAATAAATTCTTCCACATTGTGGCTTCTGGATCTTTATTTGATACATGCCTAGCACAAGATTATTTTGATATTAGTCAAATATTTCACAATGGTAAAAGTTATTTAGTTGGTAAATCTCATAAGTCTTTCATGTTTCTTTATAATGTATTTCTTTCTAATCTAAAAACACAACATATCTATCTGCCAAGTTATGTCTCCACCAAGTACACATTTGAAAGGAGCACAGGCTTCTCATACACTAATAATGAAGTTTAGATGAGATCATGGCATAAAACAAGCCTATACCTCACATCTTCGCTATACATAGTGCTAAGACAAAGTTAATGAAAGAAGTCAAGAAAATTGAAATTTTGTTTCCAAAACAAGCAGAAAACAGAACAAAACAATCTGCAAATTTGTGTGTGTATGTGTGTGTGCATGCACATGCATGTGTGCATGATCCCACACACTGGCAACTAAACATCCCTCCAAGTGAGATGGAAACATTAGTGTAAAATATAAGTAGCTAGCTGTGTTCCTACTACTTAGCAAACTATAAACAAACCTCACCACAACTTACCAGCACTAAGTAACTTTATTTATTTATTTATTTATTTATTTATTTATTTATTTATGAGAGAGAGAGAGAGAGAGAGAGAGGCAGATAGAGATAGAGAAAGAATGGACACATCAGGGTCTCCAGCCACTGCAAATGAAATCCAGATGCAGGCACCGCCTTGTGGAACTGGCTTGACGTAGGTACTCGGGAATAGAACCTGGGTCCTTTGGCTTTGCCAGTAAGCACTTTATTCACTAAGCCATCTCTCCAGCCTGGAACTACTATTAAAAATCACTTTTTCAAGGTAAGTCAAATCTATCTCAGTGTTTGATTAAGTCCAATTCTAGAGCACTGACAAATGTGAATCATTTTGTTACTTCATTTAAAAGAAATTACCATCAAAAACCATTGTTAAACCCCATTTTGTGATAGCCAACCCTGTCGAAACATTTGAATCAACCTAATGGGCTAGGATTCACAAGATCCTTAAGGTATGTGTCTAATCATAGTGTTAACCAGAGTCTTTTCATCCATAAACTTCATAAAGAAAGGTATGAGCAGACACACACCCCTGTAAGATGGTCTGATAATATATGCATGGCTTTTAGCACGCATCACTTACAGAACAATTAGACTACATTGCTGCATGAGGGAAAGGGCCTCCCAGGGAATTAGCTCACATGAATATGGAATCTGACAAATCAAGAATTAGAGGCAGGAACTAGCCAGAAGCAGTTCTTGGGAGAAAATAGTTTATTTGTGGCTTACAGCTTTGAGGGGAAGCTTCAGCATGGTCAGAAAGCATGGCAGGAGCAGACAGCTGGACCTCAGTTCTTCACATCAGTACAGAGAAAATAGAAAGCATAAGTTAGTTACTGGAAGAGGTGTTGGGCTATAAGGCTGCAGGACTGGCCTCCAGTGACATACTCTTTCCAGTAAAGCTTTACCTCCAAGAGGCTCCATGAATGTCCAAAACAGTGTCACCAGCTATGTTGTGGGGCACATTTTACATTCAAACTAGGACGTAGAGACGCAGGTGAAGTGTGAGGTGAGGTTTCCACACCCACTGTCTTTCAGGCCCTTCCTGAAGGGGTCAAGTGCTATGGCATCTGCTTCTGGCTGACCCTGGATATCTTGTATACCTGTCCATAAGCTAGAGACAGCTTTTTTTCCCCCTTATTCTTCAGTCAGTTATACTGTGACAATGTATGACTTATGATAAAGCAAGTTAGGCACTTAGACATAAGATTTAAGGATATATTCATGTTCAGAATTATGTACATGCTCACATTTGTGAAAAAAGAAGAAATTAAGAAAATTTATGGGCTGGAGAGATAGCTTAGTGGTTAAGCGCTTGCCTGTAAAGCATAAGGACCATGGTTTGAGGCTCAATTCTCCAGGACCCACGTTAGCCAGATGCACAAAGGGCGCACATGTCTGGAGTTCATTTGCAGTGGCTGGGAGCCCTGGAGCCCCCATTCTCTCTCTCTCTCTATTTCTCTCTCTCTCTCTCTGTCACTCTCAAATAAATAAAAATGAACAAAAAAATTTAAAAAAAGAAAATTTAGGTGTCCTTATTTATATTAACAAAAAAAGTAAGGCAGTAAGAACAAAGAACTAGATAGCATGACCCTATTGCTGAAAACACTACATGTTTTAGTTGCAAGACAATAAGAAATCAAGCAAGAACTGAGGTAAAACCCTCCTCCCTGTTGAGCAGATATTATAGTGCTAGAAAGTGCTATGCATCCTCATGGGGAAGAAGAAATCATCAATAATCTTAACCAGCTGTGGAAACTGAAAGCTACACAGCTAACCAGCCAGACAAGATGTGCTCACTGGGCAACAGTGACATATCTGTTATGGAAGCAACCAACTGTTCTCTGATTAGATTTGAGGCCTGCTTCATGAGAGGGAATTCATGCCCTTTACAAAAAACATAGTCAAAAGCCTATGGCTCAGGAGGCCATAGAAAGAAAAGTACTGCTACTGTCTGGCTAATATAAATATTATACCCATTAAATTTTCCTCTAAATATTTATGTTTATGCCCATAGATCAGGACTGCTCTTACATTTGGTCTCAGAAGTTTTCTCTTTTCAGATGTGGTGACTAACATGGAGACTCAAAACTCAATAATGTGCTGAGAAATGAGAGTTGAGTGGTTCAGCATGAAATGAGATAATCTCTAACACACCCTCCAGTGCTAAGGGCATTTTAGACAAGGTAGTAGAAAGAATACAAGAGCCCAAGGAGCAGAAGAAATACTTTGGAATGTGGTCTGCCATACACAAAATGGTGGGTTCATTCATGACCTCCAGCAGCTATCATTGCCTATACAGGACCTGAATAATACTGAGCCCATCAACATTTCTTCATGGATGATGGGGAGGGGAAAATACCTCCAAAACATGAGAAGGAGTGGTTGGAAAGAAGAAGGGATTCAGTGAAGAGGGGTGTGGAGGAAAGACAAATGAAAGTTAAAGGAAGGGGATTATGATCAAGATATATCATGCATAGAATTGTCAATAAAAATGTTTAAAAAAACAAAAGCAATGAACTTGTTTTCCTATAGGATATGCTAAAATGGATTAGAAGTGACATAGTGTTAAGAACCTTTTCATCTAGTTATCACATTTGGGACAATATTATTATTTTCATACTTAAAAAATAACAAAATTAAAATGATAAAAAGGGGCAAACTAGAATGTAATACATGTAGGGAAAAGTGAATCTAATTGTATTTGAGATGACTAATGTGGACACATTGAAGGGGGAAAAAGCCAACTAATTATGAACACAATATTTTGACTATACATATTTGATTAAACACAAAGACTATAAACAAACATTAATCTCATAGGTTTGTTTTCCCAGTATGTGGGTTAATACTTTTGAAACTGCTTTTAGTATTTTCTGGGTTGGAACACTTAGTCATTTCTCATTGCTGGGGAAGGGTTTAAAAAAATATAGAAAGGAAGATTACAGTGAACTTGTTGTTTTCAGAGATTGCAGAATTTACCTCCTTACTGCTGGAAAAAAACACCCCATCATAAACAGCTTGTTGGCGTAGCTGTTAAGGCCTGCAAGGCATAATGACTTGAGTTTGATTCCCCAATACTCATATAAATCCAGATGCACAAAATGGAGCATGCATCTGGAGTTCATTTGGTGCCCATTCTTTCTCTCTCCCTGCTGGCCATGGAGGTGCTTATCTTTAATCCCAGCACTTGGAGGCTGAGGTAGGAGAACCACAGTAAGTTAGAAACCAGCCAGAAACTAATTCCAGGTCAACCTGAGCTAGAATTAGACCCTACTTCAAACAAAGAAACAAACAAATAAACACAGCTTATGGGAGGAAAGGGTTTATTTTGAGCTCCAGTCTCATGGGGAAGATTCATCGTGGTAGGAAAAAATGGAAATTGTCTGAATGACCTAGATCTGAACATGTAGTGGGCTGGACAATAAACTTCATTTTTCACCCCCAGTAGCACACCAATTTCCAGCAAAGCTCCACTTTTTAAAGACTCCACCAGCTGGAGATTAAGCATGAGGGTCAATACTATACACATGAAGCTTTGAGGACACTTTACATTTAAACCTTCACATTTATCCCCTAACCCCCACAGAATTCATCCAGTCTGACTGTAAAGGTCCTTTATCATCTTTCCCAGTCCAGAAGAGGTGATGCACACCTGCAATTCCAGCCCTTGGGTAGGGAGAGGTGGGAATATAAGATTAAAGTCATCCTTGGCTATGTACTGAGTTTGAGGCCATTTGGGTAAACATCTAGCTAATAAAAAAATAACAAGCTAATAATACTAATAATTACAGTAATAAAGAAAGGAAGAAGAGTAACTTTGTATTTAAAACTGGCAGATACCACCTGAACTGAATAATTAGAATTAATTGTATCTCAAGAGTCATATGTTTTTCTGCTAAAAGTTCATAACTTGGGGCAAATGAGGAGGAAACATCAATCAAATCTAAAATTGAGGGACATCCTGTAAAATTATCAAGATACAGGAAAACTTGCACTATTGCAGACTTAAGACACATGGAAACTATGAGGACCTCATTAACTTTTGGACTCATATATAGCTTAATTTTCACATATGAGACCCAATGAAGTGAGCAACATCTATACTACTTTCCAATGAGCAGAAATATAATATGGAGCTCATAGCCCTGGAATTTATGTTGACAACAAACACTAATCTGGCTTATGGTCAAAACTTTATATAAACAAAATTATGTTTGTTTAATTACCTTGACCTCCAGACTATGTGCCCCTCGTAGTCATTTTATTCATCTATAAGATATGAGATTTAAAAGGATATAGCTTTGATTTTATTCTGTCCCACTTTCCTCTAAACATGTGAGCCCTTCCTGTCATGCTGTAGTAATATAACACAGTGTTGGTTTTAAAGATGTCATCAGAGAAAGTGTATGTGTGATCTTAGCTTTTACCCAGTATGGTTGAAAATATATCCTAGCATTTTAAAGATATAATTTTTTTGTTTGCTTGTTTTTCGAGGTAGGGTCTCGCTCTAGCCCAGGCTGACATGGAATTCACAATGTAGTCTCAGGGTAACCTCGAACTCATGGCAGTTCTCCTGCTTCTGCCTCCCAAGTGCTGGGATTAAAGATGTGCACCACGTCTGGCTTATTTATTATTCACTTGAGAGAGTGTATGTGTGAGAGTGAAAGAGGCAGATAGGGAAAGACAGAGAATGGGCATGCCTGATCCTCTAACCACTGCAAAGGAACTCTAGACACATGCACTGCCTTGTGCATCTGGCTTTACATGGGTACTAGGCAATCAAACATGGTTCCTTAGGCTTTGCATATAAGTGTCTTAACTGCTGAACCATCACTCCATCCTTGTAAGCTAACAGTTTTGCAACAGATTTTAACAGTATGTTAACATTATGCTAAACATTATGAAGAAATCCTCTGTACATGTCAGTATATCTGAGGCATTATAAACATTACAAGACATAAATATTTCAAGAAAAAAGTATATATTTTCACTACAGTGCCCAGTGATTTGGTGGGCTTTAAACACAGGTTTAAAGGGAGTCTGGAAAGATGAATTGCTTTGCATTATAACTACCTGAAAATTATGGCGAAGTAAAGAAGATATAATGTAGTCTGTAAGTACTGGTGGGCTGAAACATAGAATATATGAGCTAGCAGATGAAGTGAGGACTTGGGAAAGTGAGTAGTGTATGAAGAATTTTAGAGCAATACCCTTTGCAATGAGATCCCATAGATTTCCTTAATTAATTGGTGTGCTTGGGGCTGTGACAAAAACTGATAGGCATGGTTCCATGCATTGATTGGCAGAAGACTGAAATCATCAGCTCTTGTGAATGAGAACACTGCAGGCAGCTGAGTTGCATAAGCAAATGGGCAGCCTGTCAAATGGAAATAACAGTTGAAAATGTCTTTAGTGGACCCCAGTTTGCTAGGAATATGTTCCTTGGTATTAAAGTGGTCAATTCTGACTTATCATTTCTTTCCATAATAAACCATTTTTATGATGAATCAAGGAAATAAATTTGGTAATTTCTTAGATTTGTTCACAGGCAAACAAACTCATGGGGATGGGTTACAGTCTGTTCACTGACTTCCTCTAAATAACTGTGGTGAGTCATCTCTTCCCCATAGTTTACCATCTGCTATGATTTAGAAATCAGTCCCAATTTAAAGATTATACTTTCTTCTTTCCCTTTCCATTCTTTGATGTTCTTGTGCAGAAGGAACATTGACCCTATGACTTGCACATTGGTTGTTTGTAATGCATGGTAAATCATATTTCCCTGAAGTTACTCTCAGCTAGCTGAAGAAGATGTATTATTTCTATTAAATTACAAAGGTAAAAACCAGAATTTTTTCTGTAATACTGAAGATTTTGAGTCAAAGAAAATGAATTATGACTGGAGAGGTGGCTTAGCTATTAAGGCATTTGCCTGAAAAGCCAAAGGACCCAGGTTCAACTCCCCAGGACCCATGTAAACCAGATACACAAGAGGCACATGCATCTGGAGTTCATTTGCAGTAGCTGGAGGCCCTGAGTGTCATTCTCTATCTGCCTTTTTTTCTCTCTCCTCTTCATCTTCTCTCTCTCTCTCAAATAAATAAATATTTTTAAAAAAGAAAATGAATTAGAACTTCTTGTGAGTTATTTTATAACATATAGAGACTGTCATAAAAAATCAACAATAATTTTAGTCAGAAATTCACAGGTATCTCCATATAAATTAGTTTATAGGTATTGCAGTCAGATTCATATTGCTGCCAGAAAACACCTGACTAAGAGCACCTTGTGAGAAAAAAGTGCTTATTTTGGCTTACAGACTAGAGGGGAAGCTCCATGATGGCAGGAGAAAACGATGGCATGAGCAGATGGGGGCATCATATCCTGGCCAACTTCAAGTGGAGATCAACAGAAGAATGTGCCAAATACTGGCAAGAGGTAATTGGCTATAACACCCATAAGCCCACACACTACAATAGACTCCCTCCAGGAGGTATTAATTCCCAAATTGCCATCAGCTGAGAACCTAGCATTTAGAACACCTAAGTTTATGGGGGACACATGAATAGAACCACCACAACAGATCACACTAGGCATCAGAGTTGTCTCAGAAGAAATTCTGTTTCATTAACTGCTTAGAAGATATGTAAATTGTTTTCTATGACAAATAATTTAAAAGACACATTGGCTGGCCATGGTGGCATATACCTTTAGTACCAGTACTCTGGAAGGTTCAGGTAGAAAGATTGCCATAAGTTCAAGATCATCTAGGGCTACAGAGTAAGTTACATGTCAGCCTGGGCTACAATAAGACCCTACCTCTAAAAATCAACCAAAAACAAAAGTAAGCACATAAAAAAATGGTCATAATGAGAAGATAAACTTATGAACTATTATGACATTAATATGAAATGTTCATATTCATATTAGAACAGGTTCACAAGTTGAAACCTAAGTCTTCAGCTCGTACCTCTATTTTTGGAGAAAATTTTATCAGGTGAGTGTTGCAGTGAGGTTTGCAATTCTGGCAGAAAACACCAGACCAAGAGCAGCTTAAGGAAAAAAAAGAGGTATATTTTGGCTTATAGACTCAAGGGGAAGTTCCATGATGGCAGGGGAAAACAATGGCATGAGCAGAGGGTGGACATCACCTCTTGGCCAACATCAAGTGGACAATAGCAACAGGAGAGTGTGCCAAACATTGGCAAGAGGAAGCTGGCTATAACACCCATAAGCCAGCCCCTGACAATACACTGCCTCCAGGAGGCATTAATTCCCAAATCTCTATCAGCTGGGAACCTAGCATTCAGGACACCTAAGTTTATGGGACACACCTGAATCAAACCACCACAGTGAGGCTTAGTTAATGAAGTAGGTCACTGGTGATAGGTCCATGGGACTTTCCTAACCCTGGTCCACAACTTCATATTCACCACAAGGTGACAGCTTTCAGTCACATGCTTCTGCCAACATGATGCTTGGCCCACTATGGTCCTAGAATCAGCAAGGATGAGGACTATGGATTGTAACCTGTGAAACTAAGGGTCACATTGTTTCACAGCCTTTCTCCATGTAAGTTTTTCTATCTAGAATGTTGACACAGCAATGAAATATCTGACTAATAAAACTGCCATGCTAGGGTCTCTTCTGATTAGACATGGTATAAGTCTATATCCAGCAAAATCTTTGTTGTTTGTATGTATAAAATTATTCACATTCTATAATCTCTGTGCTAATTCTTTTCAAAAACACTCACATCTTTGTGACCATGTGTATTAATCATGTTTTTTTAAGAGAAACAGAACTGATAGGAAGAGTATAAATAGGTAGACAATATAAAAGAATTTATGCTATTTTATGTAAATATATAATATAGATAACATATTTGAGATGTAGATATTCCAAAGGGAGTTTATTAGATTGGCTTACACACTGTGGCTTCGATAGTCCAACAATAGCTATCTGCAGGCTATAGAATCTGAGAACTCCATAGTGGCTCCGTCCACCAGGCTGGAAGTCACAGCAGTCCCACACTATTCTTCAGTACACAGTGAAAGGCTAAAGTAGCTGGGTTCCAACTCAGCAAAGGATGACAACAACAGGGTAGATGCATTTACCAGCAAGGAGCAGAAGCAGGTAGGGAAAAGCGTCACTTCTTTTCCCTTAAGCCTCTTTTTTATCTGGGCTACATCCAGAAGGAGCTGCTACCTCTGGTGGAGTGTCTTCCTCCATCATTTCATTGTTTCTGTAAATACCCTCACAGGCCTGTTTAGAGACACATTGCTTAATTGAATCCAGATCTAATCAAGTTGAGAACCCAGATTAATCATGACACCTTGGGACTAATTAAACTGTTTGGGAGAGTATAATAATAGTACTATACTACTGGAGCATTGCTTAATGGGTCAACATTTATACTGCTGTTCTGCACATTAATAGATGGCCATGGTGCAGTACTGGAGGAAAGCTTTAGGATGAAGATTATTCAGGTCTTTGGGTAAATAGCTGCTTACTCTGCACTCAAGGAGAGAGAGTTGAAAATCCTGGTTTTTGTTCTTCTTAGTTTGGGGACATTGATATCCCTGCTCTAAAGTCTGAATGTTTGTGTCCTTCCCAAACTTACATGTTGAAACCTGATTCCCAGTGTGATGACATCAGAAGGTGGGGTGCTTGAGAGGTGATTCATTCATAAATGGGACTAATTCCTCTAGTGAAGAAACCCCATAGAGCTAGCTTCCACCATGTGACCACATAGCTTCAAGGTGCTGTTTCTGAATCAGAGACACTAAATGTTCCAATACATTGATTCTGGGCTCCCAAACCCCCAGAATGGAGCAATGCACTGCATTGCTTTTAGTGCACCTATTTTATGGTAGTTTTGCATCCCATGCCTGAATGGACTAAGACAAAGATACCCAGTAATTTCAAGCCTGCATACCTCTAGTAAGAAGTCATAAAGACAAAGATGAAAGATCTGGAATGGCATGCTCTCCTAACGAGGGCTGTGTCTAGTTGCCTTAAATTGTGCACTGGTATTCCTCTGCACAAAGGTTGGTTCTCTTGATGTTTCAAAGGGAGAAACCTCAGCAACCCTCAGTGGGCAGGAGAATGGGATGGAAGAACCACAGCTGAACCAAATATGAGTGCTCAACATTCCCAAATGGTAGTTGCCTCATTTATAGAATTATTGGCACCTGAAATAATAGTCTCCAATGCCACAGTATAGAGAGGTGGGCCTATGGGAGACAATGAGGTCATGGGGTCTAAAGGAGTAGTGCTTTATCTCAGGGGTTCTTTCAATCACCATCCAACAGGAACAAAACCCTGTATTGGTAGCAGAAATCAGAACATCTCTCATTAGATGCCTGCTGGTACCTTAATCTTGGACATCCTAGTCTCTAGAACTGGGAAAAATAATTTTTATTGTTTGTAAATTAGCCAGTGTTAGTGTATCTTGTAACATCATCATAAAGAAAATTATATAGCTGGGTGTCATGGTGCATGCCTTTAATCCCAGCACTCAGTAGGCAGAGGTTAGAGGATTACCATGAATTTCAGGCCACCCTGAGACTACGATTGAATTCCAGGACAGCCTGAGCTACAGTGAAACCCTACCTCAAAAAAAAAAAAAATAGAGAGAGAGAGGAGAGAGAGACAGGGAGAAAAGAAAATTATGTAAAGTAAATTGGTGCAAGTGTGTGTTTGTAGTATGTGTGCCATATGGACAGGTAGATGCAAATATGGTTGTCCCATGTGCATGCAAGGAGGCCAGAGAAAAACACTTGGTTCTCTATGGCTCATCTGTATATTTTGAGACAGTTTCTTCCTCAATTGGAGCCACTGATTTTGGTCTGTGAGTCCTAGTGATTCTCCAGTTTCCATCAGCCGCCTCAGGAGTAGGGTCACTGGCTCATGTGTTCTTATCCAGTTTTTCACGTGGGTGCCGGAGAAAAGAACTCAAGCAGTCTCAAAACTTCCCAGGTTTTCTTGACTGAGCAGGAAGCACTCTTACATACTTACTCCAGCCCCCCCCCCAAGAGATCATTTTAATGTAATTCCTTGGGGTTACCAAATGGTAACTCTTTTTGGCTTCTGACTTAGAAGAACAATGATTTACTGCTCCATACTCCACTCACCAGATCAAACCATTCTTGTTAATGTGGCTAATTATTGGGCAAGAGAGCTGTAGAGCTAGAGATGTTTGGTAGAACCCAGAGCACAGTGGTAGGAGTGGAGGTTGTCTGGGAAGCTTCCCAAGTCCTAGCTGACTCAGTGATCTATGTGCCATGCTTAGTCCTGGCTCGCAAATCTGTGAAATATTTTCAGACCTTATAGAATACATGAGAGACCAAGATCAAGTCCTCAAAGTCAGATTTGAGCAACAAAATTGAAGGCAACTTTTTTTGCTCTGTCATTGGTACTATTTGGCAGAGTGAAATTTGAATACTAATTTTAATGATATACATTTGAAGGGAGCTACATAAAGATTACTTGGGATGACTTTGTAAAGAAATATCCTGTGATTGGGAAGTTATTACAATTTGGATATGAGCAAGTCTTATCATGAGCTGCTATTTAATTTTTTCTCATTTATATACTCACCCTCTGCTTTCTATACATATTTTATAATGGGAGAGCTTATGTGACAAGTTGACAATTTGATTTCAGTTGTTATTCCAAAAGCCATAAAATTCTTTTGGAGTATCCCTTATGTGCATAAGACAAAATTGTTGTAGTAATGTTAGTGATCAAATCAACGATTACAATTTCAAAGATAGAAACATGTGAAAATTGACAACTATAATTACAAAATCACTGAACAAAGTGTTTTGGGATCACCTGGGATTTAAAAAGAGGAATCTTAGAAGAAATCTTGCGGGCTGGAGAGATGGCTTAGTGGTTAAGCGCTTGCCTGTGAAGCCTAAGGACACTGGTTCGAGGCTCAATTCCCCAGGACCCACGTCAGCCAAATGCACAAGGGGGCACACGCATCTGGAGTTCATTTACAGAGGATGGAAGCTCTGGCGTGCCCATTCTCTCTCTCTCGAGCTCTCTCTCTCTCTGCCTCCTTCTCTCTGTTGCTCTCAAATAAATAAATAAACAAACAAAAAAATTAAAAAAAAAAGAAATCTTGCTTAGTTTTGGATGACTAAAGAGGTATTATCCAAGAAGAGGGTAGGGTAGACAAAGAATATTTCCAAAAAAGATAGCAGAATGCACAAATACTTGAAGATCTTACTTGAAGTAAGAGTGATGGGAAACAGTAATATTCCTGGGAGCTGTAAGCAGTTGAAAGCATGAGTTGGCAGAATGTGAGATAGAGGCGTGAAAAAGAGACTGGGGAGCTACATAGGGCAGATCATGGAGATTGTAAGACACACAGAGAATGCTCCTTTGGCATTGTGGATGCTACAACAGGGCATTAAACTGAAAATATTCTATAGAAAGACAGATGGATGAAGGGTTTGAGGCAATCAAAACAATGAAGCTATCAAATAAACTGCTGTGCAAGGAGATGATCACAGTTGTATCAAGGCAATAAACTAAAAATGCAAAGAAAGGACATGGTCTGGAAAATCATCAGGAGCTAAACTATTAGACTTTGGGAGAAGGTGTAATGGAAGGGTTGGGAACAGGGACTCAGTATGTGGCTTGTGTAACTGACAGGCTGTAATGAAAATGTCCATAGGAGGATATAGCAAGTGGGATAACCAGGGATAATGTATAGGATCACAGATCAATGGTAGAAGCACCAAATGAATGGAAGATGTGTACAGGACAAAAAGAGAACATCATTAAAAATAAGTACAAAGAGAGAAACCATGCCAAAGCAGCCTAGGGGAGAAACAAACAAGCAAGCAAGCAAGCAAACAAACAAACAAGAAACAGCAAAATACACTCTTCTACTAAAAAGTGAGATGCATAAGAAGATATCCAGAGCATCTAGAGTCCACAGAAGCAGGCAGAAGTGGCTCCAGCAGCAGCGGAACCAGGTCCACGTGGCTCCAGCTATAAGTCATAATACCTACTTTTGCATAAATACTCTGTGCTGTGGGAAGGGTCTCACTTGGTCACAAGCTGACTTGGAATCCTCAACAGACCAGAAATCTTAACCTCATAGGTGACAGGATTAAGGGTGTGGGGCAACAAACACCCTAAAGGACTGTGACTTTGTTAGAGGATCTGGTTGTCGTAATACCTACTCTTGCATAAATACTCTGTGCTGCTTTTCATTGAATGTGCACATTATTTAGTTAAATTTTAGAATCTGCCTGTATTTTGTTCCACTCAGCCTACTTGAATCCTCTCATAGAAGGCAATCCCAACATCTAGGGTCACTTTTGTAGATACTCTGAGAGTCTTAAGAGCCACACCTAGCACTTTAAGCTCCTACCCTGAAGATATATAACATTACATTAATTGATACATATAATTATACTACAGCTAACTAAAAAATTCAAGCATTAAATTGATCCAAGATGCAAAAATATGTACACTATAACACAAGAAACACCAAAAAATCAAGACAATATAAGTCCACCAAAAAGTATTAATGACCTCCAGTGAGAATGAGTTAGAGGAAATGTCTGAGAAAGATTTCCAAAGAATGATGCTCAAAATATGCTCAAAGAAGTCAAAGAGGATATCAAAGGAATGAAAGAGAAAATTAAAGGAATTGGGGAAGGTACAGGTAATCAACTTAATGAAATGAGGAGGTCAATACAAGACATAAATAAGGAAATGGAAATAATAAAGAGAAACCAGTCAGAATTACTAGCAATGAAGAACACAGTCGTTAAAATAAAAAACTCTGTAGAAAATCTCACTAGTAGAATGGGTGAAGGAGAGGACAGAATATCTAAACTAGAAGACCAGGTGGCAGATCCAATAGAGTCCAACAAAGAGAAAGACAAACTAATAGGAAAGTATGAATGGGAATTTCAAGATATTCAAGACACTATGAAAAGATCAAACATAAGAATTCACGGTATAGTAGAAGGAGAAGAATTTCACTCCAAAGGCATAATAGCTGTTTTCTACAAAATCACAAAAGAAAACTTCCCCCAAATTGGGAAAGAGATGCAAATGCAGATACAGGAAGCCTTTAGGACTCCAAAAAGACAGAACTTGGAAGGAACCACTCCTCACCATAGTATAATTAAACTACCAAACATACAAACCAAAGAAAATATATTGAAAGCAGTTAGAGAGAGAAATCAAGTCACATGTAAAGGCAAGTCCATCAGAATCACAGCAGATTACTCAACACAAACTTACAAAGCTAGAAGGGCATGGAATGATGTATTCCAAGTTGTGAAAGATAACAACTGTCAACCAAGGTAATTTTATCCTGCAAAGCTATCCATTTAGATAGGTGGAGAAACAAGGACATTCTACAACAAAAGCAGGCTAAAGGAATGTTTGAAGACAAAACCAGCTCTACAAGAAATACTTGAAAGGATCCTCCATGCTGAAGTGAAAGAAAAACAAACATATAAGGAACCTAAAAAAAAAAAAAAAAAGAAAAACCTACTCAAATACTTGTTAATATGAGAAAGCAAAGGTAAAACCAGAAGAACTACAAAACAAGAAAAATGGCAAAAATAAATACACCCCTTACAATAACAACTCAATATCAATGGCCTCAATGTCCCAACAAAAAGACATAAGTTTGCAGACTGGGTTAAACAGCAGGATCCTTCAATATGTTGCCTCTAAGAAACTCACCTTTCTACAAAGGATGGACACTATCTTAGTGTGAAAGGTTAGAAAATGGTGTTTCAAGCAAATGGGCCTAGAAAATAAGCAGGGGTTGCTATCCTAATATCTGACAAGGAAGACTTCAGTCCAACATTATTTAGGAAAGATAAGGAAGGTCACTATACATTGATTAAAGGCACACTCAAAAAGGTGGACATTACAATCCTAAACATATATGCACTGAACACAGGGGCTCCCAATTTCACCAAACAAACAGTATTAGACTTAAAGTCACAGATAACAAACACAGTTGTAGTGGGTGACTTCAACACCCCACTCTCATCAACTGACAGGTCATGCCAGCAAAAAATAAACAGAGATGCATCTGGATTAACTGAGATCATAGAACAAATGGACTTAACACATATCTACAGGGAATTTCATCCAAAGGCTGCAGAATACACATTCTTTTCAGCAGCACATGGAACATTCTCTAAAATAGACCACATATTAGAACACAAAACAAATCTTAACAAATATAGGAAAACTAAAATAATCCCTTGCACTCATTCTGACCACAGTGGGATCAAACAACAAATCAATAACAATAATAAATAAATAAATAAAGCTATAGAGCATACACAAAATCATGGAAACTAAATAATACACTACTAAATGATGAATATGTCAATGAAGAAATCAAGAAGGAAATCAAAAAATTCATAGAATAAAATGATAATGAGAATACAACATACCAAAACCTTTGGGACACAATGAAGGCAGTTCTAAGGGGGGGATTTATAGCTTTAAGTGTCTATATTAAAAAATTATAAAGGCCACAAGTAAACAACTTAATGCTTCACCTTAAAGCCTTGGAAAAAGAAGAACAAGGAAAACGGAAAATTAGTAGATAGGAAGAAATAATAAAGGTTATGGCAGAAATTAATGAAATAGAAGCCAAAAAAAATCCAAAGAATCACTGAAACAAAGAGTTGGTTCTTTGAAAGGATAAACTAGATTGACAAACCTTTAGCAAATCTGACCAAGAGAGAGAGAAAAGAGACACAAATTAATAAAATTACAGATAAAAAGGAACTATCACAACATACACCAGAGAAATTCAAAAAATCATAGAGACATGCTATAAGAACATATATTCCACTAAGTTTGAAAATCTGAAAGAAATGGATGATTTCCTTGATTTATATGACCTAGCTAAATTAAATCAAGATGAGATTAACCACATAAATAGACCTCTAATAAGTATGGAGATCCAAGCAGTTATCAAAAATCTCCCAACTAAAACAAGTCCAGGCCCAGATGGATTCACTGCTGGACTTTACCAGACCTTCTTGGAAAAACTAACACCAGTGCTTCTTAAACTTTTCCATAAGAAAAGGAAGGAATCCTACCAAACTCTTTCTATGAAGCCAGAATCACCCTGATACCCAAACCAGGCAAAGATAGACAAAAAAAAAAAAAAAGAAGAAGAAAAGAAAAAGAAAATTACAGACCAATCTCCCTCATGAACATAGATAAAAAAAAATTCTCAACAAAATATTGGCAAAAGGAATACAAGAATATATCCTAAAGATCATTGATCCTGGCCAAGTAGGCTTTATCCCAGAGATGCAAGGATGGTTAAACACATGGAAATTGAAAAATATAATACATTATATAAATGGACTGCAGGACAAAAATCACATGATCATCTCATTAAATGCAGAAAAGGCATTTGAAAAAGTCCAACATCTGTTTGTGATAAAAGTCCTACAGAGAATTGGAATAGAAGGAACATATCTCAACAAAATAAAGTTTATTTATGACATCCTATAGCCAACATGATACTAAACGGAGGAAAAACTTGAAGCTTTTCCATCAAAATCAGGAACAAGACAAGGGTGTCCACTGATCCCACTTTTATTTAATATTTTATTTAATATAGTACTGGAAGTCTTAGCCATAGCAGTAAGGCAAGAAACACGCATAAGAGGGATACAAACTGGAAAGAAAGAGATCAAGTTATTGTTATTTGCAGATGACATGATTCTATACATAAAAGACCCTAAAGACTCTGATAAACACCTATTGCCACGTAGCAGGATACAAAATAAACACACAGAAATAAGTAGCCTTCCTACATGCTAACAACAAACATACAGAGGATGAAATCAGAGAATCACTCCCATTCATAATTGCATCAAATAAAAAGTACCGTGGAATAAACCTAACCAAGGAAGTGAAGGATCTCTACAATGAAAACTTTAAAACACTCAAACGAGAAATGGCAGAAGACACTAGGAAATGCAAAGTTATCCCTTGTTCTTGCATTGGAAAGATTAATATTGTGAAAATGGCAATCTTACCAAAAGTAATCTACACATTTATTGCAATCTCCATTAAAATTCCAATTGTATTCTTCACACAAATAGAAAAATATAATCCAAAAATTCACTTGGAAGCATAAAAAACCTTGAATATCTAAAACAATTTTGAGCAACAAAAATAAGGCTTGTGGTATCACCATACCTGATTTTAACCTATACTACACAGCCATAATAACAAAAACAGCATGGTACTGGCACAAAAGGAGATATGTAGTTCAATGGATCAGAATAGAGGACCCAGATGTAAGTCCAGGTAGCTATAGCCACCTAATCTTTGACAAAAATCTCAAAAATATTCATTGGAGAAAAGACAGCCTCTTCAGCAACTGGTGCTGGGAAAACTGGATATGTATCTGTAGGAGGGTGAAAATAGATCCTTTTTCTCTCTCCATGCACAAGAAGTAAGTCCAAATGGATCAAAGACCTTAATATCAGATCTGAAACTCTGAAACTGCTAGGGGAAAAAGTAGGGAAACCCTGCAACATATTGGTCTTGGCAAGGACTTTCTGAATATAACCCAAATTGCTCAGGCAATAAAACCACAGATTAATCTCTAGGACCTAGTGAAATTACAAGCCTTTTGTATGGCAAAAGACACTGTGAATAGAGCAAAGAGGCAACCTAGAGAATGGGAGAAAATCTTCGCCAGCTATACATCTGATAGAGGATTAATTTCTAGGGTATACAAAGAACTCAAAAAATTAAAAAATAACAAATCAAACAACCCAATTAAAAAAATGGGCCATGGAACTAAGTAGAGAGTTCTCAAAAGAAGAAACACAGATGGCATATAAATATCTACAAAAATGTTCAACATCCCTAGTCATCATGGAAATGCAGATTAAAACTATGTTGAGATTGTATCTCACTTCTGTCAGATTAACTACCATCATGAAAACAAATGAACATAACTTCTGGCAAGGATGCAGAAAAAGAGGAACCCTTCTACTCTGTTGGTGGGAATGCAATCTGGTCCAGCTATTGTGGAAATCAGTGTGGAGGTTCCTGAGACAGCTAAAAATAGACCTACCATATGACCCAACTATAGCACTCCTGGGCGTATATCCTAAGGACTTGTCTCACTACCTTAGAGATACTTGCTCAACCATGTTTAGTGCCACTATATTCACAATAGCTAGGAAATGGAACCAGCCTAGAGGTCCCTCAACTGATGAGTGGATAATGAAGTTGTGGCACATTTATACAATGGAGTTCTACTCAGCAGAAAAGAAAAATGAAGTTATGAAATTTGCAGGAAAATGGATGTATCTGGAAATGATTATACTAAGTGAGGTAACCCAGGCACAGAAAACCAAACATCACATGTTCTTTCTCATATGTGTATCCTAGCTACAAATAACTGGACTTCTGATTAAGTAGGAAGAAAATTCAGTAGCATAGGCCAGTAAGCTAGAAAAGAGATATGAAGGGAATAGAAAGGGGTGGAGGGGGGACACAATAGGATGTTTTTGTATATATGCAAGTAGAAAAACAGATTAAGGGGGCAGGTGGAAAGGCCTAAGTGAAGTTTGGGGAAGAGATTGAGTAAGGAAAGGTGGAGGGAGGGCTAATAAAAATATAAGAGGATATAAATCAGTCATACAGAAACCTATTTTTTTGGACAATGAACACACTCTAGCCATAGATTGTTACTAGAAAATTTTCAGTGTGAGGGATGGGGTACCTACCAGTGAGTTGTTGACCAGGGAGATCCCTGTTGCCCCCCAAACATTATAGGCCATTTCCAAGGCCCTTGGTTTCCCACCAGAAATAAATGGTAAGACCCTACTGCTGAAGAGTCCATATACTTGGGCTACAAGGTCACTTAGAAACCCTGTTGGAGTTGTACTGAAAACCTCCTCCATGCAAACCAGTTGACAGAAAGCTGGAAAAGCCTATGCTGCATGTAGTTCAATGGGAAAGAGAGAAATCACCAGTGAAGATAACCAACAGTGGACACTGCAAGCCTTATATTTGGCCAGCCAGGCCAAATGAGCCAACAGGTTCAATAGTGACACGTCTGTTATGGGGCAAACCAACTGCCCTCTAATATGACTGGAGAGCCGCTCCATGGGAGGGAATGCATCCCTGATCCTGAAAACCTACAACAGGGGTAGTCATGAGACCTAGGGGTGTAATGTCTGCTGCTGTCTGGCTAAATGTATATACTGTGTTCACCAAACTGCCCAATAAGCACTTTGCTTAACATTCATACCCATATATTAATGCTACTCTCACTTTTGACGAGAGAACCTTCTGTTTTCAGATGGCAGCTACCTTGGGAAGACTCAGAAGGCACCATGGTGCTGAGAAGTGACAGAGGAGCACTCAGCACTGAAATATCTCAATCACAACTTCTATAGCTCAGGGTCCATTGCAGAAGAGGTGGCAGAAGGAATGTAAGAGCCAAAGGAAGGGTAGGATTCCTTACAACGTGCTCCTCCAGACACAAAATGGCCTGGATATCCATGACCTCACAGTGCCTGACACTACCTACACAAGACTATCATAATAGGAAGAAAAGATCATGACATCAAAATAAAAGAGACTGATTGAGAGGGGGAGGGTATATGATGGAGAATGGACTTTCAAAAGGGCAAGTGGGGGGAGGGATGGAATTACCATGGGATATTGTTTACAATTATGGAAGTTGTCAATAAAAATATTAAGAAAAAGAAGTAGGAAGACATGAGCTAGGTAGTGGTGGTTGAATTTTATAAAGAAAGTGTGGGATCAGAAGGAATCTAATGTAGTTGAGGTAGGATCAATGTCAGGAACTCTCATTCAATGTTTAATTCTGAGATGTTCTTCTCTTATTAAGTGCATTTAATATATTTTAGCAAGTTTTAGCTCACAAAAAAAAAACTGAGTTAGTTTCATATAAGATAAAATAGCTATTGTCCAATCCATTTGCATCATCTAATTCAATGTTATGTAATCATGTATGGCCAAAGGGAATCAAATGAAAATTTAGCTCTTTTGAAGGACATACATTTACTACTAATACCACATAGTAGTAGTACTAGGACATCAGTGTATTTCAAGAACTCAACAGCCACATGTGGCTAGGGGCTACCATATTGCACAGCAGAGAGATAATATTCCCAGCATGAGAGAAAGCTCTATTAGACAATATTTGTCTAAGAAAATAATCCACTGGCCCATTACTGCCTAAGAAAGGAGTATGGAATCTGTGGGCTGGAGGGATTGCTTAGTGGTTAAGGCATTTGCCTGCAAAGCCAAAGGATCCAGGTTCAATTCCCCAGGACCTAAGTTATCCAGATGCACAAGGGGGCCCACGTGTCTGGAGTTCATTTGCAGTGGCTGGAGGCCCTGGAGCACTCATTCTCTCTCTCTCTGCCAAGTAAATAAATAAATAAATAAAAATAAGGAGGATGCAATCAAAATAAAATTCATCATCATTAGGTAGAGCCCCAGTAATGATGCAGTCCAATGTTCCCAAAAAAAATCAGTATTAGTATTAAAAGACTTTGAGGAGTCATATTACATAGACCTGATCACAGAAAATCAGTATTTAATAATGACAAATAAATACAGGTGAATTTTTTCTCTTTAATTTTCAATCAATGAAATTTGTATATCACTGTCATCAACTGGGTGACTAGAAAAAATAAGCTAAGCCTTTGAGTTTGTATTTACTCTTCACCCCGATCTGACAAATAATAAATATGAATGCCTTGTGTATGTCAAGTGGTACTTGCCTTAAAAAAAATCTTCCATTGACTCTAATCTAAACCAGTGATTTAACTATTTAAATTGTCCAGTATGAGGATTTCTGGTAAGAAGAGAGACAAAAGGGTACCTCCATGTGACCTGGTGAAGGTGAAGAGTAAGAACCACAAAAACAGAAAAGTGCAGAGAAACAGAAGGGTGACTTGGTGCAAAGAAGCAAGACATGCTAAATACAGCTCCAGTGAAACCCAAAGGACCACTAGAGCATATTTTATAGACTAATAGTCCAAAAAATCTAGAAGAAAAATGTAAATTGCTTGACCAACATGGCCTACATAACTTAAATGGAAAGCATATTAACAACTTAAATTTATCCACAAGTAAAAGATTAAAGTAATAACAAAAGGATGGTAAACATCAAGGATCCCAAACCAAAAACTCCTCCAGAAAATTCTTAGACTTGATAAACACTTTCAGAAAAGTAGCAGAATACAAAATCAGGATATAAAATCACTAACTATTCTATATAACAATAATGAGCTTTGTTGAGAACAAACAAGAAAATATAACATTCACATTGATATCCACAAATAACTAAGAATAAGGGATGGTGAGATGACTCGGTGCAGAAGGCTCTCACAACTCAAGCTGAAGTATTTGAGTTCAATCCCTGGCTCCACATAAAAAGCCAGAAGCTATGACAGGCTTCTGTAACCCTAGCATGCTGATGGAGGATTTCTTGAAGGCAGCAAAGAACAGCAGAGTAAAAATGCAGAGAGAATACCCTGCCTCAAATGAGGCTGACAGACAAGGACCTACCCAAAACCATCCTCTTAATTCCACACATGCACTGTGATATGTACACACACACACACACACCTATCATGCATACACATAAGACTTAAGGCAGAAAATGAGAGAAGAAATCTAAA
>CM070771.1:199721226-199775696 GCA_036346955.1 Dipus sagitta
TGAAGATTTGTTGCCAGTGAAACCATGCGGTCCTTTTCACTCTCAGAAGTGGAATCAGTTCGCTTTTTAGTTACATTTTCACAAGACTTCACAGGAATGAATTCATGGTGGGTTTATTTAAGCCTTTCCATATGAGCAACGAATGAAGTTCCTCATCATATTTAACATTTGAGATTGTCAGTAGCAACTGTTGAACTTGTAATGTCTATGCAGA
The DNA here is from genome assembly GCA_036346955.1 of Dipus sagitta. Classification (NCBI taxonomy): domain Eukaryota; kingdom Metazoa; phylum Chordata; class Mammalia; order Rodentia; family Dipodidae; genus Dipus; species Dipus sagitta. The sequence goes on from CM070771.1 coordinate 199,721,441, forward strand.
AGAATCCCAGGAAGCCTAACTAGACTGCGTGGTTTTGTGCCAGGCGTGGTTTCTTGCAGTTCACCTGACAATGGCTGAAGCTCACGGGCCAGCATCAGCTCTTAGCAGGGACACTGCTGCCCTGTCGTCTATGCATAATGAAAGCATAGGAAAGTATGGCAGTCAGAGTTAAGCTGGTATTACTGCCCTGCCAGATAGAGGGTTCTCGCTACAATAGCTTCAAAGCCCTGTGGTTTATTGTCATTTAAAATATTATTATAATGATAATTGTTAAAATCACAATAATAATATTAATGCAATTTTTTATCAAATTTGTGTCTGGTTAAAGTCTTACCTTCATAATTTAGTCAAGTTATTTCCATTTTTCTGTTTAAGATGAAGGTTTTTTAAAGTAATAATTTCTTGCTAATGTTTTAAATCATAACACACATACAAAATTTTGAAGAATCAAAAAATTTTTAATAATTTCTTATAATAAGAATGAGAGCCAGGTGTGGTGGTGCACCTCTTTAATCCCAGCACTCGGGAGGCAGAGGTAGGAGGATCGCTGTGAGTTCAAGGCCACCCTGAGACTACAGAGTGAATTCCAGGTCAGCCTGGGCTAGAGTGAGACCCTACCTTGAAAAACCAACAACAACAAAAACAACAACAACAACAACAAAAGGAATGACAATCTTATCCTAAATGACAGAATTTTGCTTTAGGTATTCCATACAACTGATGTACTGGCAGATATCAGTCAAACACCTAACACATGAGAATAATTTCACTCTCGAAATTATGAAAGTCTCCTTTAATTTCTGATGTTACAACATATAAATTATAGGGAAGTTCATGTCACTCTGTAGCACACCATATGCGTGAGCACTGGTCATAACATGCGCACTATACTAGCTGGAGGTTGCAGTGTAAGCTGCTGACTTACCTGCTCACAACTCTTTATCAAATGACTTGCTTTGTTTAGGGAGCCGATATCAACAGCACTGACTCTGAAGGACGCTCACCACTTATATTAGCAACTGCTTCTGCATCTTGGAATATTGTGAATTTGCTGCTCTCTAAAGGTACCAGTATGGAGCAAACTGAGTCTTTGCAAATACTATTCAGTCTGATTAGATAACATTTATTATCCATCTGTTGCATGCTAGGCACCAGGCCAGGCTCTGTGAATACAAAGGTCAATAAAATACATAGCACGTATAGAATAATATTTAGTGAAAAACTATTTTAAGAAATAATAATACAATAAAAGACAGTATTACAAAGAAGTTGTGAAATACTAGATATGGTGTTTGCTAACACTTTGTCAGCTTTCTGTCAGTCAGTCTCATGTGATAGAAATGCTATCACTGTCCCCATCATAGATGTTAACCTAGTGATGTAACAACAGAAGAGAGGTCACATCTCTTCTCCTGTCCCTTCTTCTTCATTCCGTATTCATATTCTATGCTTTAAAGTCAAACCTTCATATGTCCATGTAATATATCACATGTTCATGTTGCACCCCACCCCCAGTGCACACATAGGTACACACATACCAACACACACAGTAAAGTAAACCTATTTTCTGAATGACTTCAGTTTTCCCATCTAAATAAAGTTACCTATAATTTCACTATTTTTATTTTTTTATTTTAGAGAGGGTGAGAAGGAATGTTTCTAGTCAAAAGATTTTACTATGTTGAAATCCACCATAGGTTATGCTGTGGATGTATGAGTAGAACTTATGTTTATACTCTACTTTTTCTCAGGTGCCAAAGTAGATATAAAAGATAATCTGGGGCGAAACTTTTTACATTTGACTGTACAGCAGCCATATGGACTAAAAAATTTGCGGCCTGAGTTTATGCAGGTATGGTATGTCTATGGACTTTCATAAACTTCGTTGTGTTTAATAGGGACTGACTTTCATTATGAAAGGTGATGTTGAGATTTCCAAAAAAAATTTTAAAATAAAGATTCCCTATTGGAATATCTGTTTTCATCATGGTGGTGATTATGAGAACTTCATGGGGACTGAGTTTTTGTAGCTACAGGTTTCCATGTAATCTCAATTATATTAAGGATTCATTATTAGTCAGTCATATTCGCTCTTTGACCACTGTGAAGTTCAAATCAGTGATGAACCAAATACATGGATAAATTAGTAAAACTCTACCATCAATTAAGAAAAATAGCATGAGGGCTGGGGAGATGGGTCAGCTCCTAAGGTACTTGCCTGCAAAGCCCAACGTCCTTGTTTGATTCCCCAGTATGCATGTAAAACAGGGTGCATGAAGTAGAGCATGCATCTAGAGTTCGTTTGCAATAGCTAGAGACCCTGGTGTGCGCTCTCTCTCTCTCTCTCTCTCTCTCCTTATAAAGAAAGAAAGAAAGGAAAGGAGGAGAGAAGGAAGGAAAGAAAGAAAGAGAAAGAAAGACAACATATTTGACTAATTGATGACAGGTGAAAACATCAATTCCATATGCATACCAACCAGCTAATACTTACTGAGTGATCATTAGGTGATATGAAATGTGCTATATATTTATAATAAATAGTTTTTCATGCTGTTACGTTGTTTAATAAAGATTCAAAAAACACATAGACTTGAATATTTTAAACAAAAATTACAGATACATTTATTAGTTTGATTAAACTCTCACATTTAATGTTTTTATTTAATGTACATAATGTATTTATAAAAGTTAAAGTAAATCTACCATCCCCATCCCTTTTGCCTAGCAAAGCACATTAAGTTCTTACATGTTTTGGGGAGAAACCATGAAAGGAGAAGGATATGGGAAATCTAGTCAGATATTTGGAAAATACTGGGCTAAGTACTTTCCCTTCTTGTGGGATCTCTTAGAGCACTTTATATGACATGACAGATAGACAAAGCATGGGTCTTGATCCATATTAATTTTACTCCAGTCCCTTTAGATTCAGAGTTTTGTCTCAGAAGAGTTAAAATTGGCCCTTGTTAGAAATATTGTGCTACAGTACAGATTGAAAAGTGCCATCTGACTATGAACACACTGGTGTTTATAGTAGACTACTGCTTTCTCCACAGATGCAACAGATTAAAGAGCTGGTAATGGATGAAGACAATGATGGGTGCACACCTCTTCACTATGCATGCAGACAGGGGGTCCCTATTTCTGTAAATAATCTCCTTGGGTTTAATGTATCCATTCATTCCAAAAGCAAAGATAAAAAATCACCTCTGCACTTTGCAGCCAGGTAAGGGTCAGCCTGTTAACATATGAGCATGTCTGTTTTCTGTTTTATATTTATCATGAGCATATGAAACCTGATTTTTTTTTCAAGTTATGGCCGCATCAATACCTGTCAAAGGCTGCTCCAAGACATCAGTGATACAAGGCTGTTGAATGAAGGAGATCTCCATGGAATGACTCCTCTCCATCTGGCAGCAAAAAATGGGCATGACAAAGTTGTTCAACTGCTTCTGAAGAAAGGGGCATTATTTCTCAGGTGAAAATTATATGTGGAATTTTGTGTACTTTCAATTAACCATTTCGGTCTGATTTTCTATTATACTTTTAAATTATGCTTTCTAAATTTAAATCTCACTAAACGCTTATATTCATGTCACTTAATCTTCGAAACATATGTGATTTCTCAAATATGAGAAAACAAAGTGAGTATAGTGCCCAAATGGCAAATAAATGTATTGAAGTTTATAGAATGAAGATCTTCATTAAGTTCATAGAGTTAGTGAGTTTGGGGAGAGAATTTTTGAGGACCTTTGAAATACATTTCCTCATAGCTTACTTCATCAGTTTTCTATCTTCTTGTAGAGGTACAAACTATATTCATGGGTGTCAATATGTAGATGTATGCAAACACAGAAACATCCAAGCTCAAAGTACTTTTCATTAACTCTAATAAATGATAGACACAAAATTTGAGCCCAGGAAGCGTTCAAAATAAGCTAAACTCCATAATATGTAAAGGAAAATTAACATGGAGAGCAAAGCCAAGTAAAATATAGGCATAATAATGTATGAGTCATAACTGATTGACATTTTTATAAAAAAGGAAAGAAAACCTAGAAACAAATATACAGTTACAATAAGTTATCTTCTGCCGTCACCAATGTGGTAGGTAACCAATAGCTCTTTAGGCTCATGTTCAAGATCACATTTCTTCATCAGAGCTCCAATGTCAGCTTTTTTCTGTCTCTTCTTGTGTCCAAGGGACACAGAGAAGAGAACCTGTAGAGGGGATAAAGCAGGTGTTTAATTATAGTACAGCTGAAATAGCAGGGTGTCTCTCACGTCCTAAATCAGTTGCCTATTAGTACCAAAATTGTCTTGTGTAAAGTTCTTTGATTTTTCTCTCTATATAGTATTACTGATATGACAAGTTTTTTACATCTTGAATTTCTATGAGAAGGACACACATTTTCCAAAGATCTTGAAGATTAGACATCTCTGACAGCATGGGAGAATATAGACCTGGAGGCTTAGAAAATAACACTAAATATCTTACAATCAAGCACTATAAGATATTATTATATGTTCACTATGAAGGCAGATATAAGCATTAGGAAACTTTTTGGATAATGTTCAATGAAACAAGATGTAAAATAATAGGTATAAATACATCAAAACCTTGAAACCTAATATGCAACACAGGCATGCTAACTATAGTTCCCCTATCTGCAATGCTAATATGTTTATATCCTTTAAACTTTAATCCATTAAGAAAATATATGTGTTACTCACTTTATATATAGTCCATTTAAACTATTGTGCTTGAAATTATCAAATACATAAGTAGGCAAGTTCCTAGATCTCAGTTAATGTGGTTTTTGTCATCAGACCCAGTGACGAGTAGCTAAGTTGCATTGCTCCCATATTCCATCTGTGGGTACATACATGTGTCTTTTCCTTTTAACCTCTTTAACAGTGACCACAATGGCTGGACCGCTTTGCATCATGCCTCCATGGGTGGGTATACTCAGACTATGAAGGTCATTCTCGACACTAACTTGAAGTGTACAGATCGGCTAGATGAAGAAGGGGTAGGTACTGTATTCCTCTTACCAACAAAAATTCCTGATATGTAGCAAAGTTCCAAAGCTGCAAGAAAGCCTTCTACCCTGTCCTCTTCCAATTATTTGTCATACTCTTAGGTTTTTTGTTTGGTTGTAAAAACAGATTCTTGGAGTGAGGTATAGAAAGGAGACCAGAAATTGAGGATTACTAATGCTAATAGAAACAGGTGAAAGTTGAGGCCACCCCTCCAGGCCCATTATGGTTTCATGGTAAAGTATTCAGAACTTCCTGGTGAACCCAGAAAAATGAAAAGAACTGAGTCATTGATATAGGCAACTTTAGTTCTTTGAAGTATAGTGATTCAGTGGGACTTCTCTTATTGAGGATTGTGTCCTTCCTTCCTTCCTTGTTTGGAAAATGGTGAGATGTACATTTGCTCATGAAATGATGGAGGTAAATCATGCTTGATTTTTGTTTTTTTAATATTTCATTTATTTATGTTAGAGAGAGAGAGAGAGAGAGAGAAAAGGGGGAGGAAGGGAGAGAGAGAGCATGCCGGGGCCTCTAGCCACTGCAGAGGAACTCTGGACACATGCACCACCTTGTGTATCTGGCTTACATGGGTCCTGGGGAATTCGGATTTCCAAGTGCCTTACCTGTTCAGCCAGCTCTCCGGCCCTTGTGTTATTTTGTTAAAGATGCCTTTATATGAGAAGATTACAACTTGGCACAATCACCGATTTTTTTTAATGTTTGTGAAATCCCAAATCCATACCCCAGCATTCTAATAGATAACTCTCCCAAGTGTTTATATACTTCCATGTTTACTACAAACTTCTTATCCTGAAAACTTCTCCTTTATCCCTTTGGAAGTATTCTACGGCAGAAGGAATGCAACACAACCCTAATCACATATCCACACACTCACCATGCATACTGAGCTTGAATGATATGCCAATTTTTTCTTAATTTTTTCAAGGCTTCGCTATGAGCATGGGTTTTAAATGGATGTACTTTGGTATTAAGTAGCTTCATTGAGTATTGGTTTTAAGTAACTCAGTGATACATAACTAAGCAAGGCAGCAAAGCACAAATAATTAGCCACTGTCTCCCCGCTTTGTTCTCTGTTTCTTCTGAAAGAACACTGCACTCCATTTTGCTGCTCGGGAAGGGCATGCCAAGGCTGTTGCAATGCTTCTGAGGTACAATGCAGACATAGTGCTGAACAAGCAGCAAGCGTCCTTTCTGCACATTGCACTGCACAACAAGCGGAAGGAAGTGGTTCTCACTGCCATCAGGAACAAAAGGTACACTGTCCTTTTATCTAGGCTGGGATTCAGTATCCTTTGGTGTTAACTGGCTGGAGAACAGATTAAAAAGAAAGAAAGATTCTCTCTCTCTCTCTCTCTGCATGTGTGTTTTTGGTGCACATATGTTCATGCATGTACATGCATGTGGATTGCAAAGGTCAATGCTATGTCTTGTTTTTTCAGATATACCTTTTAGTATTTTTGAAACAAGGTCTCTCTATGCCCTGAAGCTCACTAATTAGGCTAGACTGGCTAGTCAGTTGGCCCAAGGGATCCAATCCTCCGATCTGGCGTTACAAGTGTGCACCACCACTCCCAGCATTTTATGTGGGGTAAGAGGATTGAACTCATGTCCTCATTCTGTGAGGAAGCATCTTACCAACTGAGTTATCTCCTCACTCCTGTACTTTAGCTTTTAATCAGCATGTGAAAAAGTTAGCTGTTTAAATGATGTTAGTGTACCTTTTGGATGACAGCATGAATTTCCCTTCATCCTCTGATCATGATGTCTAATTCTACCAATATTAAACATGAAAGAATAATACAACCCCACTAGACTTTTTGTAATACTTGAGAGATCCAGGCAGTTAAGGAGTGTCCCTTAACACTTGATTTCTTATCACTCTTAAGGAATTTTAATGATGAAATTAGGCAGTTTTTATTCTTCTCAAACATGAATTTTCTATATCACCACAGATAGATATACATAAGACCCATGTGTCATTGGGTAGTGGACACAAAGGGGAATAATGTCATATCCAAGATAAATGTAGCCTAAGTTTGGAGCATAGGCAGTCTCAAGAGATTCCTATTTTCATTGAAATGCTAGTGAATTGAAGTATGTAACCAGAATTTTCTGGTGACAGTGTAGGCACTCCACATGGAATTTACTGATAAAGGAAAATTTGTCTGTGTTATTAGAATCAGACTTGTCATACAGATAGGATCTTGGAGATAAATGGGCTCATCTTTGATTTTTGTTATACATTTAAATCATAATTGGAAACATAGCACCTTATCCCATCTATCTGGGTGGTGTTGAAGAATAGAGTGTAACCTATATATATTTATTAGCATACCTGACACTTTATTTTGAAGCTTAATACATTGTATACACATTTGTGTGATTGTGAAATATGGACTGAGAACCAAGTTGCTGATATATGTATGTCAGTATCTCTATCTAACTCAATCAGTTTTGAAAGCACTAATCATTTCATAACTTTGGGAGAAAAAGAAGATAATGGTCTGGCTTCGGAAGATAATTATAGAAAATAGAGAACAGTGACTATAACAGTTATTTGGTAATTTTCCCACATTGCTAACTTCCATAAATGAATACAGACCTTTTAATGTATTGGCCTTGGTTCACATATTGACTCCAGCAGAACTAGTGAGTGAGCATTACATTAAGAGAATTTCATCATATTTAGGTTTCTTCTAAAGATATAATATTAAATTCAAGTTTCTGTGAAGAAACAAAATTTAAGACATTGTATTTTTATTTTTTATTTATAGATGGGATGAATGCCTTCAAGTGTTTACTCATTCTTCTCCATACAACAGATGCCCAATTATGGAAATGGTAGAATATCTCCCTGAATGCATGAAAGTAAGCCCTCTAAAATAAAGGCCCCTATGGTATATATGCATGATGTATAATATAGTGTGACAGTCAAAATCACTGCCTAGTAATAATAATTTCCATATTAGAGTATAGTGTCTAGTTACCCATAGGAAATAAGGAAAATTAACCAAAAAGTATTGAATGAGGGTCTCCTTGTATTAAGGAGCACTCATCCTTTAATATGTGTAAAGTAGGAAAATATACTAAATGGATAACTTTTTCTCTTCAAGTAATCCAAATGTGTGGCAGAGGCTACAACATGTCATGCTTTGCCTGAATATTCTGGGGACATTTTACTTGCCCTGCATTTTTATTGTTTTAAATATGCATTAGATGCTAAAATTTGTAGCCAAGATGCTTTCATTAAGGCTGCAGATACCTGGCTTCCCATTGAACAAAAACAACAGATGATCTAATGTTTGGGAAGGCCTTCTACAAAGGTAAGCAAGGCTGAGCACTGGCTGCTACGGGGTGGAGAAGTGTTTCCCATGTGGTATGCCACGCCTTTCCTTTTGTATGCTTGGCTCTAATGGCAAATGATAGTAGACATGCATTGTCACTCTTATACAACTGTTTTCCTTGTAGTAGAATTATATTTTCCAACGTATGTCTCCATCCAAACTATGAAGCTAACTCTTTATCCATGAAGTACAAGGAACAAAGGAGGTTCTGGAGAGATTGCTCAGTGGTTAAAAACATTTGCTTCAAAGCCTTATGGTCCAGGTTCAATTCCCTGGTACTCATGTAAAGCCAGGTGCACAAAGTGGCGCATGCATCTGAAATTTTTTGCAGATACAGTAGACCTTGACATACTCTCCTTCTTTCTCTCTCTCCTTCTCTCTGGCTGTCTCTCTCCCTCTCTCTTAGATAAATATTTTAAAAGAGGCATATAATGATATGAAGAATAGGTAGTATATTATTTTAGTCATGGGGATAAAATCCTTTCTCATATACAGTCTGCTTCTCTTTATTTTAGCTGTTTTTTTCTCTCCCACAGGTTCTGTTAGATTTCTGCATGATCCCTTCCACGGAGGATAAATCCTGCCGAGACTACCATGTCAGTTCATTTTATCATGATGATCTGCTAAAAAAAAAAAAAAAAAAAAAAAAAAAACTAGTTCTTCTATAGTAGCAGATGTCAAGTCCCAGTCTAATTTATCATGATGTTGCATTACCTACTTGTGAGAGAATTTTTCCCTTACATCCTGAATTTCCCCAAATACCTTAGTTGTTTCTAGCATCATTTAATATTATATCTGGCCCTTATATTTTCTTGGGTAATTTTACCTGAAAGGTGAAGATCTGAAAGAATCATTCAAGTTCCATAGGTGGAGTTGAACAGTTTCTCCAGGATCTCCTAGATGCAATTTTGTCTATCCTGGTATCAAAAGGACAGCCTGGCTAGGCATAATTGTTTATCTTGAGATTATGAATCTGGGCCATGGGGTTTGCTGTGGCTCAGATTATTTACATAGATAGAAGCCTAAATCATACAATCATTCTTTTTCCCATTGCTCTGGGTTATAATATTTCTAGAATATTTGCTTTTTATAATTAATATGTAATAATTTCCTTTTGTCCACTTGCAATGACACATCTTTGCTTATATCAGTTAATTTTCAGTTAAATTGTAGGCTTCTAAATTTGATTTGTCAAGTATTTGGGGGTCTATATTAGACTAACTTCATTTTAAAAAATATTATATTTTCTACAGATTGAATATAATTTCAAATATCTTCAATGTCCTTTAACATTGACCAGAAAATTTACACCTGCACAGGAAGTAATATATGAGCCTCTTTCAATCCTTAATGTAAGTCCAGTGCTTGCATTAACAAAGTTATTTCCACCTGGGTTCTGAACTCTTTGGGTCTAACAGTCTCATGCTTTATGGAAATAGAAGGGGCTTGCAGAGGATTCTAGTTTAACTGTTGAATGTGTGTGTGTGTGTGGTGTTGGCCAAGCCTTTATTTATTTATTTATTTTGTAAACAAAGCCACACTTTGCTATGCATTCATCTCTTGGCTTGTGTACGTAATCTACCCAAAGACATTTTCCCATTTCTATTAATTGTCTATTCCTGGTGTGTGTCTGTGGTACCAAATCACTGTTCCTGTAACAAATAACTTGCTACACCACCCTCTATTTTCTGGCTATGATACCACAGCAACTTTGGTGCTAGCCCAAGCCATGAAGATCTGCTTTGTTCTCAGTTGGCTTCTCTTGGTGCCTGGTCCTGTTAGTGGCACCTGTAGGGAAGCCACTTGTCACCAAGTCAAAACATTGGATATGCTTCCAAATCTTTTTATCTATAAAGAAACCAGGAATTTCCTCACAAAAGCACAGCCGTGATAGAAGAGGCTGCAGCAAGTAAATTCCATAAATTATTCCTCCTGCCATTGATACAGTCATTCTTTGTTATGTCTGTGGCACAAGAGTCTCTTAACTGGGCTCTCCATTGCTCATGAAGTTGTTGGCCCATGTATTATGGTAAAATCCATCTTTCTGTGGAAGAAAGAGGGTCTTGGAGTCATATTGTCAACTTGATGGCATCAGCTCTTCTGTGCATTGCTGGAATATTTAAAATGTAGTTTAAAATAGATACTAGTAGTTACTAACAACTTTCAGAAAAGCTTATAATAGACACATTATTTTAACTGTTTACATGTACTCTAGTGGTTAAAGTCTTTCTAGAAAAATTAGGCTGAATTTCTTCAAGGACAGAATAAGGGTAAAATACTTGCCAGTTCATCTTTAATGTCTATTCCTGCTGTAATCTTCTATAATGTTAAAAATGCTCATGTCAATCAGCTTGATAGAGATAGAAAAAGAATAAATCAAACAATTCAGTGCTTATAAAATGATTCTCTCTAGTTTGTGTTTTTATTTTTTATAATTATCGACTTCTCAACATTTCAAATATAAGGGATTATTATATTTATGATGTCATAATTGAGTTATAACTCAGATAACAAAAGGTTTAGTGTATACTTGATTGTTTAATACTTGTATTTTATTGCTTTTTTCCCTATATTTCAGGTCATGGTACAGCATAACCGCATAGAGCTTCTGAACCATCCTGTGTGTAAAGAATATTTACTTATGAAGTGGTGGGTATTGAGCAGTGGCTTTTTTTAACTGATGTCTCCATTAAGTCTAGCAGAACACTCTAAATGATCATGTTTTCCTGTTGTTTTGTTTGAGATTATAATATTTTAAACTTTAAGAAAGAAAGGAGTATTAACAAATTTAGCCATTAAAAATCTTGGTTATTTATTATTAACACTAATATGTTTGAAATGTTTAAGGGGTAGAGGGGATTATTATGTGGGACTAGAAACAGCTTCCTGGATCATGTAGTTTAGAGGACAGATGTGTTGTAAGTAAAGGCTCAATTTGCAGTTAAGACATAAGGACTAAAGACCACATGTCTATTAATTGCTGAGACTTTATGTCCGAAGCTGAGATTCCCTCTCTGAAAAATTTTTTTAGAAAGTAAATTAGGTGGTTTTCTTTCCCTTTTTGCTATGAAAGTTCAATGAATTACAAAATAGACTTCAGAATAAGATCATAAATACTTTATCTACAGGTATCTTTGAGGTGACTCATTTGTGGTTTGCCTCTTTTTTGGTAGGTGTGCCTATGGATTTCGAGCACATATGATGAACTTAGGATCATATTGTCTTGGTCTCATACCTATGACCCTTCTTGTTGTCAACATCAAGCCAGGAATGGCTTTCAACTCAACTGGAATCATCAATGAAACTAGTGATCATTTGGAAGTATTAGACACTACGGTATTGTATAATCTCAATATTTTTAAAATAAGGGATTGTAGAAGATTTTTTTCCCTTTACAGATAACATGATCATAAATCTGACATACCAGGATTTTCATAACTGTGAATAACCTATAGAATTGTATATTGTATATTAGGTTTTCTACCATCTTTCATGGAATGAGAGAAAATATAAGTAAATAGGTCAGTAAGTGAGTTTGCAGAATAATTCAAAAGGAATTGGCATGTATGAGATGCACATGAAATGTAAGACTTCATGATATTTGTACAACAGCATGTTTCTGGTTGCCAGGCACTGTAGGGAGAAGAGGATGGGCATGGAGTTTCTCTATGAGATTATATAAATCTCTAGAAGTGGGTAGTCATGGTAGTAAATGTACTTAAATAATACTGTCATACATTTTATAATGCAAATGTACATATAAAATACAGAGCTTTTAAAATGGTAAATTTTAGGACATATGTACTGTTGCAGTTAGCTTCTCATTGCTGGGATAAAACACCCGACCAGAAGCAGCTTATGGGAGGAAATGCTGTATTTCTGTTTATAGTTGTGAGGGGAAGTTTCATCATTAAAAAGCATTGCAAAGCAGAAAGCTAACTCACACATTTGGGCAGAATTAGTTTCATTACTGGTCTGTGGAGCTGGGCTAATATGCCTCAAGGTCTAAACTACAGTGACACACTAGCAAAGTTTTACCACACAAATTGCCACTAGCTGGGGATTGAGTATGAGACAATTACAAATACATGCATTTTACCACAATTAAAAAATATGTATGTTGTTATACACATTTGTATTCCTTTACAGTTCAATTGCCAACATTTAAATTGGTTTTAATAATGACATTATGAAATGGGTTTGTCATCTGTACTAGATGAGATTAGTATTGGACCCAATTTTCTGTTTTACTCAAATGTTGATAATACATAGAAATGAAGCAAATAAAAACAAAATAATAGTTACTAGTAGAATACTAGTGGAAAATGATGAAGCAAGCAAAATGTGCTTTATCTTATACCCCTCATAACCAATGTGTCTCATACTTTTTTGTTTCAGCATTCACTTCCAATACAAGTTTGTATGATCTTGGTGTTTTTATCAAGTATATTTGGATATTGCAAAGAAGTGGTACAAATTTTTCAGCAGGTACATTAATACATTTTGTTTCTTTAAGTGGCAAATATTTAATGTGCAGAACATAAATTAATTGCTAAACAAATATCTGGAAAAATATTTTGTCATAATAAAATCAAATAACTTGACTAAGTAGAAACCTTTTAAAATGTAGAAATCACATAAAAAAGTCATTCCATCCTCACTGGTTCAGATGGATCTGTCTATTCACAAATAATCATTTTGAATGACTTTATTGTGTTGTTTCAATAGCGTTATTGATATTTGCAACAGTTATTAAATTTTATTATTATAAATTAAAGTTCAAATTTGAAATGTAAATATTTGCTAGGAACTTACCTAATTTAAGATCCCTATTTCAAGTGCATGTCTTTCAATTCTTTCCCTAATAGAAATGGTTTTCATTATTTGAAAAAATTCCAAGGTACTAGAAAGTAAAGAAATTTTTCTTTTAAGTGGAGGTCTCATTATGTGACTGAGGCTGTCCTTGAACTCCTTCTACTTTAGCTTCCTTAGTGCTGGCAATATAGGCATATGCCAGCACACCTGGCATGGAAAATTTCCATAACATATTCTTTTAGTGTGAGGCAGGTTCAGATTAACTCTGTAATTATGTAAATGATCTTACGATCTTTGCTTTTATTAGTAAGTAGCATAGATTCTTTGTTTCTACATATATAGGCTTAAAGTCATATTGCTTATGTTTTTGTATATTTTGTGAATATTACTTTCATAAGTCATATGCCTGTTGTACACCTCATTTCTGAGAAATGTTTTTGTTGCATTATGTAAACTTATGGCTCTATGCATTAAAAATGGAAGCAGTATTAATTTGCATTTAGTTACTGATTTGTACCTCAGGAGTTCATAAGCAGCCAGGATGCCAGCAGCTAGCACTATGTTCCTAATGGTAGTAATGATTCACGAGGTACCAGGTCCCTCTCTATGTGGTAACTGCATTCTTCTCTGTCCCAGAAAAGGAATTACTTTTTGGATTACAACAATGGCCTGGAATGGATCATCTACACAACAAGTATCATCTTTGTGCTGCCCTTGTTTCTTAACATCCCAGCATACATGCAGTGGCAATGCGGAGCAATAGCAATATTCTTCTATTGGATGAACTTTCTATTGTATCTTCAAAGGTAAAAATCACTCAAATCACTGCTACATCCTTTAAACACTATCACTATCAAAATAAATTCTATTGTAAGTAGAATGGATATATATCTGGCTTCTTACTTTATCCAATTGTTTTAAAATGTGAAAGTGTTTCAATACGTCTGAAATTCTGGAGTTCAGCTTGTAGACCAGAGTCTTCACATCTGTACTTTAAAATCTGGAGGCAAATTATTTGTGTGTGTGTGTACGCCGGGCAGGAGAGAGCTATATTGTGGACTGCTGCATGTTGTGTATTTAGCAATATCCCTGACTTATACCAACTGGACACCAGTAGCAGATGCCTCATCCTCATTTTAATAGTCAAAAAATGTATCAAGACATGGCTATATGTCAGTGCCAAATTTTCTTACATCTCAAAAAATCTAGATTAAACATAGGAGTAATACAAGTCACAGTAGCGGATGCTCTGGTCTTACCTGGTATTATTTGATGAGAATTTAGTTTGGGTTAAACAAAATTGTGACTAAAACTGTTATAAAAATACAAGAGAAACCTTGAGATATGGTTCAGAAGTTAATGGCACTTCCTTTGCAAAGTCTGCTGGCCTGAGTTTGATTCCGCAGTACACACGTATATCCAAATACACAAAGTGGAACATGGATCTGGAGTTTGTTTGCAGTGGCAATAGGCCCTGGCATGACCATTCTTCTCTTCCTTGCTCTCTTGTATTCTCTCCTCTCTTCTCCTCTTCTCTCTTTTCCTTTCTTCTTCTCTTCCCTTCCCTTCCCTCTCTTTCTCACATAAATAAAAGCAAATATAAACATTAAAACATAAATAGAAGAGAAAAAGGGCCAAAGACTCTAATTCAAACTGGTAGTGCACACCTGAATTCAACACTTGGAAGATGGAGATAGGAGTATCATGACTTCAAGGACAGCCTGGGAGACCTTGCCTCAAAGAGAAGAAGAAAATAAAACAGCCTAATTCAAGAGAAAACAGTAAGGCTAACTTCTCCTTTTCACCATTGCTAGTGTTGAGTGAAATGCTGTGTCACAAAGTTATTATAATAAAAAGCTGTAAAATTTTATAGCATGCTTCAGATAAAAGAAGAAACTGAGAGATGGACTTAGTGTATCTTTCTGAAGATTCTAGCTATTAAGTAAAGACATCGTTATGGACCAATATCTTGTGTCACCAGGTACACACTTCTCTAACGGTACCATCTGAATTGCTGACAGGAGCATAGCATTTTGAGTGAAGCTTGATCCTTTTTGGAGGATGTGGCATGAGGTTATGAGCATTGACTCAGAAAGAAAGTCGATTCAAGTCAGGCCTGGGTACTGCCAGGCCCTTGGTTCTGTCATTATCTGTGACTTTGGAAAGTTTCTGGACCACTCTTTGAACTTAGCTGATGTCTCTGTCGTTTTTTTTTTCAAAATTATATTTTATGTTTTGATAACAGATAATATCTATACTTGTTTATGAGGTACAGTGTGGAGTTTGTATTCATGCATATGTCAGGCAGTAAAAATTTCAAAAATCTTGTTGTTCCTTCTAACATATTGTTTTTGACAAAGGAGAACTTCAAGTTGGTGACCAGATGTTGCATCTGTTGTCTGTGCAAACATTTCACAACACAGGTGCTTGGGAGGTGAGCAAAAGAAATCATGAGGATAGATAGGTATAAATCAGGTACTCTTCTTTCAAGCACATGAGCTCATTCAATCAATCTCTACTTGATATGCCACACAGTTTCTGTCTCTGATTCCTTTCTTAAGCAGTTCATATTGTTTTTGATAATGAAAAGTGATTTAGTTTTTGCTCTCCTACTTTGACTAAGCACTGTCCAGTGGCCAAGTGACAAAATGATGAATGCTATAACAACAAGAACAAGAAAAGTAATTTGATGAACAGCTTGAGAGGAAGACTTGATTACTCATGAATTTTCACATGTTTTTCATAACAACTGGCTTCAATAATTTCACTTATGAAATATAGTACTTGATTTAATATAAGTACTATTGCTTAATAAAATACACCTTGATCCAAAAGTAAGCAAATATTTTAATATATTTTTTTACTTTTCTAGGTTTGAAAATTGTGGCATTTTCATTGTTATGCTGGAGGTGATTTTTAAAACCTTGATGAGATCTACAGGAGTATTTATCTTCCTGCTTCTGGCATTTGGACTTAGTTTTTATGTCCTCTTGAATTTACAGGTGAGGTATTTTCATCTACAGTGGAATTTGAGTACTGTGAGTATTGGAAATAAATATTTATACTTAAATGTCTATGGCCTAGTAAACTAATAATAGCCCCATAATTTGATTAGTCCTTATCTGATATATCATTCAAATCATTTTATTTTAAGGAAAAGTACAGTTTTATTAGATGGTTTATCTTAGCCAAAAGTTTATATGTAAGAACAAAGATTTGCTAAATGTGTGCAAAAGATTTTGGGTGACTTGGTTGTAGTTTATTAATATTTCACATGACTTCCTTTTAGCTGCTACATGCCTGACTTAAAAAAATTTCTAATATAGTTAATATCATTTTATTCCCTGGAAAATACATTTTATATTTAGGCATCTTGTTTCTCATGTTTACCTGTCTTCCTTTCTCAGGATGCCTTCAGTTCTCCACTACTTTCCGTAATCCAGACTTTCAGCATGATGCTAGGAGACATCAATTACCGTGATACCTTCCTAGAACCATTTTTAAGAAAAAAATTGGCATATCCAGTTCTGTCTTTTGCCCAGCTTATCGCCTTCACCATGTTTGTCCCAATTGTACTCATGAATTTACTTGTAAGTCATTTTTTTTCTTTGTATTCTCTATTTGTTGACTGTGCAGGACATTTAATAATAGTCATTCCTAGCCTCTTTAATATCCCTCTTTATGGGGGGGGTATCAGCTTCATGTCACTGAAAGAAAATCTGTGAGAACACAAACTGACAAAGAGAGAAGGTTTACTTAATACATGGCTTCGGAGGTTCAGGGGAGCAGTATCCACAATGGCTAGGTTCTGATGAGGGCAGCAGATGAGGCACATGATGCTGGCAACATATGTAGCAAAAATAATAATAATTCATATATCAAAAGGCTCAGAGAGACAGAGAGAGAGAGAGAGAGAGAGAGAGAGAGAGAGGAATGAAAGGAGAGAGACAAGGAAGGAGAGAGAGAGGGAATAAAGGAGCAAAAGAGAGAAAAGTTACAATGATCTAATAATCCCCCATTAATGTTCACCTCTTCAAGCTTTGTAGCATTGACCAATGTCATTACACTTTGGAACAAGACTTTACATAGAGACTTCTGAGGAACACTCAACATTCAAAACATAGTGAGGCCTGGGAAGATTGCTTAGTGGTTAAGGTGCTTGTCTGCAAAGCCAAAGGACCCTTGATTCCACAGGACCCACATCAGCTAGATGCACAAGGGGGCACATGCATCTTGATTTTTGTTTGGTATGCCTGGGGGCCCTGGTTTGCCCATTCTCTCTCTCCCTCTCCCTCACCCTCTTTCTTTCTATCTCAAATGAATAAGTAAAATATTTAATAAAACCTAATTAGAGAGAAAGGTCTACTACTAAAACCTATCAATTCAATGTTTATCTAGTGCTTGGGGTCTGCAAGAGTATAAAAACGTTTAGGGAATTCAATGACACATCCACCTGACAAACTTCCTAAAAACCTGCAAATATCAGTCACTGTTGTAGGTTCTGGGAAATAGCAGTGAACAAAACATAAATAACCTTGTTCATATAGGGTTATAAATTGGTTGGGAATTAGGTAATAGGTATGTAGAAAAATGTAATGAGTATAAACGCTATGAAGAACTAGGAAGCAGACTTAGGAAATAATGGTGGTAGTATCCTTAGCTATGGGGTTATGAGGGTGTCAAAAATAGACAACAAATTTTATATAGGGCATTGTTTTACTCTTGGATGCTTCATTGACCAGAGATGCAAGTAGGGTAGTGTCTGTCATGCTGAGGATATCTGTAGCACTCAAGTGCTACCTTTAAAACTAATAAAAACTGGGTACCCAAAGAAGATAAGACAGTGTCCCTCCACAAGGATTTCATTGATTGGCTCTAACCATGAGCAACTTGGCTGATGCAGGCAGAAGGATAGCCCAGTTCTAGGTCCATGGAGAGCCCTAAATGTCATTTGGCGCTCTAAATTTTCCTTATCCATTTGTGCATACTTGAATGCATACTTAGGATTTTTCTGAGTTTTGCTTAGACACTGTGCTGGACAATGTTTATAGAAAGAAAGAAGCAATGCCAGCTCCTTAGTGTTCTGATCTAGCTATTTGATACAAACTCTAGAGTTGTTTTGGTGACCTAGAATTACAACAGGATGCCACTAAGGTTGATATAAAATGATATAAAGTCCAAATTCTCCTCTGGTAATGGCTTATGTTCGGGATGAAGATTATTGGGAAGAGTATTCAGCTTTGCAGTAGTGAAGATCTGTGCATGCAGCACCCAGTGAGCAGGCACCTTTACCTGAGTGTTTCAGAGGAAAATCAAGTCCAATAGAGCCAAGACAGAAATGATCTCTCCTTCAAAATCTGCCACTGTCTCTCAGCAGTACCTCCTGGTCAGCTTATTCAGATCATGAGAAGATGTTCTAAATTCTGCTCCCCATTTGCACTCCTTTTGTCTGTACTTATTTGTCTCATATCTTCTTCCACTTGACAAGCACCCTAATACTTGATCGGAATTGTTCAAGTCTGAGAACTCTATTGTTCCACTTTTCTGCCTAACCTCTCCTATACCTTTTGACTACAAAGATGCCTGCTTAAAAAAAAAAAAAAAAAAAAAAAAAAAAAGACTTTCAGAGTCAGAAAGATGACCCAGTAGGTAAGAATGCTGTTATTTAAACATAAGACCATCTGAGTTCATTTTCAGAGCCCATTTAAAAATGTCGGCATGGTCACACACACACACATCTGTAATCCCAGTCCATGGTGGGTAGAGAACAGAGAATCAATGGGGCTTGTTTACCAATAAAAAAACAAAAAAGGCAGCTCCAGATTAAGGGGAAAGCCCATCTCAAGGACGTATCGTAAGCAACAGAGAAGCACACCCCAAATCCTCCTCTAGTCTCTGCATGTGCACAACAGGCATGCATCTGCACACACAGGTGTGTACACCACACATCATACACTATGCCACATATACTTCACAAATACACACACACGCACAGGATCTGTACACACAGTGTATACAGCCACACACCATACACTATGCCACATATACTTTACACACACACACACACACACACACACACATTATTTTTTTAAAAAGCTTGGGTTTTACCTAAAAATGGGTCTGTTAATTTTTTTCCTGTAGCTCTTTAGAAACTTCCAGTGAACATGTCAGCATTGCACACTATGGTCTCTGTGGTCTGGATCTTACCCAGTCACCATTCTTTCAAGGGCTGTTCAACCTTTCTTTCATGCCTGTCCTTCAGGACTTGGCATAGGCTCTTTCTTCTGCCTGGGAAACCCTCTCACCGTAGCTCAACTCTCCCTAAGCTCTTACATACATTATCATGTGCATCTGGCTTACATGAGTTCTTAGAAACTGAACCTGGGTCCTTAGGCTTTGCAGGCAAGTGCCTTAACCACTAAGCAATCTCTCTAGCCCTAGCATTCTTCCTGTGTGCCTGCTTTGTTTTAACCTCAGGATGCAGTTGTGACTGGGACAGGTAGAGTCTCTCATGAAGATTGCTTTAGTTTTAGCTTCTAGAGAGTAACCATTGGCTTCTCTCTAGTAAAGCACAAAAATATGTACTCTGACTCAGCATGGACAGGGAATAAGTATCCAAAAATAAATGGGAAAAAAAGTGAATGAAACTCAATAAATCTGAGCTCATAGATTCCCCTCACCTGATTACATATAGCCATAAAATTTTGAATTGATATCTAGCCAGAGCCTTATCTACCCCTGAAAAGAAACTTTTCCTACAGAGTATAGGTAAGATATCAGCTCTTCACATACCATGTTTAAAGTTTGAATTTTTCCATGTGGGCAAGTCAGTTTTTACCTACCTTAGCTATGAATCACTTGGAGCTTCTAACCATATTGAATTGTGGAACACCTGTCTGTCCTTCCCAAAATTTAAATATTTAATCTTTAAATCAACTATAGCTTAGTCTATATTTCTCACATCATAATAAGAGTAAAATGACTGAAATGTATCACTTTGAAGTTTTATGTAAAGAAACTTAGCAAAACATTTTGTGGCCACTACAAAATCTGATTTCTCCACTTAGCCAGAGACCTTGCCATACCGAGAATATTTATACCCCTTCTAAATTTACATCGTGACGCATAGCAAGGTCATAGTATTAGAATATGGGGCATTTGGGTGATTATCATGGTGGCAAAGTGATCATGAACAAGATCTGTGCTAGTTTCAAAAGGTATGTGGGGACTTGTTTGACCTTCCTAGCTCTTTACCACTTGAGAATGCATAGAAAGCAGTATCTACACACTGAACCTTTGTTTTTGACTTTCTAGAACTGGGAAAAGTAAGCTTCTTTTGTTTATATACTAGTCTAAGCTGTTTGATTACCAAAGCATGAATGGATTAAGACCAACCGTAAGTTAATTCTTATGAAGACCATGATTAATCTTTGTGACATACTGCAGATTGGCTTGGCAGTTGGTGACATTGCAGAGGTCCAGAAACATGCATCATTGAAGAGGATTGCTATGCAGGTATCATATTTTTAAATATGTATTTTTAACTTTTATTATTTTATTTATAAGAGAGAGAGAGAGAAGAGACTGATAGAGAATAGGTGTGCCAGGGCCTTCAGCTGGTACAAACAAATTCTAGATGCTTGTGCCACCTTGTGCATCTGGCTTATGTGGGTCCTAGAGAATCAAACCTGGGGCCTTTGACATTATAGGCAAGCTCCTTAACAAGGAAGTCATCTCTTCAGCCCAAGCATTGCATTTAAAAAATGTATTCAGACAAATACTATTATTATTATTTGCATATAAGAATGGCTGATTTTCTAAGAACACATTACTTAGCTGTATTTTCCCATACTGAGGACTACCATGCTCTGGCTCTTTGTGTGTTCTCTGGCATTCCTGCTATAATCAAAGTCAGAACTATTTTTAAAAACTCCTAGACCTAGAACAAACTATACACAGAAGTCAAGAATTTGCTTAACTCCCTTTCATATATTGTATTAGCTACTTTTCTTGTTGCTATGGCAAAATCAATTTCAGAAAGGGTTTATTTCAGCTTAAGGTTTGATGTTATAGTCCATTACGGTGGTCCAACAGGTATGGAAAACAGCTGGTCACATTCAGTCCATAGCCACAAAGCAGAGAGAGATGAATGCTCTTGCTCAGCTCCCTTTCTTCTAATTCTGTGCAGGACCCCAGCCCATGGAGCAGTGCCACCCGCATTTAGGGTGGTTCCTCCTACTTCAGTTAGCCCAATCTAGAAAATTCCTCTCAGGCACTCACTGAGACTTGTTTCCATGATGTTTAAATCCTGTCACGTTGACAACCAAGATTAACCATCATACATATCAAGATTAGACAGCTAGGTAACTAGCTGCAGGACCAAGTGTAGCATTTGTGTTGAGAACTGTTGTTTTGTTTTGCTTTTTGATTTATCTGAGACAGGGTCTTACTTCATAGTCCAGACTGGCTTTGAATTCATTTTGTAGTCCATATTGGCCTGAAACTCATGATTCTCCTGCTTTAGCCTCTGTGTGCTATAATTACAGGTCTGTGCCACTGTACCCAACTAATATAAGATATTATGTCTTGTCATAGAACAGCTATTCAAAATATTTCTTGAGATTCTATTGGGGCATGCAATTAAATGCCCCCAATAATGCTGAAGTTTTAACTATATAAAGTTCTGTTCTCTTGTTGTATCTGTCCTATAATTTTTCTAGGGAATTTGATATGAATTTTGCCAGAATCAAAGGTTTCTGAGTAGGCCAGTGGCTATTGAATCTTGTAAACTGTGTCCATGGAATTGAGTTGCAAAACATGATCCTGTGTTGTCTTGTCTCTGCTCCCTGGGTCCAAGCAGCACAAAGCCCAGGATGGCACACTATCTGATCCTTCTTCTAGATGAAGCACAGCACTGAACAGAAATTATAGTCAATGTACATCCTGGGTAAAACATTTTGTACCTGGTGGTATAGCCAGAAAAATCAGAATTATCTTAGGAATGCTAGTTCTACTTTTTTTTTTAAATAGCTTACCATGTGTCCCTTTGATAAGAACATTTTTTTTCTCTCCTGTCCTGGATATATACTCATACTCCTCACACTTTCCAGAAGTGTGTGTGTGGTGGGATTGCAACCCCCAAAGAGCACAGGCTACCAGTTGATTATAGTTCTTGAACAGTAAACACCTGTGGACTCACATAGACTGCTTTAGCCACTTGCCCCCTTCACTTGCACATTATTCTCCTGGCTTGTGGATGAGGGGATGAGAGGTAGGGGAAGGTGATGGAGTGCTCTGCCCAGGAAGCCTGGCCAGCCCAGCCCAGCCCAGCCCAGCCCAGCCCAGCCCAGCTATTATGTGTATGACACAGGGATCATTTCATTTCACCATGGTGATGATCATCTCTGCAGGGTATAAGACTTCCAGGCACTAGCTAATGAGTTTATCAAACCCAATGTGCATTTTAGGTGGAACTACACACCAACTTAGAGAAAAAACTACCACTCTGGTATTTACGCAAAGTTGATCAGAAATCCACCATCGTGTATCCCAACAGACCTCGACATGGGCGGATATTAGTAAGTACACATAAGGAAGAATGACATGGATGAGACTTCTTGACATTCATTCCTTCATTGTGCTAGCCTCATTTGTCATCAGTGCATTTTTTAAATGCTTGGATTCTACACAGCCTATGGAAAAAGCAGTTACACTCTTTGAAAAAGTACATAATTAACACATAATGTGAAAATAAACTCGGGAGTGAGATGTTTGTTCATTCAAAGCATCTGCATGAGATACACTCACATCTCTGTTAGAGAAGACAGGTGTGGTGCGGCAGCCATATCCTTTCACCACCCTTTGCTGGAGTATTATACTGTATTTGTTTCTCCCGGTAACTTGCCACATACGTGTATGTGTAGATTTATGTCCATATCTGTGTGCATACCTTCATGTGTATAGAACACACAGTAAAGAACACAATGTATGTGTATGTGAAGACTTTCCATTGCAGAAGATATAAAGTAATCAAAGTATCATGATGGAAAAGAGGCCACTCTGACAGTAGAACTTGAAAGTGCTAATTCTCACCAGGTCTATGGTCCTCCATCTCAATGACTTCTTCCCCAAAATTTTTCCCCTTGTGTACTTACAAAATGATAATGTCTATCTAAATTTCAGCCTTGGATTTATTCTAACTCCACATTGTCTTCAGACTAAAACTCTGACAGTCCAGCAATTTCTTTCTCTAGCCAAGAGCTCCTCTTTGAGGTCCAGACCCATGCATCTCTTCACTTGTCTGTCACAGAGCTACTTCAACTTCAGATTGCTCAACACCAAACTCACTCCTGTGATGTGTCACCCATCTTCACATTTCCTACAGAGAAAGAACGAACAGGTCCCAGTTCTCTGTAGTCCTCCATTACAGTTCTATAACTACCATTCACTTGCCTGTACTGTCTAGTCCATCTTGCCATGCCTTCACTCCTAGAATTATCTCATTCTTAGTCTTTTTATATCTGCCCTTAAGTTTCTTTAGGTACTTATGTTTTTTTTAAGGACACTAAATTAAGCTAGATGTATGGATCAGTGGCAAAGCAGTTACATAGCACATACAAAGGTTTGAGTTCCACCTGTAGTACTTGAAAGAAAAATAGGGGACACTGAATTTACACAGAATTTTCTAAAATTTTATTTCAGAAATTTTTAGATATGAAATTTTGTTCAGTGGTTGAGTTATATTGGAAAATAAGATGGACCAGTTTCAAAAAAATTAATTATTAGTAAATAGAATAACACTGCTCATAGTGCATTATGGTTATTTTATGAGAATTTGTAATATGAGCCAGTTAAGCCTGTTATCAAATAATCTTTCACCCCCAATTTATGCCATTTAATATTATATGTATGCATTGTTTTTCTTTTATCTTTTATGTAAGACTTCATTGATAGCTTATTCTTTGAAACAAGGTGTCTCGCTAACCTTAGAGCTCACTCATTTGGCTAGACCACCTAACCACTGAGCCCCAGGGTTTCTCTGTCTAAACTACCCTAGCACTAGTACTAAAGACAAGTACCACCACACCTAGTGTTTTACATGGGTTCTGGAGCTCTGGACTCAGGTCCTTATAGTTATGCAGGTAGCGCTGTACCCACTGAACTGTCTGTCCAGTCCATTGATAATTTTTCACATGACTTTCTCTTATAGTAGACTATAAGCCCTTTGAAGTTGACCCCAGTAACATCTTGAGTATTTGTTTCAGTAAGCCTGATTTGGTGGCTTAATTTTGGTATATATTTGGGAAATAGTTCCTGAATTTAATTCAACTTGATTAACTATTTTGTTTTATCCCACAGCGATTTTTTCATTGTTTTTTTTATACCCAAGAAACAAAACAAGAAATACCGAATACTGATACATGCTTAGAAATGGAAATACTGAAACAGAAATACCGGTATGTATTTTTTTTCTATATGTATGTGAGAGGTATAAGATTCTTAAATTATGATGACATTCCATTTTATATTGGTCTTTATTTTCTATAAGAAGTCAGGCATGATTGATGGATCTAGCTCATGTACTGAGAACCAGGAGACATTGTTAGATTTAACCAATTATCATGGCTATACCAGCAGTTTGCCTTTGAAGGAAAAACAAATGAAAAATAAATGCTGATTCCCTTACTCTTGGGCACATCATTGTCAATGGTGCCCTTTGTGAGCTAACTTTATCTAACTAAGCTCAGAAAGGGTTGTAGAATCCCTGGAGATTTTGCACATAGTAGATAGAAGTTAAGAATGAGGGCTCTTAGGGTTGTTTACCTGAGTTTAGATTTCTAATGAATTATATACTGTGACCCACAGAACACTGTTTATTCATTCTATTCAAGTATTGTTTTTCTATTTTAAAAAAGTATTTTTAACCTATAACTGGAAACAACAACTAGCCACAAACTAAGTGTGTCATTTTAGGAAAATAGCTTAAATTTCAAAAATGCAATAACTATTATGAGGCTATAATCTGAGCACAATTAATCTGATATATATCATGACTAGCTCCTATATCCATCTATAGTCAGAAGGACTAACAGAATAATTTAAAATGAACTTGGAAACATGTATGATTTTGCAGGCTTAAGGATGTCACTTCTCTCCTGGAAAAGCAGCATGAGCTCATCAAACTCATCATTCAGAAGATGGAGATTGTCTCAGAGACAGAAGATGAAGATAACCACTGTTCTTTTCAAGACAAGTTCAAAAAGGAGCGGCTAGAACTAGTGAATAGCAAATGGAATTTTGTGTTGAGAGCAGTTAAGACAAATACACAATATCCTAACTATTAGTCACATATACCATCAATGGAGCTTCTTGTGGATGTGGGGGTTGCCTACCTTACTACATGATATTTCAATATTAGAAAGAGCAAGGAAGAAGGTGAAGTTTAACTAGTTATACTACATCACAATCCCAGGTCCCTGCCTATAGTCAATGTCAGATTTTCTCTCTCTCCTTTATCTCTCTTCCTCTCCCTTGCTTCTTCCCTCCCGCTCTCTCTCCCTGTCTCTATATGTGTGTATATACATATATAAATCTTTTCTGCTAGTCACTATGTATTGAGAATATCCTAGCTGATATGTTTGTTATACAGTAATAAAGGATAATATATTTGCTACACCATACAATACATTAGGAAGGATTAGAAGTAATAAGGCTTAATAATTATATAGCATGATGGGCTAGAGATATGGCTTAGTGAATAAGGCACTTGATTGCAGAGCCTAATGACCCAGGTTCAATTGCCCAGTACCTACATAAAGCCAGATGTACAAAATGATGTATGAGTTTGGAGTTCGTTTGCAGCATCTGGAGGCCCTGGCATGCCTATTCTCTCTTCTCTCTGTCTCTACTTGAAAATAAATAAATATAAATATAAAAAATAATTATATAGAATGAGGAGCCATAGACAATAGTCCTAATTATCATGTGGAAAGCTTTCCTGTGAGAAGAAACTGTGGGTAGGAGTCAGTGTGCTCTATCTCCACTGTGATAAACAATCCCATCCATTTTGCTGGTCCCAGTACATCTGATGTCACTTTGAGGCATATAACTGAAGTACTCATGAATAGATTTATGATACATATGAATTTCACAACAGGTAATGCATGTTACCTCTGTACTTTTGCTTGTCAATAATCAATAAATATACATCTACAGAGTAACTCCTCAGCGATTGTGGTATGTGAACTGTGAACTTCTTGTTACATTTAGCATTTTGAGATTTGCAAACATGCCTATGTCATATCTTTCATATTTTCACTTGATATCTAGTAAAAGTATTAATGTATCATATATCTCATCATTGATCTTCAAAGGTCTTGCTTGTGCTTTATTTTATTCTTCATCATGTCTCATGTCTCATGTTTATTCCCTCACCCATTCCAGAAGACATTTACTCCAAAGTCTATATCTTTTCTATGGGCATGTCTTTGTGTTCTGTGGTTATGGTAGTTTGAATAGATGGCCCCCAATATATTCAGTTCTTTATTGTTTGTAGTTTGCATTCTGCAGCCACCTGGCTGGAGGCAATGTCACTGGGTGGATCTTTAGGTGTGGTGGTGGGTTTCAGATTTCAATCTAAAGATATGCAAAGTGTGCCTAGCTGGAGTTCCTGAAGTGTGCTGTGGCTTTTGTCTTTTAAGCTTGTGCTTCTCTCTCTCTGCTTGGTCCTGTGAAGACAGGGCAGCTTCTTCTGCCATTTATGGAACTTCCCCTGGATCTGTAAGATTCAATAAATCCCTTCCTCCATAACTGTGCCTGGTCTGGAAGTTTATCTCAGCGAACCTGAATCTGTCTGCTACAGTGGTCATAGTATAGTTTTTAAAAATATATACATATTTTTTTATTTGACAACTTCTATACTTACAGACAACAAACCATGGTATTTCCCTTCCCTCCCCCGCTTTCTACTTCATAACTCTACTCTCCGTCATATCTCCCTCTCTCCATAAGTCTCTCTTTTAATTTGATATCATCTTTTTCTCCTATTATGAGGGTTTTGTGTAGGAATTGGCAGGCACTGCAAGGTCTTGGATATTGAGGCCAAGTTCTGTCCAGACAGTTGTATGTAGGGAGTGGTACCCTCCCTTTGGCTCTTACATTCTTTCTGCCACCTCTTCCACAATGGGCCCTGAGCCGTGGAGGGTGGGAGATGTTTCAGTGATGGACACTCCTCTGCCTCTGTTCTTTCTTCTCAGCACTATGTTGCCTTTTGGGTCATCCCAGTGGACATCGCCATCTGAAAAGAGAAGCTTCTCTAACCAGAAGTGACATTAGCATTAATATATAAATATGAACATTAAGTGTAGTGCATTCAGGGCAATTTGGTGAGAGTGACATAGGCATTTATCCAGACAAGAGCAGGCTTTATGCACCTAAGGCTCATGACCTCCCCTGCCATAGGCTTTTGAGTAGGTTTCCAGTACTGGGCATGTATTTATTCCCCCCCATAGAGTGGACCTTCAGTCCAATTAGAGAGCAGTTGGTTCCCCCCAGAGCAGACATGCCACGATTGTACTCGTTCAGTTATTTGACCTGACTGGCCAAACTTGAGGCTTACATTGTCCACTGTTTTTACTGATGATGACTTCTGTCTTCCATAGGGCTGCATGCAGTTCAGCTTTTTCCAGCTTTCAGTTGGCTGTTCTATAGGGAGAAGGTTTTCTGCTTAGCACCAGCTTGATTTCCCAGTGACTGTGTCACTTAGGCATGTGAAGTCTTCAGCAATAGGGTTTTACATAGCTCATCAGTTGGAGGGGTCCTTGTCTGAAAAGCCTGGTGACTTGGTTTAATTACCCAGTGCCCATGTGCAGCCAGATGCACAAAGTGGCTCATGTACCTGCAGTTTGCCTGCAGTGGCTAGAGGTCCTGGTGAACCCATACTCTCTGCTTGTAAATAAAGATTTCTGAAGTCTCCTATGTCTTAAGCAGTGCTAGAAAAGCAATGTATTAACTCCTATAATTCTCAGAACTATGTGGTAGGTGCTAAGGTGATCATTCTCATGTTTGAAAGGAATCACCACATCCCAGGCTGAATGCCATGTTCAAAGTCACATTACTGAGATAACACAGTCAATCTGCTTCTAGATTTTGTGTTCTTATCATGAAGCTATATTCTCTCTTTAAAATAAAGATAAATCATAGGAAATGGCATTATTTCATTAGTCGTTTTCTCCGTAGGTTGTTAGGTGGATGTCTGCAGTATATCACTCATAAGTGTTGGTGTTTGGCAGTTAAAGATAAAGGAATGTACAGACAATGAAAGCATGTGTGCAGGATGTCCAGCCACAGAGAGCCTCACTCATTTGGCTCTGTAGTTCACTGTTTAAGTATAATAATAGCACACATCTCACAGGGGTACTCAGGTTACTAAATGAGTTTAAATAAGTGCCATGTTTGTAATAGTTCCTTGGCATATAGCACACAATTGAAACTACCCAGCAATGAGGAGAATATCACTTGCAAATGTCTAAAAGAACCATAATTTATTTAAAGTATTTTCTCCCTTTTTGTTCCAGATTTGAAAAAAAAAAAACCAACCATGAAAGCCTGTCTTAAAAATTTAAAGATCATAGCTGGGCGTGGTGGCGCACGCCTTTAATCCCAGCACTCGGGAGGCAGAGGTAGGAGGATCACCGTGAGTTCGAGGCCACCCTGAGACTCCATAGTGAATTCCAGGTCAGCCTCAACTTAAGTGAGACCCTGCCTCGTAAAACCAAAAAAAAAAAAAAAAAATTTAAAGATCATATCATATTTCACATTTTTCCTAGTTTGGTTCCAAAATTTCTGACACATAATTTGATTTATGTACTAGCATAACTACACTATCCTACTAGACCACGAGTGAGACATTGTAAGTTTTCAAAACTCATGTAACAGGCGAGTGGCTTCTTTTAATATACCTAAAATAGGCTCTATAATCCTAGATATCTGAATTCAAATGGGCATGATTTATAAGGAAGTAGTAACAATTACCCATGGCTCTACTCATCCTTATATTTCTGGCACCTGTCGGTTCAAAAGAAAATAGTGGTGTGGCTTCAATGCCCACAGCAGCAAAACAATACAAAGAATAGCCATAAGGATGGGGAGATGGCTCAGTAGATAAACTGCTTGCCATGTCCATGTGAGGACCACATGCAATATCACAAGCCTCAGTAATCTTGGTACTCCTATGGCAACATGGAGGGCAGAGAGCAAAGAATCCTTGGAAGCTCATGGGCCAGCCTGATGAACACAGTACAAACAACAAGAGTGTCTGTTTTATTTTTTTTTAATATTTATGTACAAGGGGCCACAAAGGCAGTTATTTTTTCTGTCTACATGTCAGCTCAGCAATGCCAAAGACTCCATATCTGTGTAGATGAATGGGCATTATTATACAGACCACAGGGGACCAAAGCTGCCAAAGTCACAGTGGGAACAAGCCAGCGGTTGGGGGTGAAAACTGAAGCTATCTTTCCATTCATAATAGCATAGCCAGATACGAAATCTATAATCATGCAAACTTGCTAGTGTCCAGTTTTTTGTAATGCTATATATATGGTGGGCAGCTCTTGAGCTATAAGGTAGGTTCTGTGAAGGTATGAAACCAAGTAAGGCAAACTGGTGTCTCTCACAAGCAATTCAATGGCTCTTACAGTCCTGTAAGAAACCTGCTGACTCGTGCTTACCTTTCACATGCTGGGTGTGATTCCCGAACCAGAACAGTTCTAGAAAGGTTTGTTCTGAATTGAAGATGTGTGTTGACTTTACCACCATCCTGTACCACTAAGAAATCTTTCCCATTTATAATTTTGCTAAAGCACATTGATTTGTTCATTCTTATTTAAATAGGATGGAAAAATTAGCCAGAGAGCTCTTTACTCTCAGAATGAGAATCCCACTTTGCCTCTAAACCAGCAGATAGAGAATCACAGTGTGTACTGGGATCTGCTTTCCATCTCAGTTTGAAAGGGAAGGCAATGGCCCTTCTGCCATCCACACACTTAATATTCAGGGTGCAGGATCTGACCTTATGTTGTTTCAATATACCAAAATCACCATACCATTCACACCATGCCTTGAAATGGGTTTGAATTCACCAAGGTAGTCAGTGGTATTACCTACAATGACCCAACAGATAAAGATTTTGTATGATCACATGGACAGGTTGTTAATTTGAAGAGTATTCTAATATAGTGAAAATATAGGTAAGCCTTGATGCTTGGGTAAAGTGCTAAGATTCAGGTCCTTGTTGCATAGGCGAGGGAAAATCAGACCTGGAAGAGATGCTTTCATTTAAGTGTTTAGAATAGCAACTGCAAAAATAAGTACAATTTACAACAGTCATTTACTATTGATATTTTATTTTAACATAATCTTTAGGAAAACCAGTATCATGGAAGAACTATTATGAATATATATATACACATACACACACACACACATTCAGAAGATAATCAGTTGCTAAATGAAAGCTTACAGAATTTATACATCAAATTTCACATTCCAAAAAATAAGGTAGAAATTATTAACAAGTGAACACAGTGAAAACGACTACTGAACATAATTTGTAAGTTAAAAAAATCTGATTTAAACAGTGCACTCCAAATGACAGAATGTATGAACTATACAAATCAGATGAGTTACAAACTCAAACCATTCTTAACTTACAGAGCTTTATGTTTGCATTTAAAAACTTTGATTAAGATGGGAACTGACAAATCCTTTCAAATTAAACAAAGGTTGTATCATTCATAAAATACAACTACTTAGACGCTAAACAGCTACCATAGTCTTCAAAGGTGACTGAGGCACTTCTATCAGAAACATACTACCTGCTTAACCTTTCTTGTAAATATTCTCCTGCAGACAGGGGTTTTGGAGATGCTTGGCTAATAACCCTGCCAGTCACAGAATTCCCATCTGGGCTTAGTCTGTCTTCAATTGCACTTAGAAAATGGCAAGCACCATGTTCCCTGTGGTGACTTGTGCATATATTTTGGCTATTTCAGGATATAAGGCAATGGATAAAAATACATTTTGTTTCATTTTCACCTTAGTGAGAAGAAGCGTTTGACACACATGACAATCACATTAGGTAAGAAAGAGCAATGGAACACATGACCAAAACATGAAGCAAGGAATCTCTGTGTTCTACTGGGCACCAGTGAGTTTTTTGTTATTGTTGTTCTTTGTTTTTTGGTTTTTTTTTTTTTTTTTGGTTTTTCTTTGATTTTTTGAGGTAGGGTCTCATTCTAGTTCAGGCTGACCTGGAATTCACTACGTAGTCCTCAAATTCACAGTGATCCTCCTACCTCTGGCTCCTGAGTGCTGGGAATAAAGGCGTGCGCCACCACACCTGGCTCAGTGAGTTGTTTTATATTTGAAACCTATTTTTAACTGACCATGCCTAAATATGAACTCTGGATCAAGAAGCATTTATGAAGATTTACTAATGAGCACATTTGTCAAAGGTCAAATATGCATTTATATTTAACTGTGGTATGACATAAAACAAGGGTAAATCTTTAAGGAAAATGACTCATCCATCCACAAATTACCATCATTTAAGCTCAAGTTTCAAAGACCAAGGCAGAACTATAGATTATGTCATCCAAACTGATTACTAGTGACTATTTCAGTCAAACTGTTTGCATTTTACAGTTCTAGGTGATGAACAAGGGAGAGTAAATTACTACAATATCCATTTTTCTTACCAAAGGAGTCAATTCCACTGCAATCAAAGTTAAGTATGTAAAGAAATACCAAGTAAAGAAGTTCTTTCAAAAATTATTAGGAAACAATAAATATAATTTACACATGCACACACACTAAAAACAAAAGGCAATAATAAGAAAAACTGAAAAATAAATAAACCAATACCCACAAAAGTTCAAAACCATAAAAAGACTGCATAGTGATGATCAGTTATCAACAACAAATCTAAATTTCCATAAAAAACAAAATATCCTCCAATTTCTAGAAGATAATTTAAATCATTATAGCAAGATAAGTAAATAGGTTTCTTTATCCTCTAATATAAGCTGCTATATATCATTATAAAGAAGATCATAGTGCCCAGTTTTAATGTAGAGGTTTCAACGTCTGATCTATAGATGAATATCAATGTATGCTGAAAGCTTTAAGGAATACCAAGAAGTAGCTAGCATCTCAGTATTGATGGTGTGCCAATGAGGAGGAGTCATCACTTGACCTTTCAACTTGATTATATATAACAGTTTTAAAGTACTGTGGTCTTTTGAAATAACAGCAACATTAAAACTCACCATAAGAGAAAAAAAAAATACCATTGCTGGGACATGGCGTACATCCCAGGCTAGAGACAGTTTCCACATATCAGGTAACAAGGCCATGTAAGAAAGCATCAAGCAAAAGCCTTCCCAACATGTAGACAAAGATGGAATTATCTCCAGATTGACTCTTGTCCCAAGGTTATACCCTGTAAGAGCAATCTCTGAAATAGAATGAAAATATTTACTATAGATATAAAAGTTTGATACTCTTTTTTTTTAGTGTTTTATTTATTTGAGAGAGAGAAACAATCAGATATACATAGAAAGAGAATGGGCATACCAGGGCCTCCAGCCACTGCAAGCAAACTCCAGACACATGAGCCACCTTGTGTATCTGGTTTATGTGGGTACTTGGGGAATTGAACCTGGGTCCTTAGGCTTTGCAGAAATGTGCCTTAACTGCTAAGCCATTTCTACAGCCCTGATACTCTAAATCTTACCATTTTTAATGTGCAAATAACTCTTAGTAATTAGATCACTCCGGATTGTCTCCTTCCTTCAAATTCTTCAAAATAGGGATGATTAAAATAAAATGAATTAATGAAACAAAAGCAAAAAAATAACAAGAGTCAGGACAAAGCAGGCATTACATTCTAACTGTAAACTCTTTCTTTCATGCTATATTCTCCCTGAAGTAACCACATGGCCTTGGTAAGAGTAGAAAAACAGGCAAAGTATTCATTCCGATTTGTTATTTTCTCTTTCTATTAGCAAACTCAAATTCTGTGGATTATGAATTTTAAAATTCTTCATTCTAAATGGGATAAAAATGATAAAAACTGGAAGGGCAGAATGTAGTCATAAAAAGTAGGGTCAGATGAGTAGGTGACATTTACCTAGGAAATGGAAGCAGTTTATTGAGGCTCTATAAACTCTCCTATCTTGTAGAGACCCATCTTCCTGGCCAGGCCTGTTATACTTTGGAACTTTATTTTTGTACCTGTGTCACTTTAGCAGATGGCATCCTCTACCGATTCCCTGGCTCTTCTGGTTGCTTGACAACTGTGTTTTCATAACCTTTGTGGGTTGTATGGTTTGTAAGCATAGAGCTGGTGTTAGACTAATGGTGATGTGATAAGACCCACAGTACTCTACCAATGATTCATCTCTACGCGGGATAACTTGACGTTTGTTTGATAATTTATTTAAAATAAAAAGACTAATAACATGATGCCATTGTAGAGCAAAACCATCAGTGTAAACAATAAGTTTGCCTTATTTCTAGTTTTTTTTTCTGTCATTCCTGTTGTTCATATTTTCTTAAAGGTCTACAAACTGAATTTGCACACTAATTAATATGTGGTGGTGTCTTAGCACCTAGTGAAGACAGGATTAACTCATTCCTGTAACTAAGTTTCAGCATTTGTTCTCTTTCCATGGTTTGGCTAGTTGCATAGAATAGGAAAGCCCCTGTTTCTTGTCTTCCAGACTTCCATGTAATTGCTGGGTAACAAAGGGTAGAAAGAAGATGTTATGACTAAGTGTTGAATAAAGCTTTGGCTGTGATCTTGTCCCACTGTCTTTAGTATTGCATTTTAAGCTTTTGCTTTTAAATGCTAGAGATTAAAATTTTAGATTATTTTGATGCAAAATGTAATACTTAAAAAGATATTATAGCTTGGACCATTCCACAAAGTAAACCAAACCAGTTTTCAGATTGTTCAAAATCCTTGCTTCCTTTAGCACATTTTAATTTCATATAGTGAATTCATACGTAACATGAAATTAACCATTTTAAAATGAACATTGTCACTGGTACTTAACATATTTACAATGTCAATCAGGTGTTTTAAAACAGAAACACTTTCCAGGGATAATAACTCATGCCTATAATATAGCCTCCAAGAGACAGGAAGCCAGATTTTAAAATCCTATCAACTCTGGAAGTTAGCAGGATACATGGATGGCCATGCACTTTGCTAGGATTGGGAAATGTGCATTTCCATGTTTAATGCAAAAAAAATTGTAAAAACAATTTGCTTTCAGTAGTCGTGGCCTTATAGGGAAGCTGAATGGGTTTTCTAAACATACACAGTAAACTCCCTGAGCAGTTACTCACGATGTGATCATGGCCCAGAGAACCATCATCTACCTTCCATTCTCCTTATTGCTTGGCTGTAGAAAATTCCCTGCATGTGTGTCTGACTGTCAGTACCCAACATACTTCAGACAGGTGACCTCGCAGTGCTCACCAAGGCATGACTCACAGAGAAATGCTTGTCAGACCTTCATGCCATGTGCAATGGCCTTTGGGGTAGCATGGACAGAGATGCCGGGGCCACGGGCAGGGATGTAAGGGAGGATGGTCTGCCTCAGTGATGTGGACATCCCAGGCTGCAGGACAAGTGTGGGTTTGACACTCAAAGAAAAGGAGTTCAGTGAGTGAGGTGACTCAAGAGGGAGACAGCCTTGTAGGCTGGAGACAGAAACTGAGCCACAGCCCTGTGTCTGCCACCACCTCAGCCCCTCAAGGGACACCACATGCTTGAGAAAGCGGTCCTGGGAAAATTTGGCTTGCTCATCACAGGTAAGCTTCCCAGCGGTGGACGGCGTCCCTGCTGGCAATGAGGTGTTCTGCTCCCAGCCTGCCTTCCTTGGACACCCTTTCCCACCACAGCACCAACCTCACATCCTTGTGCCCACGTGGAACAGGGCTCAAGCCACAGAGCACAAGTCCTGTCCAGGTGGTTTAGCTGACCAGGCAGCCTCCCTAGCCCCAGTGTGGTGGTTTCTGAGAAGACCCGGGGGATTAATGTCAGGGGAGACAAGGTTCTGTTTTCTCCAAATGAGCCAGGAAACAGACCTCGTGGTGTGGGTTCAGTGTCAATTAGAAATAATGGTTTCAAGGCTGGAGGGATGACTTAGCCGTTAAGGAGTTTGCCTACAAAGCCAAAGGAACCTGGTTCAATTCCCCAGGACACACGTAAGCCAGATGCACAAGGGGGCTCATGCGTCTGGAGTTCGTTTGCAGTGGCTGGAGGGTCTGGTGGCCCATTCTCTATCTCTCTCTTTCTCAAATACATAAAATATATTTGAAAAAAGAAATAATGGTTTCATGGCTTAAATGACTAAATATTGAAATAGGAATTGTAATCAGGATAAAGACATATTCAGTTGAAGGACTTATGTATTGGGGATAGTGTGTTGTATAGCTGAACAAAGGAAATCAAAATATGATATATTTTATGTTTTTATTTTATTTTATTTTATTTATATTTTAAGTGCTCAGGAGAATAATACAATTACAAATAATTCATCAAGTGAATAGTGGGTGGACAACTAGGTTTTTAAGACTGACTAAAATTCATCATGTTGCATTTAAGGGTGAAAAAGATTGTAGCCTTAGGGTTGTAACTATGGTTGGGCTATGACTTCATTAACACTTTTAGTAAGGTAAGGAGAATAATATTGATGATGTCAGACTATGTTCTACCATTAAGGCTGTGCCTCTGATATAACTTCAGGGAGTTTGAACAGAAATTGCTACAGCGACGAGTGCTGTAGAACTAACTGGTGAATGTGTCATTAATGATAGGTCACTCAGTTGTAGGCAAATAGAACTTGATGTCACATAAAGATAGAAGTAGAAAAGGATGAGCTATAGATTGTGATTTTGGTTTTCATAAAATAATAATTGGTCCTATACCATAACCCCTCATTTTAGTAAGAAAATTGCAAAATTATCAAACCTAAGCCAGGCACGGTAGCACACTGAGCCTTTAATCCCAGCATTTGGGAGTCAGAGGTAAAAGGATTTCCATGAGTGTGAGGCCACCCTGAGACTACATAGTGAATTCCAGATCAGCCTGGGATAGACTGAGACTCTACCTTGAAAAAAAGCAAAAGAATTATTGAAGCTGTAATACAGTTTCTACATGTGCTTTTTACATAGTCTAACAAAAGACCACATAATACATATAAGGTTATTTTTTGACTATGAGAGCTATTATGCATGATAATCATCACAGTTTATTTGATAATGAATTAACTAGTGGCTGGCGTACATTGGTATATTATGATTAGAAAATTAAAAGTTCCTGAAGTGTTTCAATATAAATGGTTGTTCCAAGGGGAGAGATCCAATAAGACTTCAGAATACAAAACAGAGTCCCATGTTTAGTCATTCAGTCTTGTTGTCTCACTGAGTGATAATACTTAGGATATAAAGTAGTGGTGTTCTAAGATGAATACAAAATAAAATTAGTTCCACTGCTGTAAATGTTATAATAAGCAAGGGCTGAAGTAAAACTTCTGTGGAAATGCAATGTTTCTTATAAACTGGGGATTCTTTAGATGGGTAATATTGGCTGGCCATAAGTGCATAAGTCAAGTGGTTATTATTAGGGGAGGATCTTGTAATGTGTCAGAGAAAAATATGAATGCAAACTTTAGACTATTTTCATTATATTGATTAAGGATAAAAAGATTTGCATCCATCTGGCTATACAATTTTATATACTATGGTAATGTAAAACTTTGTTATGATGAGGAGATCCTAGCTCCTTTGACAATATTAAAAACATCTGTATATCTCTCTCCAGGTTTCGGCATAATTTTCTAGATTATTCAGATTCGCTTATGCTCTTATTGTCTCTACTTTTAGCACAGCTGCATACAAAAGCATTAAGTAAATCACCTGTGTTTGAGAAAAGGACTAAATGAATTAAATATGGCCTTAATGTAATAGGCCATAACTAATGTTCAAGGAGAACATGAAAGTTTTTCAGCCTATAAAACAGTTGAGTTGGCAGGGCGGGAGAAAGAGCTCAGTTAGTAAAGTGCTTGCCTTGCATGCAGAAGACCTGAGTTTATCCTTAGAACCGACCTAATAATATAAGGTGTGGTGGCTCATGTCTGTAATCCGTGCAGTGGGAACACAGAGTCATGAGTACCCCTGGGCTCTCTGGCCATCCAGTCTTGCCTAATTGATGAATAGAAGACCAATGAGAGACTTTGACTCATAGAAGATAGATCATGTGCTTGAAGAATGACACTTGAAGTCATCCTCTAAACTATAGACAGATATGCACACACATGCATGTCTATCTACAAACACACATGGACATGCACAGGTACACACACACACACACACACACACACTCACTAGGATCTCTGCAGACTATGTATTTTTCTGATCAATTTGAATAGCACTTTTTGGTCTGCAACCTAAGTGTAGAAGATTTCGTTATTTTAGTTTTAAGATGGAAAGAACAGCATACATGGAAAGATTTTAAAGAAATATATTTACTTGGTACATGGCCTTCCTGATAGGCTAGCTTCCCTGACTTCCTAGCTGACTTCTTTTCTTCATAGTTTTATGTGAGGAGTCAAATAAAAATTCAGGCCAAGGTGTTTGTTTTATCGGCACCAGTACTAAAATCAATTTATAAAGCCGGGTATGGTGGATCATGCCTTTAATACCAGCATTTGGGAGGCAGAAGTAGGAGGCTCTCTGTGAGTTCCAGGTCAGCCTGGGCTAGAGTGAAACCCTACCTCGAAAAACCAAAAAAAAAAAAAAAAATCAATTATATCTAATTGATATGGTCTTTCAGTTCAATGAGAGTAAGTGGGCAATTTGTTAAAGGCAAGAAGTGAAGGTACTTGTCAGTCCATTACTATTTTAATTAATTTATTTGATATTTACTCCCAAGTAGGAGGATTGCTTTTCACTAAGGATAAATTATGAATGGTATTTACTTGTTACCTCTTGGCCTTCTAGACTCTTCTAGACTCAGTGTTCTGTGTTTTATTTTTATTTATTTATTTGAAAGTTACAGACAGAGAGAGAAAGAGGCAGAGAGAGAGAGAATGGGTGTGCCAGGGACTCCAGCCACTGCAAACGAACTCCAGACACATGTGCCCCTTTGTGCATCTGGCTAACGTGGGCCCTGGAGAATCGAGCCTCGAACCGGGGTCCTTAGGCTTCACAGGCAAGTGCTTAACCACTAAGCCATCTCTCCAGCCTGTGTTCTATGTTTTAGTAAGAAAGGAAAAAGCACATGAAGCAGGAAAAATTTAGACATAGTCTTTACTTATCATCCTGTGCTGTTACCTTTATGTTTGTAAAGAATATTGTTTTAATGTAAACATTTATGCTCATAAAAATTTACATTCAAGTTGTTTACCTAGAAAAGAAGATTATCTTATCCCTTGACTACCACTCTAGGAAGGTACAAGAGGAAAGAACTAAACACACTCAGGCTACAGGAGGAATTTGCACTGGACTTGTTTTTCATTGGACTTGGGTTGTTATTTTGACTTCGTAGGACAATGTATCTTCAATATTCTCACAGGTTTCGTGCCATGTCAAGAAAACTATGAGAGCAAATCAATAGGAGAAAATATGTGACTTGCTTGAAAAAGAAAGCATAAACACTTGAATTTGACCACCCCAAGTTTTTAATCCATTCAGTTCAGTATTATTTTGTTTGCTGGAGAAAAATTAGTTTAACACAATGAAAGGTATTCATTCATTCATTCTCTCAGTCAATAAATATGAAATTCCTTATATGTGCTAGTTAATTCCATACAAGATAAAGGCAGTAGTGATAAGCCAACATATATGAGAATTTTTGCAAATCAATATAAAATGTGCTTTAGGGAAAGAGTAGGGTATAATCACTCCTATTAATAATTACTGTAAGATTGTATATGTAGTATAGGATAAAAGCATATGATTGATGAGAACAGTAGAGAATGTACTGAGGAAATGTTTGGGCATATATGTTTAGAAGCTAACTGAGCCATTAATTTCTCATTTAAAATTGGCTTCCCCATCTGTAAACTGGGACTAAGAGTACATAACCTCATAGCAACCTTATAGGTTTCTAAAGAGTTTATGCATATAAATTATAGAAAAACTATTTTATTTTGGGGGCTGGAGAGATGGCTTAGTGGTTAAGCGCTTGCCTGTGAAGCCTAAGGACCCTGGTTCGAGGCTTAATTCCCCAGGACCCACATTAAACAGATGCACAAGGGGGTGCATGCATCTGGAGTTCGTTTACAGAGGCTGGAAGCTCTGGCGCTCCCATTCTCTTTCTCTCTCTCTCTCTCTCTCTCTCTCTCTCTCTCTGCCTCCTTCCCTCTGTCACTCTTAAATAAATAAATAAACAAACAAAAAACTATTTTATTTTGAAATTGATAGTTTGAGGAAAAAGTTTAATGTCACTGTATTAGTCAGTGTTCTCTAGAGGAACAGAACTGCTAGAATGAATTATATTAAAAAGGGAAATTATTGGTTTAGCTTACGGTAGTCCAATAGCAGTTGCAGGCCTGAGAATCAAGGAACCTGGTAGCTGCTCAGTCCATGTGACCAGATGCCTCAGCAGTCCTGATCCGCCACTGAAGGCCTGGAGGCTTCCTGAGGAGCCGCTGGTTTTCCATCCACATGGATCTTCAGTTGACGCTGGTCTTCAGTCTGTGCTAGTCTTCAGTCCAAGCTGGAAGGCAGCAAGCAGCTCCAGCAGCCAAGTGGAAGGAAGGAAGGGACTCTTTTCACCCAGAGATTCGTTATATAAAGTCCTCCTCTAAGAGGGGCCACCAGCTCTGGGGCTCACTCTGCGGGAAGGACTTCCTCCTTCAGTTAATCCTTCCTGGAAGCAGCCTCAGAGTCCCACCCAGAAAAGGATTTCTGTGGATTAATAAACAGATCAAATTGACAACACCTTAACTATCACAAACTGTGTTACATCATTTATTATGTTACTACTTGGTCAGTCTTTTTGATTTCTTGTTCAGAGAACTCATCCGTATTAGGCCCTTGTGTTCATTTGCACAAAGTTCATTCTGTTGAAAGTACATTTGTTGGGAACCTACTATGTATGCTAGTTTTTATGTTTGTGGTTTCTTAACAGTAGTTTATTCCAAGATATATCAAAGTATAGCTAAGAAAATCACTGTGATTTTAGAAGATGTATATTTATTATGATTCCCTAAAGGAATTTCAAATGGTAACCAAAAATTGTTTCTGACTTCTTGGTGTTTTTATCTTTTGTTATTTTTACATGAAGCTATTCCTTTCATGAACAACTATTATGTGGTTGAAATAGGTGGCATTTGGTTGAAGAGATAAGTTCACGTTATCAATTGAAATCAGTGTGTGCAGTGGATATTGGGTATGTTGTAATGCTAAGCAACTACATTTTTAAATGGTTTATTATTCATTTATTTATTTGTTTATTTGATAGATAGGGAGAGGAAGAGGCAGAAAGAATGGACATGCCAGGGCCTCCATCCACTGCAAATGAACTCCAGACGGATGTGTCCCCTTGGACATCTAGCTTATGTGGGTCCTGGGGAATCAAACCGTGGTCCTGAAGCTTCACAGGCAAATGCTTTAACCACTAAGCCATTTCCCAGCCCAGCAACTACATTTTTATGACCACATAGTAGCTTAGATTATAACTAGATTTTAGCTTATTAATGTTTTTAATGTTTATGTGTGCATATGCTTGTGTGTGTGTGTGTGTGTATACATGTGTATGTGGAAGCCAAAGGTTGACACTGTATTTTCTTGAATTATTCTCCACCTTATTTTTTAATTTAAAAATATATATTTATGGAGAGGGAGAATTGGCATGCCAGGGCCTCTAGCCACTGCAGTCAAATTTCAGACACATGTGCCATCTTGTGCATATGTGGGACCTTGTGCACAAGAGTCATCTTGTCCATCTAGCTTACTTGGGTTCTTGGGAGCTTAACCTGGGTCCTTAGGCTTTGCAGGAAAGCATTTTAACCACTAAGTCATCTCTCCAGCCCTCTCCACCTTATTTTTTGAGACAGTGTTTCTCACTGAACCCTGAGTATATAAATTCTGTTAGAATAGCTAGCCAGTAAGCTCTAGCAATTGCTTGTCTCCATTTCCCCAGCACTGGAATGGCAGGTGTCTGCCACTATGCCTGGCTTTTTTGCATGGATGCTGGAGATCTGAATTTAGGTCTGACAAGCATTTTACAAGCTGAGCAATATCTCAGCCCCCAATTTGTGGACACGTTCAGCACTTAAAAATATTTCAGAAAACTCTCTGTGTTCTACAATAACAAGGGCTATGATGGTCAGTGGTAAGCCAGGTATGATTCTAATTTTCCTTCCAGTGTGTTTGTGTCTAGCCACCTACATGTTCCTCCCAGAAGCTTCCCATCCCCCTCTTCCTGTCCCAGTTCTCATCGCTTTGTGTCTGTTTTCATATCAGTGAAAGGCTCAGGGTGAGCCTTCAGTATCTCACTGAGAAATAATTAGTGGTGGGAAAGTACTTTGTAAAGACTGAGTGAATGCAGTCCTTCTGAATGAAAATGACTTAGTTCCTTGTTCCATATAACTAAGATCCAAATCCCAATTTTTTCAGTTTGAACACTATGGGGAGTGATCCATTCGAGTGTTTTGTGATCCTTGTCTTTCAATTAAGTGGAATACTGGGTGGATGTGAAGGTTTTTCTGTTATTTGAGTTGTTAGTCACCTCTCCTCCCCTTTTTCCAGGTTATCTTGTTTTCCCTTTCTTCCTTTGTTCTGCCAGCTCTGTTCTTATTCCAGTTATGAGTGAAAACCTGAGTTCATTTTCTCTACTAGCTCTCCTGTGGTGGTCTGAATGTAAAATGCCCCACCATAGGCTGGTATGTATGAATACTTGATCCCTAACAGGTGGCACTGGTAAGAAAAGTTGTGGAACCTTCAGGAAGGTGGAACCTTGCTGGAGGAAGTGGGTTACTTAACTAATATATGATTACGATGTTGATTTGAATTCCCATCCTCATTAATGATGCTGAATATTACATTTTTAATGTTTAGAGAGTGTGTTTGCAGGTTCTAGCAGAGCAGTGCAGGAGAGAGGAGAACTGGACACCTGTTTAACCCACCTGTTCAGTAGAATCAACCCTCATGATCAGTGGAGTCAGAGATGTTGTAGCCTAGAAGTCCTTACCTGACACACCCTCTCCCCGGCCACCTGCCCCCATCTTTCTTTCATTTGCTCTCCCTGTGTATCCTAGGTTAGCCTGGTGCTCTATATCTTCTTGGATTACCCTGCCAAGTCCTGGGATTACAGGTTACAGAACCACAACCACTGTGGAACATTTTTGTCCTTTGACACTTGGTGGTCCTATATTAGCTGGGCTAGTATGGAATTTGACATGTGTGCCAGCCTGACCTAAACTTACTATTGTCCTGCTCTTGCCTCCTGAATGATATGGGTGTAAGGCTCAGGAGTGACCAAGGACCACGGAAAGCACTCTGAGGCAAAGATGGAAGTTTTATTCCGGAAAAACCCTAGCTGCCAGGACTGACTTTCAAAAGTAGGAGCAGTCAGCTTGGGATTACTTTATAGGCCACAATTGGGGGAAAGTGAGAAAGGGAAGGAATTTCTTTGTTGGGGCAGTTAAATTTTACATTAGCCACAGGGTGAGACCAGAAGTGACAGAGTGAGAGATAAGGGGGCAGTAAATCTAGACCTTGTTAGGCAGGGGAGGGATAATGGCTGGACAATTTCTTGAGGAAGGTGGATGATTCACTTTGCCCTCCTGCTGTAACTCCATTTTGTCCTGACCTTACAATGGGCACTAGTCAATCAATTTCTGTATTTTGTTTGTTTGTTGTGTCCCCCTTTTTAATTTAATTGAATTTTATTTTCATGGCAGATGGTCCTATTTTGCATCGTATCAACTAAATGGTTGTCTATGGTGGCTGTCTGACCTTGTACTAGTGCTGAGTCTTCAAGACCTCAGCCTCTCCCATCTTTGGACTACAACATGTGTCACCACATTAGAAATGGAAAACTCTTTTTCCTATATTTTTCCTTTTCTTCTTTCCTTCCCCACTATTTAGAATTGTGTCTGTGGAAAACATATATTGGCATCCCTGTCTTTATTTTTAAAAGATTGTGTTTGGTGGGCTAATTACGTGTTTGCTTTGTCAGATGTGATCTGATCTTATCTTACCATGACACCCAATCTAACCTCAAGGGCTGGATTTAGAGCCTCTTTCCTTGCTCTATGGTCTTCATTTATGTCTTAATTTTCAGGTTGCAGTACTTGCTTTCATTGGGGGAGAGTAAGACCTGGAATTAATCCCTCAAGTACCTTTTAGACAGTTTCCTAAGGATTTCTGAAAATAGTTCAGCCAGACCAATGAGGGGTTCAATTTCTGAAGGCAAATTTCTACTGAGTCAGAAACAGAAGCTATAGTTTGCAGATTCTTGATAGATGCTGAAACAGACACAGAGAAGTTGTGGTTTTGAAGTGTAGCTATGAAATTAGAGCAATATAAAATATGGATATAGTTTGGATCTGATATTAGATTAACACATTTCATTATATATGCTTACTACAAAAATAAGGAGGGAAGTTCCACGTCTAGTGCTTCAAACCTTCCTTCTGCATCTCCTACCTCACTGTCCATTTTTGCTAAATTGTAGAAAATAAATTCTTCTGATGTCTACTGTAGCCAAAAAGTCAAAGTTCATGTGTGGCTTCCAAACTGGCCCTTTCCTTTCACTTTGTAATAGTGGAGCTAGCCTCTGGAAGCCTCCCTTTTCTCCTTGAGTAGTTGGTTGTGTACCCCTTCCGCACCAATAGGGGGTGCAGAAGATTTTTTTTTTTCTTTTAGGCTAATAACTAATAAGCTTCGCTGAATTGTTATTGACATCAGTGCCCTGGAGTTCTTGAAGTGTTCATAGCATTAACAGCTTTCTTACACAGTGCTTATTTGAGTGTTGTTTCATTATCAACCATCTTTATTCATCTTGCTTGCCTAGCAGAATCCTGGGAGTTAAAGAACAAGACAACATAGTACCATACCCACCAGAGAGCTCCAGGTATTGTAATAAGTATTTGGAAAATTTGTTCCTATGCTGGCCATCTTTCAAACAGGGAAAGTCTTCATTTAATTTTGCTCTAGTTTGCATGCAGTTTTGAGCCTGCTTGACTTAAAACAATCATAGTGTCTCCTGTTTCTAGCTGTCCCAGGAGTGCATTCATAACATCTTTCTGTTGGCTTCTTTGATTACCGTATTCAACCTCCCCGTGTTTGTGTTTTCTCTTTGTTTCCTCTATCCTCCACCCACTTCTCCATCTGTTCTGCAAACAACAACAGAATGTAGGAGTGGGGCCTTCTGCTAACCACTTTCCGTACCTTGCATCATTTTATCCTGCTGCAA
Organism: Dipus sagitta; assembly: GCA_036346955.1. NCBI lineage: Eukaryota > Metazoa > Chordata > Mammalia > Rodentia > Dipodidae > Dipus > Dipus sagitta. The sequence goes on from CM070771.1 coordinate 199,766,159, forward strand.
CCCACTGCGGAAGCCAGGTTTTGCCACCTATCTTCATTGTCCATAAGAGACCTAGAAGTGTTACGGGATTTGGTCAAGTAAGCAGGTTTATCCGTGACTGTCCCCATCAGGAGACAGGAAACCACAGAGCTATTTCAACAGGGAAAGTGTAAAGAATTGATAATCATAATGGGATTGTCAGTAAAGAGGTTAAGAGTGCTCAAGTGAATACCTCGCCCCATTGCTGAGGGAAAAACACTCAAAAAAGAAACAAATTGAGAACCAAGGCCCCTCCATAGAGTGAGGAGAGTCATGGGCTCTGGCTCAGAGCCATTGCAGCGATTCTAGCCAAGCAGTCCATAAGCTGTCTCTGCTGGCCAAATGGAAACAACTGTTGTGTCTGAAAAGACAAAAACACTTCCATGGGTTGGACCGGGCTCCCGTGAAAAAGAAATAGACCGATGACCACCTGCATAGGTCATTGGGAATCTGCACTTCCTGGGATGAATGTTATGTCAAAAGCAGGAATATCCAAGGAGAAAACCAGGAAGAAAAGCCTGCACTGTGTTGCTCAGGCGCCCTCTCCTGACAACAGTTCATGCCAATTCAATACACCTCTTCTATTGGAATGCAGGCAGGACAGCACACCCAGCAGTGCACAGTGAACTTGGCCTCGTCAGAACCCCAGCCTGTGTTTCGAACCATTAAGCTACTCTGCAGGGTGGAGTCAGCCCACAAGCCCATAACCTGGGCAGCAAGGAAAAGGATGATATGGGGGTAGGGTAGCCAGAATGACTGGCAGGGACAGCAGGGAACCCAGTTGAAGCGAGTGGGAAGTCCACGTACTGAGTGGTGGAGTGCTGGAGCCACGCTCACAGACCCAGGCGCGGTCTGTGGAGGGAGACAGTGTCATCTTGGTAAAAGTTGCACTTTGCATAAGGTTTGAGGGCTTACTGAACCCGGTGTGTATGGTGGTGAATCGCCCCAGAGGCAGAGGAGGCCATAGGCGGCAGAAAAGAGTGGGCTCATTCCGAGGGTCCAGAGAGCAGGTCTCTGAGGGCAGGGGCTAAGGGTATTGGACAGGACGTAAGGCATGCCATGGAGAACAAGAGGCCCCTTTCTGGGAAAAGAGGGAAAGGATGCTGCATGCTGGTTGGGAAGAGCGGGTGGTGGGCGCGCGCGCGCGCTGCAGAGAAGGGCGTGAGCAGGCTGGAGGCCTGCATGGGGCTGGCCTGCTGCCCTCGTGGGAGTCCCTACTGGCTCCTCACCGTCTTCTGCTGGCTCGTGCCTGTGCCTCTGACTCTCTTCTCAGGCCTCCAGGGTTTTTCACCCGTGAGTATTAATGAACCTGAGCAGGAAAAAAAGGCTTGGTGACCTCACCCCAGCCAGTACTCCTGCCCCCTCCTCCACCTGCTGGGCTCGCTGTCCCCCACCCAGCCTGTCCCCTAGGATCCCCAGCAGGAGCCTCCGCCCCACTGCAGCACAGACAGCGGGGCTCCCTGCCCTGCTCACAGCCCTGGGTTGTCCATGAGGTGTCTTTAGTTGGCTGCCACCTGACCCAGGCCCAGTCTTGCCAGGGTCGGTTGGCTGGGGCGTTGGGAGGAGGTGGAGGCACCGAGCTGGGTGGCGCGCGGCATTCTGTGGCAAAGGCAGTAGCGGTTGTGAGTGTCCAGGGACTTCCTTGGCTCTCCCTCCCCGTACTGCCCATGTCCCCTGCTCTGCAGCTGCTCCGGATGGATGCCCCAGAAACCCAGTGTAAGACATGCACAGCACATGATACCTGCGGCGCCCGCCCTCCAAAGCTTTCAGTACCCTCCCTATCAAAGCTAAAACTATGCGAGGTTTGAAATTACGTTCACAGTTGTGGCTACATTTCAATGAGGGAAAGGGAAGTTTTGGGAAGCTTAGTAAACATTGGTGTTATTCCTGCCTATTTCTGATGAACAGTGTGGGGATAAGGATGGCACCCATCTTACAGGGTCTAATGTTGCAGTTACACAAGATTAAAGGCAAAACAACAAAAAGCTCCAGTAATACTAATACTCCGCCTGAAAGGTGAAAACTTTGTTTCTTAGGATTGGGAGGGACAGAACTGTACACACCCTCAAATGTCTCAGCTTTAAGGGATTTAATTAGTATGTGCTACGTGCTTTATCCCGAACAGAAACCTGAAGACACACAGCTCTAGGGACACTAGAGACTTACCCTTAATGGTCCCTCAGCCCACCACATGCAGAGGATATCAAAGCAGACTGTAGAATTTGAATGGGGTGCCTTTCTCTTCCCTTCTGCTAACCTTGGGGCTTTGTTTCCTTATTGTCACTCTAGCTCCTTCAGGGTGCAATGTTAGATTGTTTATTTTAGATCTCTTCTGACAAAATTTTAACTGCCACAAACTTTCCTGTTAGAGTGCTTTTTCTTCTTCTTCTTCTTCCTCCTCCTCCTCTTCTTCTTCTTTTCCCTGCATCTTGTCCTTATTGCGGTGTTGTTTCTACTTTCATTTGAAGAAATTAGTGATAGCTGAACGTGGTGGTGCAAGCCTTTAATATCAGTGCTCAGAAGGCAGAGGTAGGAGAATTGCTGTGAGTTCGAGGCCACCGTGAGACTACATAGTACATTCCAGGTCAGCCTGGGCTAGAGCAAGACCCTGCCTTGGGGAAAAAAAAAAATGGTCATGTTTTTCTTTGAATGTCTTTATCGATCCAATTTTTCATAGTGTGTTATTTAATTTCCATGTTTTTGAATTTTCCAGAACCCTTCCTATTGTCAGTGTTTTATAACATAGGGGTCAGAAAAGATATGTGATAAGATTTCAGTTTTCTTGAGTTTGTTATGGCTTGTTCTGTGGCAAATATTTCTGTCCTTGAAAATGATACCATGAGCTTGAGGAGAATGTACATTTCTCTGTTGTGGGATAGAATAATTTTCTATATTTGTCATTCCTTTTTAGTCTAAATAATATTTGAGTTCAAAATATTTTTCTTATTTCTACTTCTCCCCTTAGATTTCTCAATATTTGTTCTGTATACTTGATGCCCCATGATATCAGGCATAAATATGAACATATGTATACACACACATATACATATACATATAGAGATAACAATTTATTTTGAACCTTAAGTGTACAGCAAATGTCAGTGTATTTTCAAGGCTTAGTACCAGCCTGTGCTGCTGGAAGATCATGGAACTTGTAGGTAAGGTCTAAGGGAAGAAGTGATTAGGTCATTAGGAATATTTCTTTTAAGGGCATGTTGGGACTATAGTCCCCTCCTGTCTCTCTTTTGCTTCCTGGCTCCCTAAGTTAAGAAACTTCTCTGCCACGTGCTCCCAGTATGATCACCATGTTGGCCCAGGCTCAGGTCCAGGCCCAAGGTGGTGACAACAACCAACCATGGACTGAAACCATGGGAAAAAATAAACTCTTCTTCTTAGGGTTGTTTACATTAGATTTTGACTCAATAGTGAATAGATCACACATGGGGGGAGGGGTGGGAGAGAAAAAGTTTTGTCCTCTTGGATGAGTTAACCCTTCTTCACTTTAAACCTTGTCTTATTTTTCAGTTTTTTCTTAGACCTTCTCTGTACCCTCTTTTATTTAGTGTCAGAGATTTAACCCAGGGCCTCACACATGCTAGGCAAGTGGTTTCCAGCACACTTTTTGCTTTTTTGTTGTGAGATGAAGTCTCATTCAATTACCTAGGATGGCTTTGACTACCCAGGCAGGCCTTGATCCTCCTGCCTCAGCTTCCTGAGTAGCTGCAATTATAAGCCTGTTCCACTAGAAAAGCCTGATTTTAAAATCAGTTTAAAGTAATGAAAGTCTTCTTGTGCTCTTTTGGTTTCCATTTGCCTAAGATATCTTTTTTCATCTCTTCATTTCTTTGGATCCCTTTATAACACTTAGTTATGAGGACCTCTGTAGGTAAAGTTAGTCTCTTGTAGGCAGAATGCAATTAGGATGTGTTCTTAATCTATTTGGTCACTCGATGTTGTAATATTGTCATCTGGGTGATGGTGAGATCCTTTGTTCCTTTCATTGCTATCTGCATTTTTGAATTCCTATAGTGGTGTTCATTAAATTTATCTCTTATCTACTGTAGGATGTTGTTTTGTGGTTACCATGAAATGTCCAAAAAGTGCCTTTTTCAGATACTATGTCTCAGTGATGCAAAGCTGCCTAACCCAGACTTTAATATATACTCCTCTGATGCCATACCATAAACTATATATGCTATCTCATTGCATTTTCTCTTATTTTTTTTTCCTCCATTGAATTGTAGTTATCAGCCTATCTTCGGGTTCACAGATCCTTTTGTTTTGTCAATTGATTCCTTGTTGGGTTCTTTTCCATCTTTCATTTTATTCATTGCATAGTCCAACTCTAGAATTTCTTCTCCTTTAAAAAGTAATTTCAACCCTTTTGCTAAAGTTCTCATTTTAGACATTTATTGTCTTCCTTGATGTTATTGAATTATTTTCTTTTGTTTTTTTTTAACATTTGTCATACTATTATTTTTAATTCCTTGTCAGGAAGTTCTTTTATCTTTATCTCTGTGGGGATCAACAGAGAGTATATTGTTCCTTTGGTGATGTCTTTTTTTGCATGTGTATGTAGGTATGTCATGTTTGTGCATGTGTATTTGCATGTCTGTATGTGTGTATGTGTGTGCAAATAAACATGCATGTGCACATGCATGTGGAGATGAAAGGACAACCTCATAAATACCATCCACCTGTTTTTGAGTTTTTGAGATACACCCTCTCATTGGTTTATATTTCACTGGTTAGGTTAGGTTAGGCCAATATGATCTAAGAATCTACCATTTTCTACCTCCTAGGATTATAGGCATGTGCCATCATGCCCAAATTCTCCTTTTTTTTATGTGGTGGTGTTTGTTTGTTTTGTTTTTTAAGACAGATAGAGGGTGCACCAGGGCCTCAGCCACTGCATTCAAACTCCAAATGTTTGTGCCACCTAATGAGCATGTGCAGCCTTGCACTTCCCTCACCTTTGTGCATCTGGCTTATGTGGATCTGGAGAGAGATTGAACATGGGTCCTTAGGCTTCAAAGGCAAGTGCAGGTCTGGTAACTATATCAGTGGAGTTTGGCTTGAAGCATAGATCCAGGAGTTTGAGGCTGAAAACTATATTGTATGGTTTCATCCTGAAGCTTAGTTTCACAGAGTTGATCTTCTGCCAGGATGGGCTTCTAGCATAAGATAATGGGGCACTAGAGTATACAGAATGAATCTGGACCCTGTGTTTTAGATCATGCCTTGACCATCTTTGTCCTGGGGCGATAGGAAGTATCTTGAAGGCTGAAGCTGCCTGGTCATAGGGCTGATTTGGAACATGGAGATAAAGTGACTAATTCAAGCCTATGTCTAGAGACAGTTCCTTGGTACATGAAGCCACTGGAGATTATCTGTTGTCTGGAGCTGTGGGAATCACCTTGATGTTTACATTGGTTGTTTAAAGGTTATATTGTAGTTTCTGGCCTGTATGCAGGGTCAATGAGGACTTATTTGGACTCTGGGGTGTCATAAGCCAGCCTGGCCCCTGGGCAGAAGATGATTACACTATTTTCTGCATTTTGTAGGTTATCTCTTCACTCTGCTGATTATTTCCTTTGCAGTGCAGACTTAACATGTGATACAGTCCTGCTTGTATATTGTGGATTTTGTTGCCTGTGTTTTAGGTTCTTGTTCTAAATTATATTTGCCTATTTCAATGTCCAAAAACATTTTCCATATCTTTTCTTCTAGTACTTTCATACTTTCAGGTATTAGATTTAAGTCTTTAATCTGCTTTGAGTCAATCTTTGTAATTTTCAAGGGATTGGGAATTTAGTCTTTTTATTTTGTATATGAATATCCAATTTACTCAGCACTATTGAAATGACCATGCCTTTTCCTAATTTTTGTTCATGGCTATTGATGCATGAATTGGCAGTTCACAGAGGAAGAAATAGAAATGACAAACATACACTTAAGAAAATGTTCATCATCCCTAATCATCAGAGAAATGCAAATTAAAACAACTATGAGATTCCACCTTACCCCAATAAGGATAGCAAACATCAAAAAATCAAATAAAAATAAATGCTGGTGAGAATGTGGAGAAGTAGGAACACTCATCCACTGTTGGTGGGAATGTAGGATGGTACAACCACTTTGGAAAGCAATATGGAGACTTCTGAAAAAGCTGAGTATAGAGATACCAACAGACCCAGTTATTCCCTTACTGGACATCTACCCTAAAACCTTCAAACCACAGGCTAGAGAGATTTGCTCAACCATGTTTATAGCGGCTCAATTTGTAATAGCTAAGTGCTGGAATCAACCCAGATGTCCATCACTATTTCTTATTCTTTATTATGTTACATTAGGTTATTTATCTGTGCTTATGCTAATTCCACATTATTTTAGCTACTACAACTTTAATATGTATGTTTTTGTAATATGTATGTTTTTAGATCAGGTGATATGATGTCTGCTTGGTTTATTCCTTCTGCTCAAGGTGGCTTTGACTCATTAGGATTTCTGTGGTTCTATATATATAAATTTTGGAATTGATTTAATAGTTCTCTAAAGATTGCCATTGATATTTTTCTAGAGATTTCATTGAATCTGTACATCACTGTGTGGAGCCATATTTTCTTTCTCTTTTCTTTGCATGTGTGTTTAGCTAGTATGTATTGTGTGGTATATAAGCATTGTATGCATGCATGTGTGTAGATAAGCACGTACTTTGTACATGTATGCAGTAGACAGAAGACAATGTCAGGTATCCTTCCTCTGTCACTGAATCTACATATTTCCATGAAAGATGGTCTCTCTCTGAACCTGGTCTCTCTCTGAACATGAAACTGCTGTTTTCAATTACACTGGCTGAGCCCCAAGCCCCAGAGATTCTCTGGATTCCTCTTCCCATAGGATTGGGATTACAGGCACATGTGGTCATACCCATCTGTTTATGTGAGTGCTGAGAGTTGAAATCAGGCAGTCTCAGGCCATCTCAATCCCTCCTCCTTGAATAGCAAGTACTCTTATCTACTGAGCTATCTTCTCAGCCCCTACTTAATATCTTAGCTTTAGATTTTAATGGGAAGAAATTTTATATTTTGGTGAACCTATTTTATGACGTATGCCCCAAGCATAACTTTAACAAAATAATATTAGAAGGTGAGCATGGTGCCATATATCTGTAATCCCAGCCCTCGGGAGACTGAGGCAAGAAGATTAGCATGAGTTCAAGGCCAGCCTAACTACATAGTGAGTACCAGGCCAATAAGAGTTACAAAGTAAGACCCTGTCTCAAAACCAAAACTTTTGGGTACTTTATGGTTATATTATCATATATGTCATATGAAAGATTACAGGAATAGTTTATTCCAGCATCATTTTATTTTTGTTCAGAGAACATGCATTTTTTGTACAGCTAGGTGCATTAAGATTTAATTTTTGTGTCTGTAGGTAAATTGACATCACTGTAAGGGCCAGGTTCACACTGACTTATAAAGTCTTATCTGGCTATCTCTGCATCCTGGCCCCAAACTCTAGCTTTCCTCCTCATAGTCCCAAGAATTTAATGGTAAATGTCCAGTGTCACAGTGTTGGGCACAAATCTGGTATTTTCACTTAGGAAGTCTGACTTCAGTGTGGGAAAAGTAATAAATCTATAATGTCATATACACCATGAGGATTTATTTATTTCATTAACCTTAAAAAAACTATGCCCAGTATATGCATGTAGAAGGTTTAATTTTCATTAAATGCAAGAAGTAATCCCACCTTCATTTATTTTGGATGTCACAACAAAATACCATAGGCTACATGGCTTAGATATAGCAGGGATTTTTTTGGTGTGTTGAAGGTATAAGATGCCCTTGATTAAAGTGCTAACAGATTCAGTGTCTACTGAGGTTTCTTCCTGACTCACAATTGGCCATATTTTCTCATATGATGGGAGGGATGGGATAAGAGAATCTGGGGTCACTGATAATGGTACCAGTTGCATTTATATCACCACCCGAAGTCTCCACTTCCAAATAACATCAACTTGTTGGGATTTAACTATGAGTTTGGTAGGGACATAAACACTATAAATATGTTCTCCTTAGCACAGTTGTTTCTGGAAGTTACTACTGTATTTGGACACTTGTAAAAGGCTAATTATTCTTTGTTCATATTAGGATGGCCACAGATACATTAAGTCAACTAATTATACAAATAATTACAAAATTATAATTTGGCAAAAATAATTATAATTTTTTTTTAAAAATCTCAGTCTCAAATACATACTCTTGTCATCTTTAAAGTGTTATCAGAAAATTAATTGAATTAAATGAATTTCTGTATGTAAAATATGCATACTGATAGATACTATTAATATTCTTTTTGAAAATATCTTTAATACTTTCATAGAGTTGAAATTATACTCCTCATTTGAGAAGAATGGCTTTTTCGGGGCTCAGAAAACTTTGGTATCTCCTATGGAAGAACTTTACTTTAAAGGTAAATTGAACTTGTTGTATTATTGTTACACAGCCCCAAAGTCACCAGGGTGAGATTTTTATAACATGATCACAGCCTTTTAAGTAATATTGTTTTATTTCTTTCAGTTCCAAGGCTGGGACTATCTGTCTCAAACATAGAATCTTCACAGATTACAATAATAGCAGAATATTAAATAAGAGAGAAGAATAAGTCTATGAAACTGCTATTGCCCCAGAGTGAAGCTGTGCTTGTTAATCATCTATGTATACTTTGTGAAGTTGCTTACTAATGTCATACATAAGAGTTAGCCATTCGCTATGTTAAGATTATCTTACAACAATTAACATGATCTTGTTTTCTGTTGCTCTCCTAGAAGCGGCAATTTTGTCCTTTAATTATAGAAATAGCCCTGACAATTTTATGTGGCATTACAATTTTGGAAGTACGCCGCCTCATAGTTGTACAGAATATCAGAAATCTCACTTATAATACTTATCGGGTCGATGAGGCGCCTATGTTCATCAAATATCCCATGTTGTACACGTATCCTTTGGAACTGGCTTACGTACCTTCCAAAGTTGATGTGGTGAAGAATATTGTTGAAAACGTGAAAGATGATTTATCTTCCTATATAAAAGGTTAGAAATTAAACTTTTTCACTAAAACATTAAATGATTTTTAGAAAAGGCATAATTTTTTAACTGGGCAATTATTTTCCAAGTAAAACACTGTTGGACATGCTCATAACAAAGTATCATTTCCTAAGTATGGCATTATAAACTTTGTTAAGCTTGAGAGTTAAAATAATATGAGCAATTTTACTACAAACCATAACAAAAGTAATAGTCTAGCATTGATTTACGTGATTTATACTATGTTTTTTATAAGTTATTGAGTTCTATAATGCTAAGTCTTTGTTGTTTCTGAGCAGTTTACAAAACCTATATGCATGTAACTTCAGGGGCAAAGGATGGTGTGCAACAGGTACACACAGGTAAAGGATAAGATGAGTCTTCATTTTGAATGCATACCTAGAGGTCAGTTATTTCAAACACTG
>CM070771.1:199775796-199890796 GCA_036346955.1 Dipus sagitta
TTTACATAAGGATGCTGCACAAGTCATATAAGAATGTGTCATAGAGCCCAGCATGGTGGCCCAAGCTTTTAATCCCAGCACTTGAGAGGCAGAGGTAGCAGGTTCACCACAAGTTTGAGGCTATCCTGAGGCTACGTAGTGAATTCCAGGCCAGCCTGACCTTGACTAGAGTGAAACCATACTTCCAGAAACCAAGAGAGAGAATGTGTCACAATCTGTATATGTTGGTGTAAGAAAATCTCTGAGGCTACAATAAAGGAAACTTCCTGAACTGTTCAGCTTCTAGTAGAGGCCTTAGCTATAGCATAAGATGGTAAGTGGCATCGCAATGGAGGCACGTTTGATGGAGAGAGCTCACAGGGAGGACCAGGTTCAAGCTTGCACTTTCCATAACAAGCCTTTCTCACAGGAATTAAATGAGGTCCTGCAACCCCCAGTGACTTGATTGTCCCTATAGGCCCATCACTTATAGGTTCTCCTCATTGTCACAATAAGAACTAGGTTTCCATCACATGAACCTTTGGGTGATACACTCAAAACATATACAAACCATAGCAAATTGACTTAGAAAAGCTATGCAGAGTTATCTTTGTGTTCCCAATTCTTCACTTACCTTCACATTCTCAGATCCGTCTCTTTCTTCTTCCAGAAGTAAGCACTGCTCAAGCTTTGCAGGCATTTCTCTAGTCCCATTATCCTTTTACATAATTCTCTCTTCTTTCTCTCTCTCTCTTTCTCTCTCATGTGATTTTATTTATTTTTGTCACTCAAGGGATTAAAAATCCTAAAGAGTAGGTGCCATATCAATATATTTATTTTTGAAATATTTTATTTATTTATTTGAGAGAGAGAGAGAGAGAGAGAGAGAGAGAGAGAGAAGAGAATGGGCACTCTAGGGATTTTAGCCAGTTCAAATGAACTCCAGACACATGCAACACTTTGTGAACCTGGCTTCACATGGATACTGGGGGATCAAACCATGGTCCTTTGGCTTTGCCAGCAAGTGCCTTAACTGCTAAGTTATCTTTCCAGCCTTCAATGTATTTCTTATTTGAATCGTATTTGAAAATACTGAGGGCTGGGAGGTAACTCAGTTGGTAATATGCTTACTTTATAAGCACGAACACCTAAGTTTGATTCCAAGAACTCATGCAAAAGAAAAGGCCAGTTGTAGTGGCATGTACTTGTAATCCCAGAACTAAAGAGACAGAGACAGGAATAGCTCTAGGGCTCACTGGACAGTCAGACTATACTATAGCTCCAGGTGGATAGTACCTGAAAGAATGGCCCATAAATTTGTCATCTGGCCTCCACACCCAGACACCCACATGTGGACATACACGTGAAACACCCTCCCTAATATATAGACACAAAAATATTTTTAAAAATCATTGAAGCAGAAGGATATAATATTCTTAGTAGTTTTTAAACATTTAATTGATGAATTTCACACACGAAAATACTATAATTTGATCATATTCCTGTCCCATTACCCTTTTTCATTCATCCTTCCTCACTCCAATTCTCCTTAGTACCCTCCTTTTCCTAAGCAATCCTTCTTATACATGATTTCTTAAGTTTATTTTTTCCACTTCTGTCCTCTGTGCCAAAATCTTGATGGGTTCAGAACTGTGAAAGTTTTGTGGAGACAAAGGCAAACCCTGTGAGGTCATGAATGCTCCAAGAGGTTCATAGCTGGAGGATAGTGTCCAAAGGGACTCCTTTCTTACCCTGTGGCTCTGATATTCTTCCCACTACCTCCTCTACAACGTTCCCTGAGCTCTGCCGAGTGTGACAGAGATGACCCATCCACTGCTAATCTTTCACTGTTTTCGTCTTCTCATCACTTTAAGAGATTTGGGTCACCACAGTATTCACCACTATCTGTAAAAAGAAGCTTATCTAAGAAAATGTGAGAATAGTATTAGTGAACAAGAAAAAAACATATTTAGGAGGCAATTTTCTGGGCTCAACATATTTATTTAGCCAAAGGACAATGGTAGCATCTTGTTACAGCCCATCTTGATTAGACTTTAGCATTGGTTTTCAGTACTAGGCATTATTAATTCCCTTCCACAAATCTAATCACAGAGCTACTGGTTACCTCCAAAACTTGTGTGCCACTGTTACAGGAAACTTTTTCCCTGGGGTGACAAAAACACACCTCTTCTCCCCAAATACTGCACAGGTGACAGACCAAAGGACAAGGACAATTACACCAAAAGCAATTTTAATGAACCAGTGAGTTTTGGGGGTTACTTACAGACCAGGGTGAGGGGTTGCTTATAGGAATAATGGATGGCTTAAAGACGGCCTCATCACCAAAAAGCCCAACCCACCAGGGAGGGATGACTCATGGAAGCTGCATCCTCTGTGCACACTGCATAGCCTGCAGGCAGCTCAAGGGTAAAGTTCCCAGAACTTCCTGTCCAAAAGCGACCTTTTCAGTTTCTAATTAACCTACACTTGGGGAGTGGTTTAGTGACCTTTAAGTTTCAGGTCTCCCAGAGTTGTCTCCTTGAATCAGGGCCTCCTTCCTCTTCTCCAAAAAGAAAGTTTTCTTTTGGAAGAATCTTCCACACCACAGAAGAAGAATCAGCCACCATCACCCCCTTGGGCACATCTTCCCTGCTGGCTGATTGTGTCCATTGCAGAATGTGCTGCCAATTAAGCCAGTTGATGCCTTTTCTGTTTCAGCAGCCTGCATGCCATCTTATAACACTGTGGCGGCTTCCAGTTCAGTTCCGGCTTGATTTTCAGTGTCCTGTCACCACAGCATGTATTCATCAGCAATAGAGTCTCACCATCTAATTCTGATGGCTAACCAAGAGCATTGGCAACAGGCTGTATTGTTTGGGGAGCTTCATGGGATGAACCCTACTTTAATAAGATGGATGATAATATGTTCTTGAATTCAATTTTCCATTATTTGTTGGTAATTTTTACATCTATATTCACCAAGGATGTTGGTCTGTAGTTTTTTGTGTTATGTTTTCAAATGTTATTATTGTAATGATGGCATTATTGAGGGAGCTTGGAAACATTCCCTCCTTTTGAATTTTATGAAATATCTTGTTAAGGACTTCTCTTTCTCTCTTTTGGTTAATTTGGAAATAGGTTTGTCAAACTTGTTTATCCTTTCAAAGAGCCAAGTCTTTATTTAAAAAAAAAAAACAACTTTTATTTCACTTATTTCTGCGCTGATATCGATTATTTATTTTCATCTGGTACTATTGGATTTGATTAGCTCTTATTTTTCTTTTTTTCTTTTCTTTTTTCTTTTCTTTATTAGTTAGTTTTGTATTCAGCAAATACAGTCAGTTTGGTTCCATTATTAGGCTCATCCGTGACCTACCCCCTCCCCTTGGCCCCTCCTTATTGAGGTATACGGGTCATGCATTGTGGAATTAGCCCACAGTTATGGGTAAGCTAAATGTCTCTGCATATCATGACCCAACATGTGGCTCTGACATTCTTTCTGCCCCCTCTTCCGCAAAATTTCCCTGAGCTATGTTGGGTTCATTTTTGGTCTGCTTCAGTGATGAGGTGTTGGGGGCCTCTGAGGCTCTGGCTCTCTGATTTGGTAGGAGTTGATTTTTCTCTGTGCTGATCTCCTTCCCCCTTGTGCTGATATCCGGCTCATCAGGAAAACAGCACCCTTGCTTGTTTCTCCAATTTTTCTTAGTTTCAGCCGGGGCCCATTTGAGGTATGATGGAGTGGCTCTCTCCTTAGGATCTACATCTATCTGAAAAAGAGAAGCAGATTCTCCAACGGAGAGTAAGTTAGCATCAGGACAAATGAGGTAACCCTTTTTTATATAGAGAATTTAATAGGTGTAGGCCCTCTTGTAGCCCACAATTGATGGTAGCTTGATATTGGAGAGTGGGCTTATGTTCGGATATGGTTCTGACTTGTTTCCCAGCTCCAGCTATGGGTCCCATACCAGTGAGGGGATCAGTTAGCCGAATTGAGAGCGGTTGGTTCCCCACCATGGCTGTGTGTCACCTCTGCACTTGTGTGGGCATCACAACAAGTTATTTGCTGCTGAGTAGGTTAGACCATGCCTTGCTTCGACAGATATTGGCCATTTTCCCCCAGTTGCCCATGTAGCACCTTCTGGCACTAGAGGCACTGACTGTCTGGGGACTGACTCTCTTCCAACTTCCAGCCATGCCATTCTAATTTGCATGTCAATCACATAAGGTGTCTTCTGCAGTAGGGTCTTACCACTAGCCTTTGGTGGGTCATCAAGTACTCTGACAGAAATCTATCTGTCTTTTAGGAAACCTTGTAGGTCTCTGAAATTTGAGGAAAAATGGTTGAACCTGGAACAGATCATTCTCATTGAACTTACCCAATCACAGGAAAAAAAAATCGCCACATAGTCTCACTCATCTACAGCACCTAACCTGAATCTACCCAAGATACCTTACATACCCAGCAAGCATCTCCTAGACTAGACACTAGGATGGAAGGGGAGGGAGGGGAAGGCATCAAAGGGGTGGGAAACACAAATCTAGACCCAAACGGCAATGGTACCATAATTTTCTACTTACTAAAAGACAGATCAAATGGCTGATCCTTCACCAGGCCCTTACAGGGAACACCTGAACCACAAGACACTGGAGAGGGTAAGATCAAGACTAACCTTAATCTTCTACATCTTCCCTCCCTCACTTCCCCTCTCCCTTTCTCTCTCTCTCTCTTATCTCTAACTCTTGTATATTAGTTATCTTTTTCCTCATTTTCTTAGTGGGCACTGACCTGTAAATCCCAGAACCAGCATGGGGCTATCATCCACAGTGAGCTTTTGCTCTTATTTTTCTAAAATATTTATTTCACTAAGTTATGTGGGATCTCTGTTTTTGTACTGTATGCATTTGGAGCTCTAAGCTTCTTAGAACGACCTTTATTGCATGTCATAGTTTTTGGTGAGTTGTGTTTTCATTTTTAGTTAGCTCTAGGACATTTTTGATTTCCTGCTTGGTGTCTTAACAGCCCATCCATTGTTTGAGAGTGGCCTATTTATTCTTGAGAAACCTATGTGTTTTCCGTAATTTGTCTCATTGTTTATTTCAGTTTTGTTTTAATTAATCAGATAAGATACAAGGAGCCATTTCATTTTTCCACAATTTGTTGAGACTTACTTTATGTCCTAAAATATGATATCTTTAAGAGAAAGTTCCTTGAGCAACTGGGAAGTATGTGTATTTTGTAGTGCTTGGAGGGATGTTTCATACATGTCTTTTAGGTCCATTTGATCTACAGTGTCTTTTTAAATACCTTGTTCCTCTGTTTATTTTCTGTCTAGATAACCTGTGTGTTGATGGTAGTGCGTATGTCTACTATGGTTGTTTTGTGATTTATGCCTGATATCTAGTAGATGTTCTTTTATAAAGTTGGTACACACGTGTTTAATACATGTATGTTTAGAGTTGTATCACCTCCTTGTAACTTGTTCCATTAATTAATATGAAGTATAGTTCTTTGTCTCTTCTGATTAATTTTTGTTTGAAATCTATTTTGTTAGGTATTAGAAGAGATTCTAGTTCCATGTCTGCTTGTTGCCTAATTCCTTTTGTTTGAACATCCTTTCACTCTTAAGTAGTGCCTGACTTTGACTGTGATGTGAGTTTCTTGAAGACAGAAAAAATGATAGATCCTGTTTTCTAATCCAGGCTATTGATCTAAGTGTTTTTTTTTTTTTTTTTTAGCAGGGTTGGGACTATTTATATTCAGTTATTATTTAAAGGAGTATTTTAGACTCTGTTATGTTTTTGGATTTGCAGAATTTAGTGTTTTCTTGGTCTTTGTTATCTTAACTAGTTTTCTAGCTTTGGAGACAAATTTTTTCCTGTAGATTCTTGAATATGTTTATTCTTCTTTATGGTATGTATTGTCTCATTTAATATCCCTCATAAGACTGGCTTTCTGTGCAAAATTTTCTTTAGCTTATTTTTATTGTGGAATATTTTTATTTCTCCTTCTTTTATAAGAGACAATTTGTTGGTTGTAGTGGTTTGAGTTTGACAGGTGTGGTTCTTCAGCACTTAAAATATAGTATTCCATGCCCTTCTGGCTTTTAACATTTTCATTGAAAAAATGGCTGTCATATTGATGGATTTGCCATTGTATTTGAAAAGTTTTCAGTACCTTTTCTTTGTTTGTTGTATTTTGACTATAATATGATGTGGGACATTTCTTTACTGGTTTATTGAATTATTCCTAGTTTTATTGATGCCTCTGATACCTTGTGGGCCTCTCTTTCCCTAGGTTTGGGAAATTTTCTTCTATGACTTTATTAACAATATTTTCTATGTTACTGGCCTAAAGTTGTTCTCCTTGTTGAACTCCTATAATTCAAACATTTGTTCTTTACAGGGTTTTGCATATTTCCCTCATCTTTTATTCATGTACTCTTTTAAACTTCTATTGTATTTGAATAATTTATCTAATTCCTCTGTGTCCTCAAGGCTTGATAGTCTATCTTTCATTTTATTCATTCTATTGGTGAAGTTTTTCATGCAGCCTTTTGTTTGACTTGTATGTTTTCCATTTCTAGTTTTATTTCTTTTTTGGGAGGGGGAGAAGTTCAATCTTTTTCTCAAGTTCTATTTTTTTTTATTTTGGTTTTTCGAGGTAGGGCCTCACTCTAGCCCAGGCTGACCTGGAATTCACTCTGAATTCTCAGTTTGCCTGGAACTCACAGCAATCCTCCTACCTCTGCCTCCCGAGTGCTGGGATTAAAGGCATGCACCACCATGCCTGGCTGAAGTTCTATTTTTATATCCTGGTTAGACTTCATTTTGTCTAAGCTGTTTTATATATGTCCTCTTTAAACTTGTTCAGGATTTCATTCACACTTCCATTTGTGTCTTCTTCAAGTTCTTTATACATATTCATAATTGCTCTTTGGAGATCTTTGGACTTTCACCTAGGCAACTCTCGTGGGTATCCTATGCTATGCCTTGATATTACTTGAGGAAGAAACATTGGTTTGGTTTTTCTGTCACTTACCCATCAAGAGATAGCATTTGGTCAGGTCCCTATGGCATAGCTGTGCTAGTGAGTGCTTAGAACAGTGGTTGTTCTTTTTTTGTATTTGTTTTTCTTCTTTTCCATTTTGTTGTGCTTGGATTTCTGTCTTGGAAATACATGAAATGGATTCATGGATGAGGTGGTCACACTTCACTTGCAGTTGTGCTGGAACTCACACTTGGTTCCTAGCCCAAGTGGGAGATCACTGGTGCTCCTCTCCATGTAGGGAAGAAGATTTCTAGAGGGACTCTGAAGGCTGGGACTCAGGTAGAGTGCTATATTTCTAAAGGGACTCTGAAGGCTGGGACTCAGGTAGAGTGCTATATTTCTAAAGGGACTCTGAAGGCTGGGACTCAGGTAGAGTGCTATACCCAGTGCTGTGGAGATTATACCCATGAGGTAAAGGTAAGAGGATTCCCAGTGGAATCTATCTCCACAAAATTAAGTAAACCCTACCCCAACTAGGACTCTTTAAAGAATGTAACTCCTGTGTTCTGTGCTTGGTGAAGGTAGCAGATTTTAGGTCACTTGTTGAACTGGTGAAGAAGGCAAGTCCTCATAGATATTTTTTTTAATTATATAGCAAAAAATCTTAACAAATGTAGAATCTGTTGATACTGAGTTACCAGACATATCTAATTTCATCTTAATTTCTTGTTAAATGCATGAAATTTTGGAATTTTTACAAATTTCTTATTAAACTTCTGCATAATTAGAGCCATTGTTACAGCAATGTTAATGATTTCTATTTTAATTTCCCTTTAATCAAAAGGTTTATTCTGTGACTTTAGTTGTTTGAAAGTTTGAGAATTGTTTATGATCAGTATGTAGCATATCTTCAGAAACATTCCAAGGTAATTTATAAAGACTATATATTTCAAAGTTTGCTTACAATATTCCATAAATTACATCTATGCTACAAAGGCTAATTGTCATGCTTTACACATATTTGGGAATTTTACTTTATTGTCTATTATGACCTCATTCACTCATGCTAAATGCCTCCCCAAAATTACAGAATGAAACACATTCTTTCTCATGCAGAAGTGATGAAAAGAGTATCGACCCCTGAGTCTAGGTTTCAGAGAAAGGGTTGCACTGCACATTGGTGTTTGTGTGTTTGAATACACTTGTGTTTAGTATTCTATGTTTTGAGACCAAGAATATTATCTGTTTATTGGAATGAAAAGCATTAGATATTATATTCTTTTACTGTTTTTACTTTGGGGGGATTTTATTTTCAGGGGTGGCATTCTGGCTGCTAGTATGGACCAAGGTAGAAGAGACAAATGAATTCAATAATTTGAGGAGTGATTAACAGAATTTAAGCTGGAAAGAAATGAGGGCAAATGAAAAGACTGATTTCAGATTTCAAGTTACTGAGGTGCGAATAGGCTTTTGGTTGAAAACCTATACATTATAAAACCAGGATACCTCAGCTTGACACATTAATATCTTCCTACAGTTCTCTCTCCACGATAAACCAAGACAAAAAGTATCCTTCCTCACTTGTAAAATGAAAAGAGTAGTAGTGCCTAATTAGTTGCGTAGTTGTGAACATCAAATGAACAAGTATGTAGAGCCAGTGATGGGCACTCACTATGTGATAGGTTCTATTACAGTAACCCTAGACTCTGGATCTGTCACCCTCCTCCTCTGCTGAGTATCACCATAAAACTAGTGTTCTAGTATATAGCATGCCTTCATATCTTATTGGTATTATATTTTACACTGTAGAATAATGCAAAGAGAAAACAGAAATTAAGAATAAGAAGAAACATACGTGTGTGTGTGTATGTGTATGTGGAGGCCAGAGGAAAACTTTAGTATCATTCCAGATGTGTCATCTACCTTTCTAGGAAATACGGTATTTAAGCATCCTAGAACTCACCAATTAGGCCAGACTAGCTTGCTTGCCGTTGAGCCCCAGGCATCTACCTATTTTCACATCCCTGGCACTGGAATTACAACCATGCAACATAAACACACTTAGCTTTTTGAAAGTGCTTTAAGCACTTTATTGACTGAGATATATACCTAGCCCCTAGGGAAAACATTTTAACCTGGAGACCATGTCTCTCCCCTTATAAACCCTTCATTCTGAAATTAGATCACTGTTTCTTGGTATTTTTCAAGCAGTGGAAGTAACCAAACTTGTCATATTTTGCCTTTGGATTATAAGGAAATCAACCTGTTCTTTCATTCTGTTCTCATATTCTTCCCTGGATTTTGTGCCTTTAAGTGAGTAACTGATAAGTCATATAGGAAATCTGCTGATGCTTCATTGGACCCCAAGAATATTCTCAATTTGTTCTCTGTGATTCTCAGACTTTTCCACTCAATTTCCTTTCCACCTAGATCTCAACTTTCAATGACATAATCTATTTCTAGCACTTAGCTCTTAAATTTTGCTATTCTATTGTCAGCTGTGTTTCTGTGTTTTAAATTTAGCAGTGAATTTACTTTTACTGGATTTAAACATTTAACTCTCTGAGGCCCTTGTCTCATCCTTCTCTTGATGAACTTATATACGTATACAACAGATCCTAGTAAATTTCTTTTGAAATTTTTATTCAGTTTGGCTTACCCTTGAGGCAGCAGGATTAAGTCAGGTACTTCAAACCTGGTATTTTTGAGCTTTGTCAAAAGCAATGATCATAAACCCTCAGCTTAATGGCATGGCCACCAACAGTGTTCTCAGTCAAATAGAGTTTAACCAACCATCACCAGACAAGACTAGATTAGGAAATTAGAATAGCTCCTCATTGTTTATAAATTCACTTACTCCCTAAAATGGATGTGCAGCTATCTTAGAAAGAACTTCTTCTACTTGCTGATTTTCAAAGCCATTTCAAGGAATGCAAAAATAGTAAAAAAAAAAAAAAAAAAAAAGTTGTTTTTGCTCAGGAATACCAGAATCAGGGTCAGTTATTCAAATCTATGATATTATCCTTGCTTTCTTCCCTGGGCCAAGCTACCCCTAGACAAAGGAATGATGTATTTTTATGTACATGTAAGGCAATTATCCAACCCTCCACTTAAATGAAGATCTTTTAGAGGATGAATCTGAAAAAATTGCAGCAATAAAGGCATTTAAATTCTAGTCAAAAACGCATAGAAATTTATTTTTACTCTTGGGTTATTGAAGTCTATGGCATTCTGTTTTTATAAACATGTGTTTAGTCCTCGGAAAAATCTTTATTGTATACAACCACACATGCACATACATTAAATGGCTAAATTATTTAGGAGGGTACAAATGGCTCTATAGCCTGTTGCATTCATTGTTTCAGATAGTGAAATACAACTGTTTCGCATTATCAAAATCTTAAAGTAGTTTTTAATACACAAATTCCAAGTATATTTGATTCACCTATTGGAGATTATGAAATAACATGGTGTTTCAGTGAGATTCACATTGATGGCAGAAATCATTCAACCAAGAACAGCTTTGGGGGGGAAAAAGGGTTTATTTTGGCTTACAGACTTGAGGGGAAGCCCCATGATGGTGGGGGGGGAAATGATGGCATGAGCAGAGAGTGGACATCCCCACTGACCAACGTAAGGTGGACAGTAGAAACAAGAGAGTGTGCCAACACTGGCAAGGATAAACTGGCTATAATACCCATAAGCATGCCCCCAACAATACACTGTTTCCAAGAGGCATTAATTCCCAAATCTCCATCAGCTGGGAACCTAGCATTCAGAACACCTAAACTTATGGGCTATACCTGAATGAAACCACCACACATGGCATAATATTTTAATAGATTACATGGACAGATCACTTTCTTTTATAATTTTTAATCAAGGTGAATATTTCAGAACACTGAGTGGACTATCCTTTATTCCTTAGCTTACCTCAATATGTTTGTATTAATTTTTATTTTATATTGGTGATAAAATATACTCCAAATACTAATTAGCCTCATATGCCAATGATTGAGCAACAGTGTTTTGAAATCTATGGCATATTGAGAGCCAGTCTTTACTCCAGGTAAAGTGGTTTCCTAACATAAAGATAGGAAGCGCTAACATGTATTTTTTTTTCAACTTAGAAGGCAGACATCTCTCTCTTTTTCCACAGTTGTAGGCTTTTCTACAGAAAAAGATTTTGAAGACTATCTTAAGGACCCCAAGAAGTCTGAAAATATTCTAGCTGCTATTGTGTTTGACCATGCCTTCAAAAGCAGCCATGATCCCCTGCCACGTAAGGTGAGAAATATTTTCCTGCAAACCTCGTATTTGGCTTGTAGCTTCCAGAGACTCAGTGCAGTAGAAGTGCCATTTCTACACCTAATAAACAAGGAAACAAACTTACGAAAGATCTTGCTGCTTGTCCGTGTCAGAAACTTGAATCCAAACCTAGCTTACTTCAGTGTCTGTGCTTTTATTTAGCCAGTGTGTTGCCGATGAGGAAAGAATTTTATACCACCTACCATGCCTAATATATCAACTGGAAACCTAGGAAATATTCACAATTAAGGATACTTATCTTTACTGATGTATCTGTTATGGTAGGGTGTCTCTAGTTCTCAAAATTTCTAGTTTTAAATCTAGAAAATAATTTTGCCTTAGCTAAGCTGAACCAGAAGTAAGGCATCAACATATAGTGAGAATGATTCTGAGAACAGTCCCTGTGGTGATTTCAATCAGATGTTCCCCATAATCTCAAGTGTCCTGAATGCTTGGTTCCCAGCTGATGGATACTTAGAAGGTTAGCAGGGCTCACCCGCTGGAGAAGGTGTGTTGCTGGAGGTCGACTTTGACGCTTATTAACCTCTAGTTTATTAGTGTTTGTTTGCTAATTCCCCATGGCTATTTTCCACCTGCAGTAAAGAGGTGATGTCCATCCTCTACTCACACCATGCTTTTTCAAGCTATCATGAAACTTCCCCTTGTGACTGTAAGCCGAAATAAAACCTTTCCTCCTATCAACTGCTTTTTTTTCCCCAGGTGCTTTGTTCCAGCAATGAGAACATAACAACAGAGAAAATTGATACCAGTGTAGTGTAGTCATTGCTGTTTGAAACCTTACTGTAGATTTTAGTCTTTCAGAACTGATTTGTGAAAGGAAGATGGGAGGATTTGAAACCTGTAAGCAGTCTTTGATGGACAATTCTGTTCAAAGTCTCATAGAAATAAATACAAAAACAGTTGTGGACTGTGTAAACTTGGCTTATAAGTAGAAGAAAGAACTTTGTCTTAACTAGGCAAAGTTTATATGAGGGCTTGCTGCATTCTGCCTGTTTTGTGAGATCTTGAGAACGGTTGAGTTTAGAAGAAACGGACTGGTCTGAAGTGATGGATATGGCACAGAAATAAAAGTCGGGCAGGACACAGAAGCTCATGTTAGCTGCAGCTGCTTAAGAGATTTGCACCGTTGATATTGGGCCAGCTATTCTGCATTGGGACAGCGGGAAGAATGCTCACTCTTTTGAAAGTAGGGAGCCTGAAAGGAAAATGCTGAAGACATTTTCCTTCTGTTCAAGTTGGCTTTATTTCCCCCTAGATTAGCAAATTTGGTAGCCTACCTAGTAGTGTGGGGATATGACAAACCTAGGGGAGACAATGCCATTGAATTGCAGTGCAATTTGTTTTAAGGAAAAGACCACTAGGTAATGTGAGGGCAGGGTTGCTGTAGTCCCTGTGTGAAGGACTGATGGAGCATGAAGATAAACCATGGGTTTCAGTGGACAGCCTAGGATTTTAGAGTTTCCAGGATTATAGAATGACCACCAAGGAGAGATGCCAACTTCAGATGAAGTTTTCTCTGGGCTGTGATCAGCCAAGCTGGGTGGGAAGAGTTGAAACCCCAGAAATTTGGTCACTGTTAAGACGTGGAGCTATAGAATTTGATGCTTGTCCTATTGGTTTAAGATCTTGCATTGGCTCAATCTTTCCTTGCTATGCCCAGTGATATCTCTTTGTGTTGTGTTTCTGTTGTTGTTGTTTGTTTTCTTGAGGCAACTCCAACAGACTGGCCTTTTTTATGAGACAATGAGAGCGAGAGAGAGAGAGAGAGAGAATTGGCACATCAGGGCCTCCAGCCACTGTAATCAAACTCCAGATGTTTGTGCCACCTTGTGTTCATATGTGACCTTATGCATTGCTTACCTTGTATATCTATCTTATGTGGGATCTGGAGAGTCAAACATGGGTCCTTAGGCTTCACTGGCAAATGCCTTAACCATGGCACTATCTCTCCAGTCCCCCAGTGCCATCTTATGCAGTGTACTTACAGCACTGCAAGGTTTCTTTTAGGCCAAGATTTCAAATTTATCCACACTTCTCCTGCAAATCAGTTCCAAAAGGCATCAACAATCCCACTTCTTTGTTCAATTATTATTGTTGCAATCAGTTTCACATTGCTGACAGGAAACACCTACCAAGAGCCGCTTGTGGGAGGAAAGGGCTTATACATTCTAGGGGAACTCTGTGATGGCAGAAGAAAATGAAGACATGAACATGAGGGTGGACATCACCTCCTGGCCAACATCAGGCAGACCACAGTAGCAGGAGAGAGAACCAAACACTGGCAAGGGGAAGCAGGCTATAACACCCATAAGCCCAACCCAACAATACACTTCCTCCAGGAGGTGTCAATTCCCAAATTGCCACCAGTTGGGGATCTAGCTTTCAGAACATATAAGTTTATGGGGACACTTGAATCAAACCACCACACCAGGTTATAGCAACTCAGGGTTGGAGGCTTGCTTGAAGAGGTATGTTTCTGGGGGTGGACCTTGAGGTTTATTAGCCCCTAGCTTATTAACATTAGTTGGCTCACTCCCCTACTGATATTTTTCACCTGCTATATCAAAATAGTGATGCCCAGTCTCTGCTCATGCAGTGCTTTCCCCTACCACTATGGAACTTACCTCTGAGACCATGAGCAGAAATAAAAACTTTCCTTCCAGCAGCTGGTTTTTGTCAGGTGTTTTGTTTCAGCAATGAGAAGGTAACTACAACAGTTTGCAAGCAGAGAGATAAAGAGTCTGCTCTGAACTTGCATTAAAAAAATGACCTAGGTCCAGCATATAGCAATATATAGAAACAAAACTGGGAGTTCCTTGCACGGACAGTATGTGGGTGGATGCAGAGGTCAGGAGTGAGTAGGCTAGATGTATATCTGTGTTCCTTCCACATTCCAGATATGAGTTCCTTGCACAGATAGTGAGTGGACAGCATGGCATTCTGGAGTGAGTAGGCCAGACCCCTGTATCTGGCCTCTTCCCACCTTCCTAGTCTGGGTTGCCTGTGGTGGTCTGTGTCCTGGAGGGCATGACACAAAGTAGGCCAGATACCTGTTCCCTTGCTCCTCCAAGTCCCCTGCTCCTGGCAGGTCCCAGTGTGCTTTGGTTGGGGAGGCCAGGTACCTGTGCAAGCTATGGAATCAAGCCATTTGCTCTGGTATCCTGCCTAGTCACTAGGTACCAACATCTCTGTTCACCTGAGTCAGATGGTGAATGGGCCAAAGGAAAAAAAAATATCTTGCTTCCTCCTCAATAAAATAAAGAATCTTCATAAAATGGGTAGACAACAACACAAAAAAGCTAACGAAAGTCAGAAAGCTGAGAGATCTCCACCAAAGATGCCTAGTCCTACTACAGAAGCCTCCAATGAAATCATAGAGAAATCAACAGAAATTCTTCCCAAAATGAAAACACAACCAGTGAGACCCTGATTTAAAAAAAAAAAAACAACAACAACAACAAAAACTAAAATCACTGAACTTGTAGCAAACTATCAAAGAACCATCAATAGTATCAATGAAATTAAACAGAATTGTGTCCTAGAGCATTCAGCTTTTGACAGTAACTTCACTTGATTGCTGAAAATGTTAGAACCATCCAAAGAGATATGAACAAATTAAAGGTAAGTCAAAGAATGGAAGACCTCAACAACCGGTTGATTCAGCTTAATGAAAACTTGATCAAATGTAAGAATGAACTATAGGAAGCATCAAGAAAATCAGAACTCGAGTTGAAATCATACCTCAAAAAAGAGATGGACACGATGCAAAATAGCATGACAGAAAACAAAAATCAAATAGAAGTTATAAAATCCTCTCTAGAACCACTTACCAATAGAGTAACTCATATGGGAGACAGAACATCTGACCTGGAAGATAAGACAGAAGAAATTAATCAGGAGGCCAAAAACTTTGCTAAGTTCAAAAAAAAACCACATGAACAGATTAGGGAACTGTGGGACACCCTATAATGACCAAACATCCAGGTCATAGGTATACCAGAGGGAGAGGAAATCCAGACCAGAAGCATAGAGAATATATTCAAAATTATTGAAGAAATTTTTCTGAATCTCAAAAAAGAGAGGCCCATCCAGATACAAGAAGCCTACAGAAACCAGACAGGATCAAAGAAGAAGCTCTCCAAGACACATCATAGTTAAAACTCTTTAACAACAAAAACAAAGAGAAACTGTTAAAAGCAGCAAGAGAGAAGAAATTCATAACATACAAGGGCAATTCTAACAGAATTACATCAAATTTTTCAATGGAAACCCTGAAAGCCTGAAGGGCCTGGAATGGAACACTTCAAAGTCTGAAAAACTATGGCTTCCAACCCAAGCTACCTTGATCAAGCAGGCTTCATACCAGGGTTGTAGGTATGGTTTAACACACCAAAATAAGTCAACATAATACACCACATAAATAAAATGAACCATAAGAACCACATGATCATCTCAATTGATACAGAAAAGTCCTTTTACAAAATACAACACCACTTCATGATCAAAACACTGGAAAGAATAGGCATGGAGGGTTTATATTTCAACACATTAAAGGCTTTATATATACAAAGTTCTTAAAGCCCAAATAATACTTAATGGGAGAAAAAACTCAAGGAGTTCCCACTGAGATCTGGAACAAGATGGGTTCACACTCTCACCAATGCTCTTCAACATAGTACTAGAAATACTAGCCCAAGCAATAAGACAGGAGATAGAAATAAAAGGAATTTATTTGAGTAGGTGTGGTGGCACATGCCTTTAACCCAGCACTCAAAAGGCAGAGGTAAGAGAATCACCATGAGTTGGAAGCCCCCCTGTGACTACATAGTGAATTCCAGGTCAGCCTGAGCTAGAGTTAGACCCTACTTCTAAAAACCAAAATAAATAAATGAATAAAATAAAAGGGATTCAAATTGGAAAGGAAGAAGTCAAGTTAGCTCTATTTGCAGATGACATGATCCAATATATAAGTGATCTGAAAGTCTCCATCTCAAAACCTTTAAAGATGATAAATTTCTTCAGCAAAGTATCAGGATATAAAAATGAATGCACAAAAAATCAGTAGTTTTTCTATACACAAAGGACTAATATACAGAGAAAGAAATCAGTGAGGCTGTCCCATTTTCAACAGCAACAACAACAACAACAACAACAAACCTTGGAGTAACACTAACCAAGGATGTGAAAGACCTATATAATGAAAACATAAAATCACTCAACAAAGAAATAGAGGAGAACTTTAGAAGATGGAAAGACCTCCTATGCTCTTGGATAGGTACAATTAATATTGTGAAAATGGCAATTCTACTAAATCAGTATGCAGATTTAACACAATACCAATAAATATGCCAGCATCATTCTTCAGAGATTAGAAAAATGATCTCCAAATTCATATGGAGTGGTAAAATGCCTGGGATATCCAAATATATCCTCAGTTAAAAAAGAAAGAAAGAAAGAAAGAAAGAAAGAAAGAAAGAAAGAAAGGAAGAAAGAAAGAAAGAAAGAAAGAAAGAAAGAAAGAAGGAAAGAAAGAAAGATAGATAGATAGATAGATAGATAGATAGATAGATCAATTGATCGATCTCTGGTGGTATCACAATACCTGATCTAAAGGTATATTACAAAGCCATAGTGACAAAATCTGCATGGTACTAGCATAAAAACAGAAACATATACAAATGGAACAGAATTGAAGAGCCAGACCTTAAGGCAAGCAACTACAGCTGCTTGCTCTTTGACACAGGTGCCAATAATGTACACTGGAGAAAAGACAGCATCTTCAGCAAATGGTGTTGGACAAATTGGATTACTATATGTAGAAAACTGAAATTAGACACACTCATTTCACCATACACAAAAATCAAGTCCAAACAGATTAAAGACCTCTTATCTGAAACTCTTCAACTACTGGAAGAAAAAAATAGGAAGGACTCTCCACTCTATAGAACTTGGAAAAGACTTTCTGAACTAAACCCCATTAGCCTGGGAAATTAAATAAACACTCAACCAGTGGGATCTCATGAAGCTAAAAGGCTTTTGCACAAACATACCATAAGCAGAGCCAATAGAATACCCACTGAATGGGAGAAAATCTTTGCCAGCTATGCCACTAGCAGAAACCTAATATCTAGAATCTGCAAAGAACTCAAAAACCTAAACAATAAAATATCAAACAATCCACTTCAAAAGTGGGGCAGAGAACTAAGTAGGGAGTTCTCAGAGGAAGAATTACAAATGGCTAACACACACTTAAGAAAATGTTCAAGATACCTAAACATTAGGGAAATGCAAATTAAAACAACTATGAGATTCCACCTTACCCCAGTAAGGATAGCAAACATAAAAAAATCAAATATCAAATAAAAACAAATGTTGGCGAGGCTGTGGAGAAATAGGAATACTCATTCACTGTTGGTGGGAATGTAAGCTTGTACAACCACTGTGGAAATCAATATGGAGACTCCTGAAAAGGATGAATATAGAGTTACCAACTGACCCTCTTTTTCCCTTACTGGGCATTTGCCCTAAAAGCTCCATGCCTCAGTTCAGAGAGATTTGCTCAAAGATGTTATATCTGCTCAATTCAAATACTGGAATCAACCCAGGTGCCCGTCATTGGATGAATGGATAACCAAGAAGTGGTATATCTACATGATGGAAGTCTCCTCAGTAGTAAGAAAAAATGACTCATTGAAATTTGTAGAAAAATGGCCAACCTTGGAACAGATCATTCTAAGTGAAATCACAGAAAGACAACCATTGCATGATTTCACTCATCTGCAGTTCCTAACCTGGATCAGCCTGAGTTGCTGATAAAACTGAATAGTATCTTGAGGCTTGGATGGTATGGCTTGGGGAACAGAAAGGGAAAGGGTGGAGGGTGGGCACAAAACTGAACCCAAATTGAGCTGGTACTATAGAATCCTATACCCTGCAAATCAAACTAAATGGTGGAGCCTTCAAAAGGACCTTAGGGAGAGCACCTGAATCAAAGGGCCCTGGAGAGAGTGAGATGAAGCCTAATCTTAAATTTCTCCTATTTCTCTTTCTTCCCTTGCATTTTCTTTTTTATTTTCCCTTGGAGATGTCCTGTAATTCCCTGTACCACGATTTGGTCTACATCCACAATGAGCTGTTGATCAGAGAGATCTACTAGATCTCCCTAAACAAACAAGTCAGGTTCAGTCAGAGCACTTGATTACCCACCGGAGGTTAATGGTAAAATCCTATTACTGAAGACACGGAACTTTGCACGCACCAAAGAGAGGCCTGTTTGAAAACTGGAGGAGAGCCAGTCCCCAGACAATTAGCCCATCTAGTGTTGGAAGGTGCTACACGAGCTACTGGGGGAAAGTGGCCAACATCTGTCCAAGCAACTCAAAGTCTAAGTGGGCCATAAGCAAACAACCTGAGTTGATGCTCATACAAGTGCAATAGTGGGACAGAGCCATGTGGGGTAACAAACTGCTCTTGGATTGGCTAACAGATCCACTCAGTGGAAAAGAAACCATATCTGGAATTAGGAAACAAGTCAGAATCATGTTGAGATAATGATTCTGCTTCCCATTGTCAAGGTCTCACTAACTTTAGACTCTAAAAGGGTTTATACCCTTTAAATTCTCTCTAAATTATAATGGTTTTCCCATTTAACCAGTGCTGACTTCATTCTCTATTGGAGAATATGCTTCTCTTTCTCAGATGGGAGCTGGACCTGAGGAAATAAATGACCCAGTGCTCTCCTCCCCAGCCCCACCTGAAACCACAGAGGAAATGGGGAAATGAGCAAGAGTGCTGCTTTCTTAATGAATCTGGTATCAGCACAAGGGTGATGGACAAAGATACTGAGGACACTCAACGCCTACCAAACCAGAGATCCAGAAGCTCCTAAGTGCCCATCACTGAAGTAGACTTTAAATGCTGCCAGCATGGCTCAGGGAATTTTTCAGAAGAGGGGGCAGAAAGATTGTTAGAACCACAAGTTGGGACATTTTTCACAGACACATTGCCCCCCCTATAATGCATGAACCATATTCCCCATGAAGTTGACCTGCATCCCCAATGAGGAAAGCTACTTCAGAAAAGGGGCAGGGAAGAGGGAAAGGATGTGTTGTTTACATACTAAATATGCCCATATCTAATAAAAATTACACAAAAGACAACAGGCAAGATAAAAAATGATTTCAATGGCATAAACTCACCTTAACCTTATGATTTAAAAAGTCTTTGATTTGTAAAATGAACTCGACATTCCAAATTGCAATAGATAACTTAAATTCCCCAAGTCAGAGTTATGCACTTTGCTCAAACATGGAAGACAGAAGACTTTAGTTAGACCTTTGCAATAGTTAATGAGACAAGGCTACAGCAAAAATGCCATGTAAGGAGAGTTGGAATTGAACTAAAATTCTGAAATATTTAAAGCTGCCCCTGAAAGAGTCACCTTATATAGCAGGATTTGATAAAACATTAGGAAACCTAGGAGAAGGGAAGTTTTAATAAGTCAGTGATTGAGCAAATTGGTCATTCCATGACTTAGTCAGTAGGGAAATTAGACTGGTGAGCTGATACCATGAGAAGCAATTTCTGGGGAAGTAACAATTCATTCATCCTTCCTTCTGTACTTTTAACACAACTGAGCCCTGTGCTCAACACTGCCCACCTTCTGGAATGGTTTATGTTTGTGGAGACGGGATGGCCGATGACTTTCTGCCCACCAATTGGACGGGCCTTTGTGCCCCAGCCACCTTAATCCCAGATGTAGATATCATCCCTGGAAATGAGGCCCTCCCTATATCGGAGAGAGACCTATCTTCAACAACAGCTACATTCCCTGGCTGAGGTAGTCCTACAAAATAGGAGAGGACTAGACCTACTAACGGCCGAAAAAGGAGGCGTATGTTTGTTTTTACAGGAAAAATGCCACTTTTACGCCAATAAATCAGGAATCGTCTAAGACAAGATTAAGAGGCTCCAGAAAGACTTGGAGAAGAGGCAGTGGGATCTCCAGGACAACCTGCTGCGGACGGGCTTACATGACTTCTTACCCTACCTTCTTCTTCTACTTGGGCCCCTCCCCCTCCCCCTCCTTCTCCTTATCCTCACTGTTGGGCCTTGTGTAATTAATAAGATTACACAATTTATTCACCAGTGGGTAGAGGCAATAAAACTCCATCAGGTTACATTACCATAGGTTGGCAACTCAGGAATTAAGTTCCTCAGATGACCCACTGCCACCTCCTCTGCCCTCCATGTGACCGATGATGGGTAAGATCTCTGACTGAGACAACGTAAGACAGGGGCCATAGTGACTAATGCTCTTACAAAAACAAAAGGGGGAGATGTTGGGCTCTGAAAGGCCCAGGCATGAGGTCTAGTGGAACTTCCTGAGCCTAGCTAAAGTTTGGCGACCTGTCTCTGGCCAGACGTGACTCAGCAAGACACCTAATGGCTTCATGCCTGCTACTTCCGCATGGGAGTTAGAATTATCATTTCAATAGTCACAGTTTACTATTGGCCCTTACCTCTCCCCCCATCCTAGAATCCCCTTCTTCGTTCCCAACATTATATAGGCAACTGCTCATAGCAATAAATCAAGTTCCTGCTTCAACAAGACTCCCGACTCAGTGTGGTTTTTCTCCGGTGGCTAGGAGAGGTTCTGAGTAGTCAGACGCTCATCTCCTCCTCAACCCCTTGGGAGGAACCAGCAGGCCTGGTCCTTCCCTCGGCACTACCTGCCCCTGCTGGCGGAGCCCGGCATCTGGTGCCCAACGTGGGGCTCTCGGAGTCCGGCAGACTAGTGCCCCATGAGAGGCATTCTTTGAGGAGGTCAATTGGTATACATATGCGGGTGAGTATACCCTCATAAGTTATGAGGTAGTCTTCATATTTAATGCACTAAACTTTGCTTCTATAACCTGTACTTGTTTGTCAACATCTCTTCATTCCTTTTCCCTTTCCTTTCACTCTCGATTTGCCAAAAGCTGCATCTGCGACTTTTGCATTTCTGAAGGCTTGTGCTTCTCTCTCTCTCTGCTTGGGCCTGTGAAGGCAGGCCAACTTTTTCTGCCACTATGGACCTTCCCCTGGATCTGTAAGCTTCAATAAATATCCCTTCCTCCATAACTGTACCTGGTCTGGAAGTTTATCTCAGCAAACCTAAAGCTGTCTGATACAGACCGAGGAGTGGACTGAGATGAACCTGACCATGTGGATGTTGATCTTTTGGAACCTTTGTTTTGGAGGAATAGGCATGGACTTGGTGCTTACAACTGAAGGTGTCTTCTGGAGTGGTAAGCCAAATTTTATGGACCATTCTAATAAGAATCTTAAAATGCTAAGTGCAGATAGCATTGAACTTCGAGGCTTGGCTTATGAACTTTCTAAGGAAAAGGAAAGACTGCAGGGGACTTTGTTGGAACTGGGCTACTGGCATAAGGGCTGGCTGTGTGCTGCTGCCCAGGCCCAGAGAGTTTGATCAAGGTTAAATTTGTAATGGACTGATGTGCTTGGCTAGAGATATTGGACTGAGAGATTTAAGATTTCTTTTTTTTTTTTTTTTTTTGCTTTGGTTTCTCGAGGTAGGGTTTCACTCTAGCCCAGTCTGACCTGGAATTCCCTATGGAGTCTCAGGGTGGCCTAGAACTCATGGTAATCCTCTTACCTCCGCCTCCCAAGTGCTGGGATTAAAGGCGTGCACCACCACAGCTGAGATTTAAGCTGGATTAAAAGTGTTTAACTTGTTTGATTTTACAGGTCTCAATATCTTAAATTGGTCAAGACTGTGGGGACCTTTAAAATTGAACTTAGTACAATTTATAATATGTGATGGTTATAAATCTATTGGGTGCCAGGGGCAGAATGTGGTAATTAAAAAAAAATCAATGGCCCCCCTCCTGGCAGTTTATGCCTGGCCCTCCCCTACTGGGAGTTGGTGGGCAGTCCCCCTCCTGGGAGACTGCCACGTGGCTCCCTTGGACTGACCCAGGTGGGGACAGGGGACAAGTCCGCCCTCTCGTGGTGACTGGGCTCACTGATATTTTTCTTTCAGTCGATACCTTTTCGTGCACCTGCTGGGCATTGGCACATGCCGGGAAAAATCTAAACATGCCATTAGTCATATACTTCAATATTTTGCCACTCTCGGGCTGTCTGATCAAATTAAAACAGATAATGGCCCCTGCTTCATAAGCAAGGCTTTTGTAGATTTTCTCCAGACCTGGAAAATCTCACGTTCCACAGCCATCCCATACAACCCTCGAGGCCAAGCTATTGTTGACCAAACACTTAAATCACAATTACAAAAACAAAAGGGGGAATCACTAC
Organism: Dipus sagitta; assembly: GCA_036346955.1. Lineage (NCBI taxonomy): Eukaryota > Metazoa > Chordata > Mammalia > Rodentia > Dipodidae > Dipus > Dipus sagitta. The sequence continues at coordinate 199,798,415 of CM070771.1, forward strand.
TCCCCCACCCCCATGGTCAGCTAAAGAAAGCATTATTCACCTTAAATATTTTAAATTTTTCTAGAAGTGGCCCATTGACTGGGGCCTGGAGAGGACCAGACCCACTCCTCACAGCAGGGAGAGGCTTTAAATGTGTCTTCCCTCAAGATAAAAAAAAAAATGGCTTTAGGCTTGTACTTTTAATGTCTAACTATCCTTCATACTCACAGCTTTAAAGTAGCTCCCGAGAAAGTTCAAACTGTGCCTCCTTTTAAGATCTTGGGCTTGATCCTTACCCTAGATACAATTTCACCTGTTAGACACTCTGTATAATGTGGTTATGTATTTGGGTGAAGAGATACTAAGGTTAAAAGTTAAAACTCATTTGGAGTGTCATGTAGATTTTCAATGGATTTATGTTACTTCTAAAAAAATATAATGACAGTCAACAACATTAGGAAATGCATTTAAGAGGTATTTGGCATAATGATAATATTTCCTTGGATCTGATTCAGTTACATTCAGAGATTTTGTCTCTGCAAAATAATCATCTTACTTTTGATGCAGCTAAAGCTGCTGATGACTTAATATCTGCTTTTAAGTCTGCCTTGCCTAGATGGAATTCTCTCACTTCTTGGATAGGAAGCTTTGCTACTACAGGTGTTTGTCTTTTGCTCATTCTGTGTCTGCTGCCCATACTCGTTAAATGCCTTTTAAGATCCATTATGGATATCCATGCAGAAGTACATGGGGTATAGCTACGGACCTGACCCCGGCTTCCTGAGACATTATCTTAAAGCCCCTGCAGAGGCTGGTAGTCAAAGACGGGTAAGATTCTCTCGAGTTAGGTCAACCTAAGACAGGGCATGAATGATGGAATTCATGTACTGATGACGGGTAAGGCCTAAATATCATAGAGGACAACCTAAGACAGACACAGTCTTTCTGCACCGAGGCCCAGAAGGGCCTGGTTAATAAAAAATAAAAAAAGGAGGAATTGGCAGAAGCCATTTGGCTGGCCTTGTATCCATAGCTCTGGCCCTTTGGTAGCAAGACTTTAACAAGGCTATGGCACCTACATGTAAGCAAGATTATGTATATTCAGTGTCGGAAGCCATTTGGCTGGCCTTGATAGTCTTTTGTACTGAGAAGTGATTAAAGTGCAAAAACTCTGTAACAAAAAGGAGTTTTTTTGATAGAAACTTGTGTAAAGCTCATGGAATTTTTGTCCATGGGAAAACTTTGTAAGAAGAAAAAGACCCATTTGGGTACCAGCGAGAGACCTAAATTATTTGTCCCAACAAGGGGACACTGACAATCACTTCTCTAGGGAGTGTCCCACCCCTGAGGACTATTCCTAAAATGGTCTTCATCCTGCTAAACCAAACAATTCCCTCCCTTGTGGAGGACTGCTGGCTTTGCCTCCGATCTGGGCCTCCCCGGCTGCTTGCAGTACAGTTGCCCATACGGCCTTAAAAAATTACTCAGCCACCTTCCCCATCCCCGTCCAGCTTTTCTCAATGTTTCCTCTGGGCATTTGGGCCCCGCCTTCCCCTAGTAATTCCAGTATAGATGTGGGATACATTCATCCTTCCTTCTGTACTTTTAACTCAACTGAGCCCTGTGCTCAATGCTGCCCGCCTTCTGGAATGGTTTATGTTTGTGGAGACAGGATGGCCTATGACTTTCTGCCCACCAAATGGACGGGCCTTTGTGGCCCCGCCACCTTAATCCCAGCTGTAGATATCATCCCTGGAAATGAGGCCCTCCCTATATCAGAGAGAGACCTATCTTCAACAACAACTAGATTCCCTGGCTGAGGTAGTCCCACAAAACAGGAGAGGACTAGACCTACTAACAGCCGAAAAAGGAGGCGTATGTTTGTTTTTACAGGAAAAATGCCGCTTTTACGCCAATAAATCAGGAATCGTCCAAGATAAGATTAAGAGGCTCCAGAAAGACTTGGAGAGGAGACAGCAGGACCTCCAGGACAACCTGCTGCGGACAGGCTTACATGACTTCTTACCCTACCTTCTCCTTCTACTTGGGCCCCTCCCCCTCCTTCTCCTTCTCCTTATCCTCACTGTCGGGCCTTGTGTAATTAATAAGATTACACAATTTATTCACCAGCGGGTAGAGGCAATAAAACTCCATCAGGTTACATTACCACAGGCTGGCAACTCAGGAATTAAGTTCCTCAGATGACCCACTGCCACCTCCTCTGCCTCCATGTGACCGATGATGGGTAAGATCTCAGACAGACTGAGACAACCTAAGACAGGCCATGGAGTGGGTTCTCAGCGAGCTAAACACATGATACCCAGTGACGGGTAAAATCCGCAGAAGGGGACAACCTAAGACAGGGGCCATGTTTTCCACCGTGCTTACAAAAACAAAAGGGGGAGATGTTGGGCCTTGAGAGGCCCGGACGTGAGGCCTAGTGGAACTTCCTGAGCCTAGCTAAAGTTTGATGATCTGCCTCTGGCCAGACGTGACTCAGCAATATGCCTAATGGCTTCTTGCCTGCTACTTCCGCATGGGAGTTAGAATTATCATTTCAATAGTCACAGTTTACTATTGGCCCTTACCTCTCCCCACTGTCCTAAAATCCCCACCATCATCCCCAACATTATATAGGCAACTGCTCATAGCAATAAATCGAGTTCCTGCTTCAACAAGACTCCCGACTCAGTGTGGTTTTTCTCCAGTGGCCAGGAGAGGTCTGAGTCGTCGGACGGTCATCTCCTCCTCAACCTCTTGGGAGGAACCAGCAGGCCTGGTCCTTCCCTCAGCATTACCTTCACCCCTCCCCCCACCCTGCGGCAGAGCCTGGCAGTTTATTTTTACTGTTGCACTACCTTCTCACTTGTTGTCCCTGTGTTATCTGTCCTTAAGTTATGACTTTGTGTGCTGATACTTATGTAGGGCCATCTGTGTGTACAGAGCTTGGTCAGAATTTGCTGCATTTGGTACAATTTCATGCTTAACTTTTCCCGCCTTTGTATTCTTGGCTCCTTCACACTAGCCCTCCTCTCTGCTTTATTTGTGCCCTTTCTGTATATGCTTGGACTCTACATTGTGTCTTCTCTCCACACACTCCTTTATTCTTCCACCCTTCCATAATACTCTAACCATATCTCTCTATCACTGAATTAATATTCAGTGTGTATCTATATTTTTCTTCAACTATGATTTGAGTTCTGTGCACAACCAGGCATTTCCTTGAGTGTGTAATAAGTCCCTGAAAATTTTGTCTGAAAGCCAACATATGAATATGTATTTCTATAAATCTACCCATCCCTACTGACCTTAACTAGTCTGACTTTTCTACATTTTATCAATAATAGTTTCATTAGTTGTCTCAGAAAGCTCTTTAGCTCTGGTGTAATAGACATTGAAGTTTACTAGGTTCTCCAGAATTAGTCATCTTTTCATTATACAGCTTTTCACAGTTATAAATTATTTCATGACTCCTCTGTCCTCATATAAAATTCCTTCATATGTTGTCATACCTATCCTTTTAGGATGCTTAGCTGATGTAGTTGGTGGAGAAAATAATCTTTTTTTAAATGTTTTATTTTAGTCAGCTGTTAGCTCTCTGTCTAGGTGAAAGTACATTTATAATAATTAATGAGTTGTTACTGAGTTTGCAGCCCATAACATAAAGAATTGTTAACAATTTAAAATTCTTGCCAGATGAAGAGAGGATAGATTGAAGAGAAATAGTCTTACATGCATATAAAGTCTGAGAATGTCATATGCTTTTGGATATGTTTGTTCTTGCTTCCAGAATCTACTGAGATGCTTATGAATGTATCCTAAGAATCACATATCCCTAATATACTTTAACTTCTTTTTGTTTCTGATTCTTGCCTCTTTTGCATTATGGATATTGTTTTAAATGCTATCTCTTTTAGGTAAAATATTATTTGCGTTTTGCTACACATTTGAAGAACCATGAACTAAGCTATATGAGTGAAGAAAGCTGGTTTACAGATTCTCTCTTTCCAGCAATCCCTTCTTTAGGACCCAGAAATGTATTTAGTGATGATGGGGGTAGCCCTGGTGAGTATACCTTTAACCCAACTTTTATTTTTCTTTGCATGTTATGATTGATGAACTTATATTTCCTTAACTTTGTGGTAAATGCTATCTTTAAACTTACCATTGGTGGATTTTTAAAAAGACAAATAAAAGGAAGCCTTATTCCTTTTCCCAACTATGTGGGTATATAACAAACTTAGTTTGCATTTTTCTAGTGAAAAAGTTAGACATCTGGACAATGTTAAAATTTTCTCAAAGGTGTAAGCAGAAACCAAAATGCATATTAGAGGGAGAGTGCCTAACCCCACTAACTAGTCTTATTGTGTTAGCCAAGTAAAGACTGTACTCCTAGATAGAAATCCTTTAAAATTGTGTTGGGGGGGGTGGGCGGGGGGGTGTTAATGGAAAAAATATAAATGGCAGTGCTATTTGTAAAATCAAGGGGTAGGAAACAATCTAATTCCCAGTTGAGGGACATATATAAAAATTCCTTACAGAAGAATACCAGATAAAATTTGTAAAATATCCCCTCCTATTGAATGTGGCTGCTCTCAGTGCCTTATTTTCAAAGACTATTTGGATGGTAAAAAAAAAAAATAGCAACTTAGTAATAGAGAAAGCTGGCAGATACTACCTTAGCATAGTGACATTATGTTGATGTCAAATACTTTTGATATAATTAAATAAAGAGGGTGATTCACTAGTCTAGTATCCTTTCCTAAAATGTATCCCTAAATTATTACTGAACAAGCACTGAACAAACCCAAACTGAGGGAACAAGTGATGAAAACAAGGAAAGAATGAGAAACTTCCACAGAATAGTGACGATGGAGGCCATGAGTAAACACAACAAAGAGCAGGATCCTGGAACAGAAAAAGATCATTGGGGAAAAGTGGTGGGAATGCAAATAAAACTTATGTAAATTATAAATAGCATTGCATCATTGTTAACTCATTGGCTTTCAGAAATGTACAATGGTAAGGTAGGATATGCTGTCAGGGAAGCTTGGCATAGGACACAGAGCAGTATTTCTCAGTCTTATTATTATTGTTCTTTTAAGAGCCTCTTGGGATGTTTTTTAAAGCTAGTCCTTCCCTATCATGAAACTTAAGACCACAGATTTATGTCTGTTAGTACTATGGCTCCCTTGGAGTGATATAACCTCCAACTGAGAATGTGTGAGATATGGTCATACTCTGTACTGCCTGTGCAACAATTCTTTAAGAATATTTTTTTCCAAAATAGAAAATGTATATTTAAAACCCTCTAACCTAAAGTAATAATCCATATATATTTCCTCCATCTGATAAAGCATACCTGTGGAAAACATACATCATACTTTTATCTGTAAATACCAAGAATAAAGCAAAGATGTTAGTTCTCATTAATTCTATTCAGCAAATTACTGAGTGTTCTAGTGTGAATCAGAAAAAAAAAGAATATGCAACTCATTAGGAAAAACAGAATGAAATTATCTTTATTTCCAGATAACAGACACATCTGTTGTGAATTGATATGGACAAACTTGTAGCCACTCTGAATTTTAGATGATAAGAGCCTAGTTATAATTAACTATTTCTTCCCTTTGTCATGCAGTCATGCATCACTCCACAAGGGCATAGGATCATAGAAGAACATTAGTAAGCATTTTCCATTGTCACTGGTGACTATCATGACTGTGTAGACTAAGGTGGTTACATCACTTGCTCATAGATTTCTATATGCTGTTTTGTAATACATAACTGTACACTTACTGAGTTTTCTCTTTGTTTGGCTCAGCTGTTTTGCCCCATGTTACTTACCAATCTTTGGTTTTTCACTTAGGGTACATCAGTGAAGGGTTCCTGGCTGTGCAACATGCTTTGGATAAAGCCATCATGCTATATCATGGCGGCCCTGCTGCAAAGAAACTCTTTGATGAAGTTTTAATTCTTGTTCAGAGATTTCCGTATCCTGCACATCAATTTGATGCCTTCTCTGTACTTGCTACCATTTTCATCCCTCTAGCAATGGCCTGTATCTTCGCTGTAAATCATCTAACCTTAGTTCAGTCCATTGTGTCAGAAAAGCAAAAACAATTGAAGGTAACCCTCCTTTCCTTGTGGGAGACAGAGTTTTCACAGAAAGTTTTGAATCTATGAAGAAATTTTATGTAGAGTGTTGGGTTATTTCTACATTCAAATCTGGTAGATGGTTATATATCAGTAGCATGCACTTTTTTTCTTGGCAATTCTTTATACTTTTGTATTTATCAGAATCCTTTGTATTGTTTTAAGTTTTAGCTCATAGAAAAATACTCACATAATATTACACATAAAATTTGCGTATCAAATGCTTTAAAATTCACTGAGGTAACCTCAGACATCCAGATAAATTTAGATGCAATCCCAGCATCGTATGATTCTCTATGTTTTTATAATCAAGTTCTGGTCTCTTTCTTTTTTTAAAACTTTGTTTTATTTTTATTTATTTATTTGAGAGCAACAGACAGAGAGAGAAAGAGGCAGAGAGAGAGAGAGAGAGAGAGAGAGAGAGAAAATGAGTGCACCAGGGCCTCCAGCCACTACAAAGGAACTCCAGACACGTGCGCACCCTTGTGCATCTGGCTAACATGGGTCCTGGGGAATTGAGCCTCGAACAGGGGTCCTTAGGCTTCACAGGCAAGTGCTTAACCGCTAAGACATCTCTCCAACCCTGGCCCCTTTCTTCACATTTGTGTGCGTGCTGTATGCCTGAATGTGTGTATGCAGATGTGCCTCTACCATGCAGAGGTGATAAGAAAATGTCCTACTCATCACTCATGTTTCCATAAGATGGATTCTCTCACTGCCATTTTTTTTTTTTTACACTAGACTAGGATAATAGGCGTGTGAGATCACACCCAATTGTTGAAGTAGGTAAACAGATGCAGAATTGGAATCGGAGCTAATCAGGCTCTCTTAAGCTTTCATGCTTATGTGCAAATGTTCTTACTCTCTGAGCCATCTCCTCATTCTCAGTTTCTGTCATCTGAGTATGTGTGTGTCTGTCTGTCTTTGTATAATTTTTTCATTTAGGCATCTTGATCCAGACAATGTTGTGTCTAGCCAGAGACAATCTACCCATCCTCTATTTAATCAATGATTGACTTGATGATTGTTTGTTTATAATAGACTTGTAAAGTGCCTCCTTTATTTCAGGAAAGCAAATAAGCCATAGGTTTGAATCCAGACTTTATCACTCATTAATTTTATCATATGATATAAGCTTCTTATGTAAATTGAGATTAATACCTATCATTTAGTGTTTACATCATTCTAAATACTATGTTGTGCAAAAGTTTTTAATCTCCAAATGATCCAAACCTACTCTTGGTTAGCATAAACAAGGAAACATGTGTACAGTGTTTATTACAGTGCCTGGCTTTTTCTGAGTGCTCAGTAATAGACAAGTATCTGCTAAGGTCAGGAATTTCTCCATTTCATGTGTCTCTGTATATTGTGGGCCACACCAGTTTGTGCCACTTCTTTCTTCATGGAAGCACCATTTAACACATCAGATTCACATTTTTTATGATCTAGCTCTACTCACTCAAAACCTTGTCACATATACCTTATCTACCATCTTGTTTCCTAGTTTACCTTAAACATGGTTGCAAGGGCATTGTCCTGTCAGACAAATTGGACCATTTCAGAGATGGGTTTATGTTGTCCTGTTGAAAAGAATACATTGAAAGATCAAGGTTTGGAAACTTACTACTTACTAGTTTACGGATGCCCAGGAATTCTATTTTCTTTTAGATAACATGAATGGATTATTTTAAAGTTAGGCTTATAATTCCATCATTACATCTTTCTTCATTTTCTGTTTAATGAGTACACAGTTATCATTTTGCTTGCCCTTTCATAACTGCTATCTTCTTTATGTTTCTCTTTAATTGTCCACTATAAATAAACATTTTTTCCCTGTGATCCTATATCATGGTATACAAACAAACTTCAGTCATATGACAGGAAAGCAAAAGAAACATGAATGTGGTTAAATGAACTTTAAGTCACTTTCAGCATTCTTGGATTCCCTGCTATATGTTCCAACATATTATCTCAATTGTGTACATTCACTTGAGTTCTGAAATCATGAATTTGTTATTTTTTAACTTGATATAAATGCAAACATGTGCTGTGTTATTTTGTGCCTGTTGACACAAAAGACACAGCTCTCACCTCAAGGGGGATAAGAGATAGTTTATTCTGGAGCCAATATGAATGGCCATGGCCTGGGAACACAGAATTAGGTTACCCCAAATTCCATGTTCCAACATGTTAAGATTTCATGAATGTTTTATAGTTATAGAAAAAAAGAAAGTCATAAATCAATGCTCTTTTCAAATACATTGGCTGAACATCAGGTATGTGGGTTATGGCAAAGGGGAGAAATCTCTACCACAGGCCTCAGATGCTATCTGATGACGTGCTTAGCTCTTGGGCTGGTGGAAGCGAGTGGTCTGTTCTTACATTCTAAAAGGATTACACCTGATCAATAGTCACCAGGATGTTAGGTCTGACACAGAAGTGAATAATAAAAGGCTATTAAGGGGTTAAAGTAGCACAAGATAATCTGGCTCTGACTTGCAAAATTCCATCTCTTTGTGATCACAGGAGTTGTATCAGACCACTCAGCCTTGCTTGAAGTAAGTGTAACTGATGCAGGGCTTTTCTGGGAACTTTAGCTCACATATCTGTGTGGCCTAAATGGTTCCTTATTGAAGCTGGTCAAATGTGAAGTGGCATGAGGTTTTGGAGGATGGAGTACAAGAGAAAGACAAGATTGTCCTTAGCTAGAAACAAAGACAGGTTTAGAGCTTACAGGTGCAGTAAGTTCTGTCCTCACTTGTAGGTGCTGTGTCCAACTTCCCATTGTACTATAGCTTGAATTTGTACTCCCCTATTTTTTTGTGAAATTTTAATGGATTTTTGGGCCATTTAGATATTCTGCTCAGTGGAGTATCTTCAGACCTTCTATCCCATTTGTTATCTATTTTGATTAGGCATCCATTAACTAGTGTGATTTAACTAGTGTGATTGGACTATGTTATTTTGCTGTTTAAAATATATTATAGATGTTTTTTCCTACTGCCTTCCACAGTCACACTGGGACCCTTTTATAATAAAACATTCTCTGTTTTAATCTGAGACATATGCTGATCCTTCCATCTATTTTAGAGTTTTTTTTTTTTATTCACCTCTGATATGTAGCATTTATTCCTCCTAACTGAAACATTGTATATGTTTAACCCATATTTTCCCACTCTTACCACCTGGCAGTCACCATATTACTTTTCTGTGTGTAAGAGCTTAGCTAGTTTGCATTACATATATAATTTGATATTATGGGATACTTTTCATCAAGATTGATGGCAAACATATTAAATTTAATGTAGAGGTATTGCTTACAGAGCTATAAAATGAAGATCCATGTCAATGGAAGAAAGAAAAGGGCTGAGAATAAGAAAAGGGGGTGTGAAAAGGGATATTAAAAGAAAATACAGGCCAGAGAAGATGGCTTAGCAGTTAAGGCTTTTACCTGAAAAGCCAAAGGACCCCAGTTTGATTCCCCAGGACTCATGTAAGCCAGATGCACAAGGTGGTGCATGCATCTGGAATTCATTTGCAGTGGCTGGAGGCCCTGGTGCACCCATTCTCTCTCTCTCCCTCTCTCTCTCTCGCTCTCTCTCTCTCCCTCTACCTCTACCTTTTTCTCTCTCAAATAAATAAAATATATTTTAAAAAAAGAAAACACAAAGGATGAGTTTATGATAACACAATTTCCTTGCAAGAGTGACAAAGAGAACATATACCACACATATTAGGATAAAACATGACCATTATTACAGAGTCTATAAAATATTAAGATGATACTTTGCCAATAAATTTGAAAAGCTTAGATGAAATGGATAAAATTGTTTAAAGACAAACTTACCTAAAAGATGGGTAATTTTTACATACTTATGCCAGCTAAGGAAATCCATACTTAAAATTCTTTACATGAAGATCATTATAGATCCCTATGTCTCCACTAGGAATAATTCCAAACATTTGGGAAAAAATAGTACTAACTCTACACTAAGTAGTTAACAAAATAGAATGACATGCTACCTAACTCTATGAGGCTAGTAGCACACTGGAAATAAAATAATATTATGTAAGTTAAAAGAATTCATAACTCAGTATCACTCATTAACATAGAACTAAAATCTGATAATTAGCAAGTCAAATTCATCACTATATAAACTAGTCAATAACATAGCAATGCATCAAGGCCTGGTGGACCTTTATCCCTCTTTAGCAAGGTTAGATTAACTTTAGGGAAGGAGTCAATGTCATTCACAGTGTTGACATATATAGAAAAAATCCAGGTGATAACTGCAATGCTAATCTAAGATCATAAATGTCCCATTAGGGTTTTTTCCTCCCTAAAAGAAATAAAAGTTTTATGGCTTTAAAATTTCATTTTGTTTTATGATGATTATTGAGTTAATTATATTCATTATATAAGATAAGTTCCCATATTTTCTCTAATTTTTGTTTGATTTATTTATTTGTTTTTTTTTTTTTTTTGAGACAAGGTCTCACATTACAAGGCTAGCTTTGTACTTTTAATAAACCTCTTGCCTGTGCCTCTCAGGAACTGGGATCAATGGCATGCATCACTATAAATAGTCTAAATTCTATTTTTGTCATCATTTTTGCATGTGGATATCCCATACCACTTCTTACAAAGGTCTTTCTCATTGAGTTTTCTGAGTGTCTTGATAGGTCATTAGGCAAACTAGGGAGAGTGTATAAATAAAATGTATTATCTCCTTAGGCCAGTACAACATTGTGTTTTTATTGGGGATTTGATACATGAATATTTAATAATACTCTTGTACTGCTGTCCTCTTTTGTCCCCTCTCTCCCATCCTCATTCAAATGAGGACCATCTGCTTTCCAGGTAGTCCTTTCTCTATTTTGTTGTCTTATTCCTATACTTTAAGAGTTTGTTTTTTGTTCTACTTTGAACAATCTAAATGACCATCTAGATGTAGGCTAATTTCTAGACCCTCTATTTTATCCCCTCTATCTACTGATCTAGTTGTCTAACCATATGCAAAAACCACAGCACCTTTGTTATAGCTTTGTAGTAATTTTTTTTTAAAATTTAACTGGCAAATGTGGAATCTGTTGTAACTCTGAAACTCATAATAGCAGTGATGCAAAAATGATCACAAGAAATTGGCATGAAGGAATTTTAGATGAAAGGTATTACAAACTTTCAGTAAGAAAGTCTACCTTCTGGTGATTTATGACACAGAAAGCTACCTGTACAATATTTTGAAATTGCATAGTGTTAAGCCTTCCAATTTTGTTATTTTTTTTAAAGATTATTTTGGCTTTTCTGGCTTTTCAGTGCCTGTGTGAATTTTGGTATGTGTTTGTCACTGATAAGCAAAAAATTTGGAAGGGGGACTGGAGAGATGGCTTAGCAGTTAAGCGCTTGCCTGTGAAGCCTAAGGATCCCAGTTTGAAGCTTGGTTCCCCAGGAGCAACGTTAGCTTGATGCACAAGGGGGCATACGTGTCTGGACTTCATTTGCAGTGGCTGGAGGCCCTGGCGTGCCCATTCTCTCTCTTTCTCTCTGCCTCTTCCTCTCTCTCTCTCTCCCTCCCTCTCTGTTTCTCTCAAATAAGTAAACAATTTTTTTTTTTAAATTTTGGAAGGGATTATTTAACCTGTGGATCAGTTTGAAGGATCCACCATCTTAATACTATTAGTTGTTATGACTCATGCAAATGAATTATCTTTACATTTACTTGGGCTTTCTTTCATTACATTCATCCATGTCTTTTAGTTTTACGTGTACAAGATTTATACTTCTTAGTTAATTGCTCATTAAAATTACTTAAGTCTGATTTAACATTGAGCTCATGGAAAGCTCAACAGAACCCTCTGTCTTAGTTTGTGCTCTATGAAACTGTATCTGTTTGTAAGAACTTTAGAAAGCATGCAAACATCCATAGATTTTCACATTCATTCATTCACCTACAAACCTTTTATGAACACCTTTACTATCTGACCTATCAAGCCTTCAAATTTTAATATTGACATGCCAGTAAAATTCAAAGAAAATATTTATAATAGTATCTGACAACTCCACCCTCTCAATTGTCTTTTAATATTAACCTATAGTAGCATTATATTCTTTGTCATATCCTTTTAATATCCATTTGTTAAAATGAAGAACTAAGGACATCTCTATTAATAACTACTTCTGAAGCACATACATTATTCATAAAGCTTATTGTTAAAAACAGTGTTCCCTGCTTCTTTCACATAAGTTTTAATGCTTGCTTTTACTTTTTATAACTGTATTAAAATATATTTCTTTAACACTTCCTAGAAGGTACAGTAAGAAGATATTAACCTAAGTTGTTTATATATTTCTTAAGATGCAATTCAGATCTAATCTGTGTCATAAAATTACTTGGGAAATGATCTCTGGGCTAATTAAAACTTACTAGCTATAAATTTTCACTAGCTGAATAAAGTTAATCAAGTTACTTTAATCCTGAATGCTAGCATTATCCTCTATAATTTTGGAAAGTTTGGTTATAAATATGAAATTAGATAGACAGTATTTGTGAATGCATTTTGGGAACTCTAAGGCACTGTGTGGTTGTATTTTTAGTGATATTTGATTTGTGTTAATTCTCCCACAGGAATACCAGCTCATTTTAGGACTAAGTAACTGGATGATCTGGACTGCCTATTTCCTTACATTCCTCTGTTTGTATTGTATTCACATCATTTTTATGTGCATCATTTTATTTTACGAGGCAAGTGTCTACTGCATTGCAGGATGTTGCAGTGAAATGTTGAGAGGGAAAACAGGAGTGTAGGACTAGCTTGGTGGCTCTTGGGTAGCTAAAGGATGAAAACGTGGCTTATCTTGACTTCACTGTAGAAACACAGAGGCTTCCTTGTCTCTCAACAGACTATACTTTAAACCTAATGAGCTGGATCTTCTAATGAATTCTTAGTCCTTTATCTCACTGAGTAGTCTCATAGTGTCTACCAAGACTTACAACATATTTGAAGAAGTTTCATTATCCTCTTCTGCTCTGCCATATCACTTATACCATGACTAAACTGGCTTCCTAATTATTTTGCCAGGTTAAACCTGAACCAGTCTTACAGTACAGTGACCCAACACTTGTGTTCACCTTTCTGCTGTTTTATGCCATCTCCTCGATATTTTTCAGTATTATGGTTAGCACATTCTTTAATAATGGTGAGTACTACAATCCTCCTGTGGAAGAGCCTTAGACACTAACAAAGATTGTGTTTGAAAATTCCTCATAAACCTCAATTCCACCACATCTACAGTTCCTATTTAAGTTCTAAATGAAACTAGTAGGAAATTTTATGTGAGAGAATGAACATACATTAGGCTTGCAAGCTCACATGTGTAATTCCAGCACTAATGAGGTGGAAGCACACATTCCTAACTATAGTTTGAAAGCTGGGTACGATGGCCTACATCTTTAATTCTAGCACTCTGGAGGCAGTGGTAGGAATAATACCATGAATTCCAGGCCATCCTGAGACTACATAGTAAATTCCATTTAGCCTGGGCTAGACAGGGACGCTGTCTTAAAAAAAATTCAAAATAAATAAATAGATAAATAAGTAAAATGAGTTTGAAGCTATCCTAAGCTACATGTGACCCTGTTTCAAATAGAATGGGAAAGGAATGAAAAGAATCATGAAAATCAGAACAATATTCATTTGGCAATGGGATGAGAGTTGTGTGTTCTAACCCGTAGCTACCACCTTGTGTATGGTGTCTCTCTAGCACTTCTACCAGGAAAGCTTGGGATGAAGGTGGCTTCTGCACATTGTACTGAGAGGGATGAATGTCCATGAGATATGATGATGAGATTTTCACATGACATGAATGATATCACAGAACTGCTTCTTATTTTCAATTAACTGACACTTACTGTTGTCCCGCCACATTGGAAATATAGTATTTGCCCTATAGAACTGACACTAACCTTGGAGACATGTACAGTTATTTTAAATTTTAAAAATTATTTTAGTCAAGGTTTTTCAGAGAAGCAGAAACAACGGGAGGTAAAAGATTTGTGTTGTATCAGTTCATGTGATTATGGTGGCTTAGAAGTCCCACCATCTGCCTTCTATAGCTAAAGGACTCTGGAAAACAGCAGTTTAATTGCGGAATCTTTTTAAAGGCCTGAAAATGAGAGGAGCCAACAGTGTCCATATTCTGTAGGTGAGACTAATGTCCTGGTTAAGCACCAGCAGTCAGAAAAGAAAGGGAAGAATTCCCCCTTCCTCTACAATTTTGTTTCTTCTCTCAGTGGGTTGGATGATGCCTACTCACAGTAGAACATTTACTTAACTGAGTCAAGATTCAAATGCTAATCTCATCTGGAAACACTCTCAGACACAGCCAGAAATAATCTTACTCTGTAAACAGTACAGTCACAGCATAAGAGGAGATACAGCAATCAATGAAAAGGACTTGGATTAAGATATTCAAGGTTAAGGTGGACTTGAGAATTCTTTCAGTGGAAATAGGTAACTTTTGAGAAATTTTTGAAGAATTCTAAGATGGGAATAGGAAGTTGGGTCATTAGATGTGTGTATTGATTCACACCATTAGGTTACATAATTTGTGTCAGCCATGTCTGACAACGAAGACAAATAAAAATTCCATCTTTACTATTTGAGGGCCCACTTGCAAAGGGGTTAAATGAATTTACAGTCCCACTGGATGAAGGTGAGAATTCTTATTTTTTTCATGTCCCTGTCAGTGTTTTTAATATTATAAGACCCATGCCAAATTAAGAATAGAAAGTGTTTTATAAAAGCAATTTAAATTTGCAGTTTTAGCTAAACTGTCTTCTTTCATCTACGTTTGCAGTACATTTTGCTATTGGTGTGGGAGGTCTTCTTTACTTTACTGCCTACATCCCATCTATTAAAATATCTCTCGGCTTTGCAACTATGTCATTCAAGCAGAAGTTGGCTTCCTGCCTCAGCTTTAATGTTGTGATGTCCCTGGGATTTAAATTCATACTCAATGCAGAAGGAAAGAGTGAGTATTGACCTTGTTTGTTCCGTCTTTGCTCTAAATAGATGTTCATGGTTTAAATTTTATTGGTATAGCTAAACCATCCTTCCAAACATTGTACTACTTTTAAGCAATGCTATAGTATGTGAGTGCTTTTGCATTCTCAAAAAAAAAAAAAATTACTGCAAGTCTGGTAGGTACTCTTCTTACTCCTTTTAAATAGATATCTATTCCTAACCTTCAATGATTTTCCCCAAATTATGTATTTCAGTGAGCATCTAGCATAAAGAAGAGTGGAGACAGGATCTTATTTTAAATGGAGCTTATTTTTCTTATTTTTAGTATATTTTATTTTTATTTTGATTGTTTCTAATAATTTCCTTCCCTGCTTCTCCTCTTCTTATTTGAATATAAAGAACACTATATGATTATTAGTAAGTTATGCTTTCATAAGAAGCTAGCTGACTCTAGTTGAAATCTATAGAAGGCACCAACACATTCTTTTATTTACCATTTAAGTATGAATAATATTATTTTAGTCCCATTTGTTACTCAATTCAATGTCTCCTCCTATGCCACAGAAACTGGAATTAAATGGAGTGATGTGGTAGCACCAAAAAGCATGGACAATTTGTTGTTTACCTATTTTCTGGGAATGTTTCTATTCGATGCTTTCTTATATGGCCTCGTGGCCTGGTATATAGAAATGGTCTTTCCAGGAAAGTATGGTATGCCCAAGCCATGGAACTTCTTCATGATGGTGAGTTCTAATGCTCATTGTTCAAGTCCTTATGGATTTAATTAAAATTATCTATAACAGATATGAGTTAATTTCTCTTTTCCTAATAATGTAAGCCCTAATAGATATAAATAATATAGATTAAGTCTATAGATACAGGTGGTATCTACACAAATTGTGTGATGATTTGAATTAGGTGTCCCCCATAAATTCATGTGTTTTGAATGCTCGAACCCCAGCTGCTGGTAACTTGTGAATTGAATCCTTACTGGAGGAAGTGTGTTGGTGGTGATAAGTTTATGGAAAGGTTACAGTCACCTTTACATTGCCAGTGTTTGGCACACTCTTCTGCTGCTGTTATCTACCTGATGTTGACCAGGAGATGATGGCCAGCCTCTGTTCATGTCACATTTTCTCCTGCCTTCACAGAGTTTCCCCTCAAGTCTATAAGCTAAAATAAACCCTTTCCTCATCCAAGCTGCTTTTGGTTGGGTGCTTTGTTCTAGAAATGATAAGGTAACTATTATTGATTGTGAGCAATCCATAACTTTTAGGGGAAAGTATCTTATAAAAGACTTAAATTATGGCTTAAAGAAATTGATCATGGTGTGTATTTGCATGCTAATAAGGAGAGCTTTCATATTTGGGCACCATCATTTGTTTTATGTCCTTGCTTGGTCTAGATTGCTTATGCTCAGAACCATAGGGAAATAGAGTGAATATTTTACCCACTCTTCTATTTCCTCACATTACCTTTGGTGTACATATTTCTCAGAGAAAATCTGATAGGGAGAAACATGCTTTCTCTTAGACCTCATTTTGGAGCAATTTCCTTTGGTTTCTCCTGAATATTTATCATTTTAATAATCTGCTTTTATGTCCTGGAAATTATAGTCATCTTGCTCCAAAATAAATCCCAATAGATTTTAGGCAGTCCATATTAATACAAATGCTATCAGACCAAACAAAATTTTAGTGTATATTTTTTCAATGCTAACACAGTTATTGCATTTCTATGTCCTCCATAGCGCTCTTATTGGTTTGGAGAAACACCTAAAAAGGACCTTGGAACAACACCATATTATGAGTCAATCCAGAGCAAGTATTTTGAGGCGGAACCTACTAATATGGTCACAGGTATTCAGATCAAACATTTAAGCAAGGTATTGCTTGGCATATCTATTTTCTTTGATTTTCATGTGTCATGTGTATGTGCATGTTTGCATGTATGTAAACACATATGTGTGCAGGTGGATGCACATGTGTGTATGTGTAGGCCAGAGGTAGACATTGGATGTTTTCCTCAATTGCTGTCCACCTCATTTATTGAGACAGACTTTATCACTTAAACAGGAGCTTGCCAGTTCAGCCAGACTGCCTAGCCAGCCTACTCATGGAGAGAACCCCTGTCTCCACTTCCTTTGCCCTGGAATTATAGGTGGGCTGTCATACCAGTCCAGCATTTACATAAGTTCCAGAGATCAGAAATCAAGTTCTCATGCATTCATGGCCAGACCACATATCTGCTTTTTTTTTTTAAATGAGACTGAAGTTTTGTCTACATTCACTATAAATATTCAATATTAGAAATATTCAAAAATGAGGGAGTCTAATATTAATAACAAATGAAACCCATTATATTTACTTATTTTTGATAGGTTAAAAATGGAATTTTTACAGTATATAATAAAAAGTCACACCCATATGCTTCCAGAATATAATCAGATTCCTTATGAGCCATATGGTTTATTCTAGAAATGCATCCATTGCAAAATGTAGTGTCTAGTGGACCTTGATGATTTGAGCATGAGTATTGATTTCTGGTCTCAAATGTGTTGCATTAATTCATTTGCAATCTTCTTTGCCTGAGTAATTGGCAGAGTGTTATATATGCGTTTGACAGTACTTAGACCTCTCAGTTTAACGGGATCATCTATAGGTATGTAGTGTTCAGATAACTCATGTTTTCTGACATTTATAAACATGGTAATGAATTATGTTCTGTAGAAGAGACAACCATATCTATCTATACCTAACAAAAATGTCATCTTTGTACCACCTATGCCTTCCTTTAAGTTCTTTTAAATTTGTGCATCTCTGATTTCTGCTTTGAACTGCTTGTTTCCACATTTAATTAGTAGGAAATATCTTTAACATGTACACATCAGTTTGCTAAAACAGTTGTAAAAATTACTGCACAGTGGATGTTTTAAGACATGCACATTTATTTCCATGATTCTGGAAGAAAGAAGCCTATGTTGAGGCATAGCACCAAGACCATGCTGTCCTTAATTTCAATGAGGATGACCTTGCCTTGCCATGGCTGCCAGGTCCATGGAGCTCACTGTTCTCTCGATAGCTGTTGGTTTCATCTGGGACCAAATCTTTTATGGATGGATGAGGTGTTTTCCAGGATGGGGAGCAACAACAGAGCCACAACAAAAAGTTTGTGATTCTTCTTAGCTACCCACAGCCTCCAGAAATAGTGTCACCAGTTTGGGTAATGAGTGTTCAATGCATGAACTGCTGGGGGACATTTCTCATCCATATCATTGACATGCATCATTGGAAAAGACACACTTGCCAGTTGGTGGAATTCCTCCTTTGATGCTTGGGAAGGAGCTAAACTACCAGGAAAGGTTTAGTGAAATCCTTTGAAACCTCCTAGATGGTAAACCAAAGAAAATGTTGGTAGGAGGATTATCAGACATTAGAGCTGCATTTAAAGTACATATAGGGAGGTCCCCTTGTGGTATCTCTAACATACCACCCAACTCCTTGTAAAAATTCATTCACACAGATTCTGATGGATGAGACCTAATACTTCGCAAACTTAAACAGTCAACCTGTTTGCAGTTGCTCTGTCAGATGTTGTATCTTTCATATTTTGTAGGATATAAATATAGTCTAAGGGGTACTGGATCATTTTTTTGATTCCTTTTTATGTCATTATCAGAAATGAGAATCAAAGAATTTTGTATTTATTTGAAATGAATGAAAATATACATTTACTCACTTATCCAAGTCCATAAAAAACAACTCAGCAGTCTTTCCTAATATAATGGGAAGGGACCTCAGCCTTACAGTGACCTAACAGTGACCGGATACATTAATGACAACATTTAAAGTCATGGCAAGTACATAGGAAACTTTAGGAAGACATGTGCATTCTTAGGTGGGAGTAGCTAACACCTGTAAAGACTCATGGACTCATCACACAACAGTAAACACTTTGAGAGTTTGTATCAGCCTTGTCAGTGCTTTCTTTCAAAATAAAAACAAATTATTGTGTTTCACACCTCTCACCGTGAAAAAAAAAGAGTAATAATGCCGGGTAGTGTGTGTGTGTGTGTGTGGTGTTGGTGCTGGGGTTTCTGAAAGTTATTTTCCTAGACCTGAGAAAACTGATTTGACAAAAAGGCTGCCAACAATGTGAATGTATTGAATATGGAACAGACTCTGTGGCAGGTCCAAGTGGTGTTCAAAGTTCTGCTGCTCAAGCATTACAATTTAGTCAGGGTTATGGTATTAGAGGTTCATGCTGAGAAAATATAGCATGTTGACTTTATGATCAACCTCAGTGAGAGAATAACAATGATTGCCATTAGGGTATTGGATTAAGACTAGGCAACCAGCAACTGAAACAGAGACTCATATTCAGAACAGCTGTCAATATGCTCTTGTCTCTTGGTAGAGATGAAGCAACTAATGGTTCATCAGGAACCCAAGTGTCCAGGCCTTCCCATGATGACTTGCATCCCCCAGGCTCACCAAATTTGTAAGGATAGGCAAAACCAGCAGCAATTGGTCATGGAAGTAGAACCTCAGGAAATGAGCATGAGCAGAATCTAGAGGAATGAATAAGTTGCATAACCAAGGAATCTGAATCCTCATGCTGTCCACCAGAATTCCACCAGTGCTCCTCCCTCGGATCAAAGACATGCTTACATTGGTGACCTATTTTAACCAACTCATAGCAGAGGGAAAAGCTAAAGCTCTGTCCACAGGTTTCTCTCTTTGAAACATGCATAAATGCCAAAAATGATACACAGCTGCATTGGTACCCCAAACCAAGATAGTATGGAAAGATGAAGACAGAGGAACTCCTCACAAAGGCTATTCCCCTGGCCAGCCACTTTGGTAGAGTGACTCAAGACCACTGGACAGTGGTGAATGTTCTAGGCTGTTAATTCTGGGGTATAGAAGGAGAACACAGGGAGACTGGGAACAAAATATAGGATACAGTTATATGATGAATCAACAATAGTGAAAACTGAGTATGAAATTCTTTGTAAAGCATTGTGGTGGTTTGAAAAGAATAGATGGCCCCCAATATATTTCAGTTGTTTATTTGTTTGTAGTTTGCATCTGCAGCCACCTGGCTGGAGTCAGTGCCATTGTGTGGATCTTAAGGTGTGGTGGTGGGTTTCAGATTTCAATCTAAAGATATGCAAAGTGTGCCTAGCTGGAGTTCCTGAAGTGGCTTTTGGCTTTTAGGCTTGTGCTTCTCTCTCTCTGCTTGGGCCTGTGAAAGCAGGACAGTTTCTTCTGCCATTATGGAACTTCCCCTGGATCTGTAAGCTTCAATAAATATCCCTTCCTCCATAACTGTGCCTGGTCTGAAAGTTCATCTCAGCGAACCTGAATCTGTCTGATACAAGCATGTTAACTGTCCAGGCACTTTTGTCCTCTACTCCAAGATCAGCAACCACCTAGGGTCAATAATCTGTCAAAGAGCACTTGATTCAGATCACTGGGAAATATATAAGATAATAAAGATATAAGAAGGGGGTGCAACCAAATGCAAACAGGGAAGGACACATTTGTCTGTCACATCATCCACTTGTGCCTGCACAACTCAGATGCCAACTTCTAGATGGAAAGATTGCTCATTTATGGAGAAGTGTCATGTCATAACTTCTAGTAGCATCCCTCAGCTATTATTTCTTTTGTCATATCACAGACAACATCAGCCAAACTCTTGCTACAACCTGAATCCAGTGAATACTCATCATGGGGCCATTTAGACCCTAACCCGTATGATACCTCTGCGGCCCTGCCAGGGCTTGACAACTAGTTGCTGCGGTCTCCTGAAAGCTTGGAGTAAATACACTATAGCTCATCTTCACTCTTCCCATCCACCCTTCCTTGGTGCTGATTGTGAGGGTACTTCTTTAAAAACCCATTTCAAGGATTCCATGGGCCAGGGAATGGTATTGGGAGAGGATTATTAACAAAATGCATTCTGTACATGTATGAACATTGTCACAAATGTCTGTCTATGGCAAATCATTTGGCCACCATGTCACAACAGGCACATAGTCTCAGGAACTTGATCAGTAATGAGTCTTTCCATTAGCAACCACTGCCAATTTCAGGAAGTGCCCCTCCATGACCAAGGCAGACAGCAGCAGTAATAGTAGCAATGCTCTATGGGCACAAGTGTAGATGATTAGCAAAGAGTTTTACAGGACCATCCAATGAAGCAACACTAGTGATTTTCCCCACTAGGACCTGTGATCTTTGCAGTCACAGGCTTTTGACCAGGTTTACAGTGCCAGACATAAACTCCCTCCTGTGGAATGGGCCTTGAATCCAGTCATAAAATTTGGATGTAACCACAACAATTATGCCACTATCACACAAGCAGGGACATCTTGACCCGCATATTCGTATTGTAATATACAAGGTCCATAGCTGAGTCAGATTGTTGATGACCATTCTTCCCCAGCAGCCTACATACCTTCCAGCACTGTGAAAGCCAGCCAGTGGGAAGGGTGATTCTAGCTCAGTCCAAGCCTGATTTTTCCACATCCTATAACCAAAGCATGCCATGTCTTCAGCAATAGGGTCTCACCATTTAATTCTGGAATACAACCAACAATAGTGGCAATCATCTTTTAAATCTGGGGACTTCATAAACCTCCCTAGCCAACAACTCTTTTTTAACTTTTTAAAATATTTTACCTATTTGAGAGAGTGAGAAATGCAGATCTATAGAGAGAATGGACACACCAGGACTTCTAGCCGCTGCAAACAAACTCCAAATGAATGTGCCACCATGTGCATCTGGCTTACACAGGTACTAGGGTATCAAACCTGGGTTCTTGAACTTCACAGGCAAGTGCATTATCCACTAAGCCATCTCTCCAGCCTGCTGGCCAATAAATTTTGGTAGCCTATCTCTGACACTGTGATCTTCATTCAACAAGCTCGTGATCTTGCCATGCATGCAGGACATCTTCCTTTAAACTTTTTACCTGTGGTCTTTACTGACTTCTCAACTTTCTTAACATACAAGACACCTGGAGGTTAGCACTGTAACATTTATTAACATTATGTAACTCTATTACAAAACTTTTGTACAGAGGGTAGATGGGATTTCTGAAAGGCCACAGCTATCTATTCCAAGCAGGCCTCAGTTGGTCTCAGGAGTCAGCAGCTGAGCATATAATAAAAGAGAACGTCAGTTAGCCAGGACCACCACAGCATGAAGAGAGTCCACTGCCCGTATCACATGCTTCCTCAAAAGTGCAATACTGGGAACAGCACCATGGTTGAGAGGCACTATCCCATCTAGCCTTCCATAATACCCAGACATATTCCATTAGCTATCCCACTTCCTTATCCTGTGGTATTTCCATGGGGCTTCTTGGCACAACCCAAGGCCAGTGGGAGTGATGCTGCTCTACAGCCTGCTGCAGGGCCTGCCATTTGGGTTGGCTTCCCACGCCCCCTAGGTTTCACAGGCTCCAGGGGGCTGGTACCGAAGCACAGTTTGGCTATTTTCTCTCCCTCAGCCATACCTGGCTGCTATGGTGGCCTAGGGGCAGGTGAGCTATTTCCACTGCTTTTTGCAGGAAAGAAAGGTAAAGGACTCACTCTGGGGGCATATTTGCCCACTGCTGGGACTAAAGTGCCCTATCACTCATATTCTCTGAGAAGTTTTCCTCAGGCCATAAATCCTTCCAGAGGCTCATTAGCACCACATTTGGCATTCTGTCAACTTTATCCCTAGGGACTCCCACTCTACACAAATCTTCCCACAACTGCCTTTTAGTGACACCATCAGACCCCTTTGTCTCTTTGGCCTGTCTTTTATCTCTTCTTGACTCAATTTATCACCTTTACCTCATTGTCCCTCACCTGACTCTCTGAGTCCTCCTGCCGGTTCCAAGTTCGTGCATCCCATGAAGGGCTCTTCAACATCGATCTAGTTTGTAGTCTGCTACCCTATTTTCCTGCTAGCTGTGAGAGATGATAAGTGAGCACATCTGTCTCATCTTCTCTTTTATACAATTTACCTTTCAAATCAGAGGCTGGCACTGATGGCTTCAGCCATATGTCCCTCTCCCTCTGCAGTTCCTCTTTTACACAACCAAGTTCCCTCTGTGCAGCCATCTTTGCTTTAGCTACGTCTCTTACTACATGTAACAGCACCCAAGTCGCCTCTGTGGCAGCTTACCGTCATCCCCATCCCTTAGGTGCCACACTCCAGGACTTCAACATACTCTAATCCTTCAATCATCTTCAGGGCACCCTCATAGCTCCTCAGCAGACCGCACTCATCAAGCATGCATGCCACTCCATACCACATACAGGAAGATGGCCACCCTGGGATTCCTCCTCAGACGTTCTCCCTCTTCATGGTGCAGACTTAGTTACATGTCTTACTACATGTAGCAAGATCCATACAACTACCACTACTGCCAGAAAGCACATCACCACACACCACATAGGGAGGGATGGCTATGTCAGGATTTCCCCCAGGGATGCTACACCCTCAGCCTCAGTTGCATACTTTGTTACCCATAGCCAGGACCATGCATTTGCTCCTCCCAAACTTACCTTTGTTCTGTTTTGTCCCATGTTAGGCACTATGGTATGTAGACTGTTTTCCTCTAGTGAAGTAAACACGTGTCTTCTCTCAAGATAGGGCATAGATGACAGACCAAAGGACAGTTGAACCCAAACCAGTTCAGTGAACCAGTTTATTGGAATTACTTACAGAGCAGGGTGAGGTGTGCTTACAGGAGCAATAGATAACTCAATGGCAGCCACACCACACCATGAGAAGTCTTATCTTACTCTGGCTTACCCCAGACCCTGGCAGCTGTATCACCAGAAAGCCTACCCCAGCATAGTGGAGGACTCATGGAAGCCGAGTCTCTGGAGCACACTGCACAACTTGGAGACAGTGCAGCTGTTCAGAGTCTTGAGCACACTATATGAATTATAGGCAACTCAATCAGAGTCCCTAGCACACTGCACCACTAGATCAGAGCAGTTGTTTCCCCTTTACATAACCTTTGGGTAGGGTCTTGTAACCCTCCCAGACTTGATGACTACCTGAGTCTCTGGTACTTTCTTCCTGCTCACCCAGTCCCAGGGAGTAATGTTTCAGTTACTAATTAACATAACATTAGGAAGTGGTTGTGTGACATTTAAGTTTCAGATCTCCCTGACTTGAATTTCTTCCAGTCTTTAGGAGAGAATATTTCAATTGGGAGGAATCTACTACACAACATTTAGTAATCAATGTAGGCTTTTGTTGAAGGACAGGAATGTATTTGCAACTTTATATGCTGCTGTGACAATATGCCTGACAAAACCAGAGTAAGGAATACAAGACTTATTTTGGCTCAGGGTTTGATGGTGCAACCTATCATGACCAGGAAGGAGTAATGGTAGTGGAAGTTGGAGGCAGCTGGCCAGGCACATTGCACCAGCGAGCAGTTAGGAAGCAGAGAGGTGAATGCTGAAGCTCAGCTTGCATTTTCCTTTTCATTCTTTTGGAAATCCTAGTCCACAGGCCTGCTCACATTAAGGGTGAATCTTATAGACACAGCCAGAGATGTGTGTCTATGACAGTTCTAAATCCAGTGAAGTTGACCATGAGGATTAACTGTCTCTCACAAAAGGTATGATGTGATTTCATTTTGAAAATCCCACTCTGGCTGTCACAAGTACCGTTGGAACAAAGCAAAGTGGAGGCTTCAGGTAGGAATGATTATAAGGAGTAGGAGATACCAGTGCAGACAGAAGTATAAAGGTTCAAAATATATTTGGAATTATGACTGAAAAGGCTCACTCATGGGGTAGATATGGGATTGAAAGGAAAGGAGGAACATAATGTGACTTTTGGTTGTGTGGGTTGAAAAAGGTAGATAGTGGAAAATTTATAGATGTTGTAGATACTAGAGAAGAATTCAGTTTGTTGGGCATTAATTGATTTTTTTAACTGAGAATGTAAGAATTAGGAGCTCCATTTTGGACACAAATCTTTAGACAGTAGAGATTTCAAATAAGCAGTTGCACAGGGCTGATGTTGAGGTCTAGGGAGAATATATTGGCTGAATCTACCTAGGGTGAAATACCACCAACCATTTGAGAAAAAAAAATGATATAACATAATAACATTATGTTCGGTTACACAAGGTGTTGTGCTTACTTACCATCAGTAGACGCAATTGAAAGGAATCTGTATACTTTAGTTAGGAACATCATGGGCTTCAATACCCAAACTCCAATTGTGCATTATGCTTCTTGAACAGTTTTTAGCTCATTTTTGTTAGAAATTTAAGCAAAAGCATCTTTAAAGCTTGAGTCGCTTCCATATTTTCTCTATTCTTCTATCATCTTTCCTTTAGGGTGTTGATCTTTCTTTATATCTCAGTCTAATTGTGCCTGAAAATTTTTACCTATCTGATGAATTTTTTAAAAGATATATATAACTTCAGAAATTAGTTAGCTTCTTATTGTTGCTAGAATGGAAGCAATGTTCTTTCTAGCAAAACAGAGTCACTGTTGGATTAGAAGTAAGAAACCTCAGATGAGCATCCATGTATAGATTTTCCATTTTTATTTTTCAAAATGAAAGACATTAATTGGTGAAGATTGTGGCATTACCAGCTTGAAGATGGCAATTCATATAAAACAGGAAGAGATGAAATTGCTCAAAGGAGGTTTTTAGACCTACTGTGAAATTCTGAAATTTGTGCTGTTCCTTTAAGTATTCTCCCTTATCATAGTTTCTCCCTATTATACTTTATTTTCTCTTAAGATTGATGACATGGTCTTATTTCCTCTGGAGATAGTTTAATAAATGCTTTTTTCTTCCAAAGTGATTGTGATAGAAATACAGTTAATGTTTGTGGGCTCCCCAACAGGTATACAAAAAGGGTTATAATACCAAGATGGCCCTAAAGGACCTGACTTTGAATATATATGAAGGGCAGATCACTGTTCTTCTAGGACACAATGGGGCAGGAAAATCCACTACTCTATCTATTCTTTCAGGTAGGTGTTTGGCCTTCTTCAGAAGTTGTCTCACCTTGAAACTGGAAATAGAGCAATGCTACCATTGTGTTTCTTGATGGCAAATTTTTGTCATTCCAGTGACATACAGTTTAATAATAACTTTGTTTTTAAGATTGTTAACAATTATAAATATTAAGAATAAGTATTTGGGGCACAGTATATAATGATAAAAAGATCAATCCGCTATGAATATCCATTTCTTAATATGCAGGAATGAGAGTACAGAGTACCATAATACTCAAAGAAAAACTGACATATTTGAAAAGAGCAGCAGAAACATTTGCAGTAATTGTTGGAGACCTCAGCACCCATTATTTCAGGAATTGATAAATCCAGTAGATGGAAAACCAATAATGGATATTGAGGAACTTATCAATACTGTTAATGAGCAGAATCTAATGCACACTTATAGAAAACTCTAGTATATCAACAGCAGATTACACATTATTTTCAGCCACCTATGAACATATTATTAGACCTATAGTATCCTAGGCTACCTCTGAAAAGGAGTGGAGAGAACCAAAAAAAAAGTACCTTTTTTGTTGTTGTTATGTGTGTTTTTCAGGCAGAAGGAAAATGATTCTCAAATGAAACTTATATTGGTAAGAAGAAATAAAATTTATCAGAAATGATAAAACTGTGAATAAATGTAAGGAAAATCTAAAATTTAACATATATACATATAAATAACATTTTATTTAGAATTTATTACTAAAATAATTAAATAAAAACAATATCCAACTTTTGACTCACTTATCCTTTCCCCCATTCACCACTAAAAGAAAGCTAGCAAAATAACAAAGCATGTAACCATCATCTAGATATATGGAAGTTTCTGGAAATTGTGTTAAGGATATACAACAAATAAAGAAATCCATTCATGTAAATCTAGTAAACTGGTATTTGAGCCACAATCTGCTCTTTCTCCATCCACTCACACCTCCAGCTGGGTGTAAATGACCAAAATGCCAGCATGCTGTCGCAACTCAACTCCTAATCAGAGGTGACCTTAATTTACCGGGAGTGGCAGACTGACCAAATCTCCTATCCTTCCTCTTTTCACTGGAGAAAAGGTTAACCAATTATCACAGTTATGGATTATAACCACTTTGAAATTTATTCAAGAATAGCAGTTTCTATTTCTATGCTGATTTTTCAGAGTTTGTGGGGCAATTATGTATGGTATATAGTGTGTGTGTGTGTGTGTGTGTGTGTGTGTGAGAGAGAGAGAGAGAGAGAGAGAGAGATGTGGTATGCACATGTGGTATATGCATGTATGTATACAGGTGTATATGCCTCATGTACATACATGCAGAGGACAAAATAGAATGTGGGATGTCCTTCTCTGCCACTTTCCTGTCCTATTTTTTTGTGGAAGTCACTGAAGTCACTCTCACTATACTTGGGGATCATGCCATTTCAGAGAGGGAGGGAGGAGACAGAGAATGGGCTTACCAAGTCGTCTAACCACTGCAAACAAACTCCAGACATGTATGCCACTTCAGGCATCTGTGTGCCACTTTATGCATCTGATTTACATGGGTACTGGGGAATCAAATCTGTGTCTTTAGTCTTCTCCAGGAAGTGCCTTAACTACTAAGCCATCTCTCCAGTCTCATGCCATTTCTTTTGATTAGATAGGTGATCAGTGAGCCCAGTTATTCTGTTCTCTCCCTAATTCTTGCTGTGTGCTGAGGTTACAGGCATTTGAACCCAGCTCCAGCTTTTCACATTAGTGCTGAGGATCAAACTCAGGCCCTTATGCTTACACAGTGAGCACTCTTACCCAGCCATTTCCTTAGCCCTGGATTTCCAGGTTTTAATGGGGTTTATCACAGTCCAAGGCATAGCTTGAAATGTAAATATAAATGTGAAGGTAATGCTAGTATGTTCCCACATAAAACTTTCATGTTTTCATTATTCTATGTGATTCACCTTCATCTATTGATAATTGAGAAATTAGTGCAAACCGTTAAGCAAAGAGAAAAATATGTTAATTAATTTCAAGAATATTTCTCTGAAAACTAGCACCAGATATTTTCTGGAAGAGTGTGTGTGTGTAATGGCAATGCTAATAAGTAGTGATATTATGTAAATTTTAAAGCCATTTTTATTTTATCTTCTGCTTTACTTTAGGTCTCTTTCCTCCTACCAGTGGAGAAGCCTATATTTATAATTATGAAATCTCCCAGAATATGACTGAAATCAGGAAATTCTTTGGCTTGTGTCCCCAGCAAAATCTGTTGTTTGATTACTTGACAGTATCAGAACACCTTTATTTCTATTGTATGGTGAGCCAAAGATATAATTTTTCTCCATATCATATTCATATACTCTAGGTAGAGTACCTGCTATCATTATCTTTATTCTTACAACAATAAAAAATTATTTTGTTGAATTTTTCTTTAAAGAATGGGAAAATGGATAAATCACCACAGAGCATGACATAGGAAAGGAGCTGGTATAAAATATTTCTGAGAATGAAATTGGAAGCACCACATAAACTCTGGTTCCTCTTTCTAGATAAAAGGAGCATCTCACCAAACTTTTCTTCAGGAAGTTGATGGTATGCTAGCCTCTTTTAACCTACTGGAAAAGCGTCATGTGTTTTCCAAGTCACTGAGTGGAGGAATGAAGCGCAAGCTCTCCATTATCATAGCTCTTATTGGGGGCTCCAAGGTAAAAATGGACCTCAATTCCAGCCAGCCTGAAATGACCAATGACACAATGCAGAGAGCTGTCATGTATGGAGACTCTAAAAGTAACCCCCTAAATGGAAATCAGATGGAATTGACATTATTCTTCTTACTGGTATAAGATCGCAATAGGTTTCGAATTTGTCCAGCATCCTTGATACAGCTTTGTCAAAATTTGCTATCTTCACTTGGTTGGACAAGTGGATGAAAGGCACAACAAGCTAAGCCCTGTAACCGAAGTAGCACTGGGGTACCAATACATGTTCACATAGTCATCTCATTGTTCTTCTTGCTTTAGGTGGTGATACTTGATGAGCCAACATCTGGCATGGACCCAGCTTCAAGGAGATCAACATGGGAACTCCTTCAAAGCTATAAACAGAGCCGCACCATCCTGCTGACCACTCACCACATGGATGAAGCTGACGCCCTGGGTGACCGCATCGCCATCATGGTTGAGGGATCCCTCCGGTGCTGTGGCTCATCAATCTTCCTAAAACGACTTTATGGTCTCTCCTTTTGATCATTGATAGGATATTGTTATTTTCATAAGATTGTCTTACCATCCTGTTCTCCATTTTGAAATCTAGCCATAATTTCAGTGATTCCATCTGTTTTATTGACTAGTGTTCATCTATAACTCTTTCAAAATAATGTTCCACTTTTCTTCAAAATGGTTTCCTACTTTTATGTTTGTTACAGGACCCAGTGCTGCCATTTATTTCTCTCAAACGTCTTCTAGTTAACTTTGATCAAATTGAATTGTTCCTTTATTGAGATAGATAGTTTGGAGAAGGATGAGAGATAGATAGATGATAGACAGAAAGACAGTTTTCTTCTTTGCCACATTTGTTCTTTAAGTATCTGTGGCTGAATTTACACATAGACATGAATTTTCCAGCTGATTTCTTCATTTCAATTTTTATTTATTTACTTGAGAGAGAAATGAGACACAGGGGAGTGAGAGAGAGAAAGAGAGAATAGTTATTCCAGGGCCTCTAGCCACTGCAAACAAACTCCAGATGCATGTGCCACCATGTGCATCTGGTTTACTTGGGTAACTGGAGAATTGAACCTGGGTCCTTAGGATTCACAGGCAAGTGCTAAGCCATCTCTGCAGCCCACAGCTTTTCTTCTGTTACAGATTTATAACTTCATCCTATTGTGCTCTGAGAAGACACCATTTATCTTTTAAAATCTATTGAGACTTGATTTACCCACATTCTCTTCTGGAGAATGTCCCAGAAGCACACGAGAAAAGAAATAAACAGTCTGCTGTTGTTTTTGTTGGTTTGAGTGATATCTATGAGACTTGTTTCTATTATTGTGTAAAGTATAACAAACCTTTTTAAATGTATGACTTTTTGTTTCTTTCTTCAGTTATGGCAGACATGCTCCACACAACTGAGGTCTGTTGTTAAAGGTGTGATAATTGTGACTATTATCTCTTGCTGGGTTGAACCTTTTATTAACACATGGTGCTTCTCTTTGTCTCTTGAAGAATTTCTGATGTATGCCTTATTCTTGGTGGTATTATTAAAGCTATGTCAGCTCTATTTTGGTTAGAGGATATGCAGAATAGCTTTGAACATCCTTTCAGTTTTAACGAATATGTGTCTTTGAATCTAATCTGAGTCTCTTGTAGATGTTATAGTTGGGTCCATAGTTCTCAAAAATGCTTTAACTGATTCTGCCAATATCTGCCATTTGATTGGAGATTATAATCCATTTTCATTTCAAGTTTACTAATAGGAAAACAATTGCTTCTAGTATTTTATACTTTTTATAGAAATTATAGCCTTTTCATGCATCTTTTATTACTATTTTTTTTCTGTTTAGTTTTGTGTCAGGGGTGGGAATTTTGTTGTTGTTTGCCACCACAGATGCCAGAATAGCTGGCCAGAAAGGTTTGGGACTCTCTCTTTTAAATTTATTTTTATTTTTATTTATTTGAGACAGAAATATGCAGATAGAGTGAGTGAGTATATGTGTGCCATGGCTTCCTGCCATTGAACTCCACCTCCAGATGCATGTACCACTTTGTGCATCTGGCTTTACTTGGGTACTAGGGAGTTGAACCCTGGCCATTAGGCCTTGCAAGGAAATGCATTTACCCACTGAGCCATCTCTCCAGCCCTGTCCTTGGGATTCTTATGATTCTGACTTCCATTGCTCTAAGCACAATGGATTCCAGAAGTATATGTCACTTGTACCTGGCTTTATGTGGGTTGTGGTTTACCACTTGCATCCAGCTTTATGTGAGTTTTTGAGATCTGAACTTAGGTTGTCAGGCATGGACAACTACCACTTTTAATGACTAAGCCATCTCTCTAGCCCAGGTTTATGGAGATTTTATTTGGAATGAAGCATTTTAATTTCCTTTTGAATATATTCAATAGATGTTTGTACTGGATTACATGGTGATTACATTTTATCATAAACTTAGAACAATCTAAATAGATGAACATTCATGTATACAACTCTGCCCAAGCTTTTCTGTGTGTGTGTGTGTGTGTGTGTGTGTGTGTGTGTTCACATGTACAAATGGGCATGTGGTATATGCACAGGTATATGCCTTGTACCACCTAGTCCATGCAGTTACATGGTTCACAGGGGTCCTTTCTGTGGGGACTGGAGCAGAAAACCAGATGTCCTGCTCCATCACCCTTCTACATGTTCTTATTTGAGCCAGAGTCTCACTGATAGCAGATGATTGCCAGGTTTTTGCTCCTCTTTTTGGGACTGGGGTCATAGGTTCATATGGCCATGCACAGCTGTTTATGTAGGATCTGGAGATTTGAACTTGGTTTCAGGACTTACAGGCCCCCATACTTGTACAGGAAACACACTTAGCCACTGAGCCATCATCTCTTTCTTTCATGCTCAAGGTTCTCAATTTCAGCAAGGATTGTAATATTATTTCTATGACATGCCTAGTATTTTGAAATGATCAGATTTTACTTACCAGACATATCTTAATTTCTGGGTTCATTTCTTTCAACTCCACCCTCACTGCACCACACACACTAAGTGTTATAATCTCCTGCTGCAGAGAACATCTAGTACCATTTGAGTAGTTGCTGTAAATTGAGTACTTTACATCATTGAATATCTACAGTTTTTTTTTAATTCAGGAGGTATTTTCTAATCATTTTGGGCTCTATCCTGACATTCTATTGAATTTCTTACAGATATTTCAGGCCCATTTTAACCTTTACTAAAGTGGATCTATAATGCCCTCCATACAGTGATAGTACAGTTATTATTGAATATGAGACCTCTGGAGTCCGCTAAAATTACTAACTGATCATCCATGATTTTCCACTCTAGCTTGAGTATATTGTACCTGGTTTTATGTAAGCAGCTAGAGTGGGAATAGAGGGGAAAAAAGATAAACAGAGTTTCTCCTGGTGTACAGCCTGCCACCAGAGAAGACTAATGGAGACCTGCATGGAAGTTTCTGTAGTTATTTTTCTACCGTGCTTCCCACTCACATTGTCTTCTGATCATGTAGCTAATTCAGTCTCCTCATGTTTTGACCTCTATCTTCTCAATTCATTGGAGTCTATTAGAATCTATTGGCATTCCCCTCTGCTGTACCTCCACCCCAAAATTACCTTCAATGAGACTATGGAGATAGGTCAGTCAGTAAAGCACTTGTCTTGTAAAGATCAAGACCTGTGTTAGATCCCTGTAGCTCACATTAAAACAGAAGTCCAGTCGTGGTAGTTTGCGCTTGCAGTCCTAGTGCTCGGGAGGTAGATACAGGTGGATCCCTGCAGCACACTGGCCAATCAATGTACCCAATGAGAGAAGCTATCACATACAAGGTCTACGGTACCTGAGGAATGACACCTAAGGTCGTTGTCTATACTTCACACATTCATTGGCATGCACCCATACACAGAAACATCTATACACATGGGTGCAAGTGTGTGTACATGTGTGCACACACACATCCCACTTCTGAACAAAACGATGGAATGATCATGCATTTCCTCTTTTTTCCTCTTACAGGGATCAGTGTGTTTGTTGCTTCTTCTACTATCTGAATCAGTCATTTCTTTCTCTTTCTTTTTCTTTTCTTTTCTTTTTTTTTTGTTTTTTTTTTGTTTTTTTTTTTTTTGTTTTTTTGAGGTAGGGTTTCACTTTAGCTAAGGCTGACCTGAAATTCATTATGTAGTCTCAGGGTGACCTCATACTCATAACAATCCTCCTACCTCTGCCTCCCAAAAGCTGGGATTAAAGTCATGCACCACCACACCTGGATTGTGATTTCTTTTGTTTTCAGGATGTTTTAGGTGTTTATGTTGGGATTTCAGTTCGTTCTACTAACATCAGAACCATAAACTCACTTTTCTTTATTATGAATGTTTCTA
Organism: Dipus sagitta; assembly: GCA_036346955.1. NCBI lineage: Eukaryota > Metazoa > Chordata > Mammalia > Rodentia > Dipodidae > Dipus > Dipus sagitta. The sequence goes on from CM070771.1 coordinate 199,831,691, forward strand.
ATGGATATATAATTTTTGCCTGACAGATGTTTAACAGAATTTTTAAGATGTCATTTTCCAACATGAGAACCTAGTATCAACTGTTTCTACTGAGAAATTCAATCTGACACATATGTCATCAGTCACCTATCCCCAAGCTGTTATTAAGATTTCTTTTGTGCTTGGGTTTAATATCCTTGTTATTTAAAGAACTTGATGTTTGGGGTGTTCTTGTCCTCCTGAACACAAGAAATGGTATTTTCCATAACTTTTGACAAAATTAATATGCTCAATTTTTTTCCTTCTAGAACATGCTTCTCATGTTAAACTTATTAATTTTGTTACATGCAAATAGAAAACCCTTGAAGGAGCTGAACTAGTCCCATAAAGACATATTTCCTGAAGTGTGTGAGGCCAGCAGTAAAGATTTTGGTGCCTTTTAAAACCTATATTGCAAGTAATTATCTTTAAGGACTCACAACATTTAGTTTTCCAGAGTGTATCCATTCTTTTCTCTCTCTTTTAATATTCTCTACTTTATAAGTTATAGTGGCTTTCCCTGTATTAGTCTATGTTATATCATACTCACTCAATTTTCTGTTTGTGTTTCAGCTTGGGCCACTTTTGGTGACCTTTCTTACAGGGCTACTGATTCTTTCTTTATTCTCCTCTGCCTAGTCTGCTACTAAGACCATTTAAAGGACTTCTTCATTTATCATGTATTTTTACATTATTTTCCAATTTTCTCTTTCATAGTTTTTATTAGTTCGGAAAAAATGATCATGGGTGAATTAATATATTTGTCAGAGTTATTGTACAGTTTTCATCTCTATGTTTGCTTCTGATAATTTTTACACCATATAGTATGTTTATTTTATATGTTTATTTATTTCTTTGCATTTATATTTTTTATGATTGACACTATGAATAAAATAACAGTAGAAATGGAAAGAAAGGGATATGCCCTCATCTCTTTCAGGAGTCTGTATTTGACCCAATCATGGACTGTTACAGATTTGTTTAGAGTTGTCTTCATATGTTTTAGGAGCAAGCTCCTAAATTTTACTGTTAAGAGAGCATGCATGAGACCTGTGTTCGTGGATGGACAATAGAGCTGCCTTTCATTTGCAGTCCAGAGCGCCAGCTTTCTGGCTGTGACACTACCTGTTTGATCTCCATTCCTGTGGTCTATTTTTCATACGTGAAAAGATTTCTCTGCACCACATTGCATCCTCCCATGCTCTCAAAGGCCATTATCATGTGGGGGTTAATGTATGCCAGAGGTATTTCCCTCGATTCTGCTGTTTTGCAATGAGTTACCAAAACATCATTGCATAATGTGCAACAAACTCTAGAGTACTTGTGACAGAAATCCCTTCATTTCTAGAAAGGGCTAGAAACATGGGCTTAGTAGCCACAGAATATTTTGCAAAGATTTCTCAGATGTAGGTTGGAAATGAGTTTTTACTTGATCTATGTAATTACTTGGAATGCAACATGCACCCAGTAAATATCAGTTAAATGATTAAGATTCTTGTTCTCATACTTCAGCATCAGTATAAAGTGATGTCAGATAGCAGAGGATTATCATGCTGTCTCTGCTTTATCTGGTTAGATAATCAAAATCAATATGAAACACTAAGAAGATTAGTTAAATTATAAAGAAGTATTTATTGGTTCCTTTCAGTTGTAGTCAAAGAACTTATGGCATTCTCTATCTTTGTCTAACTTAACCAAATCAAATACAAAAATGTTTTATTTGTCCCTATAAATTAATTTTCTCAGGTGTGGGATACCACATAGTTATGGTGAAGGAACCACACTGTAATGTTGAAGAAATCTCCAAGTTGATTCGTCACTATGTACCAACAACCACTTTGGAAACTAATGTTGGTGCTGAGCTGTCATTTATTCTTCCCCAAAATTATACTCACAGGTAAAGAACTAGATGATGCTGAATGGCTGGTTTAACACAGCCAGAAATCATTGTCGGTTTTCCAGGTTTCTTTGATTTTATAAAGTAGAGTTTAAAGAGACAAAACTCCTACCATGGTTGTCACTCATACTAAAGAGAGAAATGAGATATGGGAAAATAGCTTGGTGGTAAAATGTTTGCCTAGCACACTAAAATCCCTTGGGTTTGATCACAGTGTACGTGTACATGTGTGCATGCACATATTCCTAAAAGCCAGGCATAGGAGTGCATGCCTATAATCACAGCATGAAAGAGAAGTATCATGAGTTCAAGACTGCCCAAGGGCACATAGTGAGACCCTGTTTAAAAATTATTGAAAATATAGGATGACTTAAATTGTGGTTCTTGGAGATAGGATGGCCACAGTCCACAGCACTAGGCTGCTGGAATGTGTTCATTAGTCATGCTAGTCATCATGGAGTCACAAAAGGATAGTAACTGTATCTGGGAAATTCAACTGCAATGTAAGAAACAAACATGTAAAATGCACACCGTGACTTTTCACAAGCAGATGTTTTTATCCTCTTGTTGTGTTCAAGTGAATACTTACTTTGGTATACCCTAGATTTCAAGGCAGCCATATTTGTAAAGAATGTGATATATTTTAGCTTCTCATTTACTAGAATATGTTAGATTAGATGAATGGGATCAGGAAGAAGAAAGAGATAAGAAATGAAATGCAGCATTTGAATTTTATTTACTCAGTAAATCAATTGTTCTTGAGAAGTAGCTGTGCAGAAAGTGGGATCCGGTGATTCTATAGCACTGAAGCCTTGATTGGAAGCAAAGATGGGAGCCAGAGTTCATAATACATAGTACCTGAGCTGAGTTATGATCCCCTTGGAGTTCTAGAACTTGCCCAAAGGAAACATATGAAACACTTGTTAAAACATGTCAGCAGCCAGGCGTGGTGGCGCACGCCTTTAATCCCAGCACTAAGGAGGCAGAGGTACGAAAATCGCCGTGAATTCGAGGCCAACCTGAGACTACATAGTGAATTCTAGGTCAGCCTGGGCTAGAGTGGGACCCTACCTTGAAAAATAAAAAAAAATAAATAAATAAATAAAAAAAAAACATATCAGAGGGCCAGAGAGATGGCTTAGCAGTTAAGGCACTTGCCTACAAAGAGTAAGGACTCTGGCACACCAATTTTCTCCTCTCTCTCTCTCTCTCAATATCAACCTCTCTCATTCTCTCTCTGTCTCTCACGCCTAAAGAAAGGCAGTCTGTTGGGTTTGCCTCAAAAAAGCAAAAGAAAAACTTATCACAGCACTTGCTATCTTGCTATGCTAATTCATGCACACAGCGGCATCACAGAAGAGGGCAAAAGCACTGTGGTACTAAAGTTATATCTGAAAAAGGAAATGGAAGGATTTTCAAGGTGGTGGTAATGTATTATGCAGTCTTGTTAATAGTATGTATTTACAAGAGAGGAATAAGAAGAACTCTAAAATGAGAACAATTTGTAGATTTCTGAGCCATAAATTTAGATGATAGAGACAGAATCAAATGAAAATGATGAACTTGTAGTAGAACTTTTTGCCTCATAATGAATTTTTCTCTGGGAGTGTTTTTTTTTTTTTCTTTATTAGTCAGTTTTGTATTCAGCAAATACAGTCAGTTTGGTACCATTATTAGGCTCATCCGTGGCCTACCCCCTCCCCTTGGCCCCTCCTTGTTGAGGTATACGGATCATGCATTGTGGACTTAGCCCACAGTTATGGGTAAGCTAAATGTCTCTGCATATCATGACCCAACATGTGGCTCTGACATTCTTTCCGCCCCCTCTTCCGCAAAATTTCCCTGAGCCATGTTGGGTTCATTTTTGGTCTGCTTCAGTGATGAGGTGTTGGGGGCCTCTGTGGCTCTGGCTCTCTGATTTGGTAGGAGTTGATTTTTCTCTATGCTGATCTCCTTCCCCCTTGTGCTGGTATCCAGAAACAAAAAACTGGAAGAAACAATTATAATAAAAATAAATGTGAATTCTGGCATTTCAGAATATTATATGAGCAGAGTGAAATGGTCGTGAAAATCTTGGTAATTTCCATTACAACTAAGATTTTGATAGCTAATGGTACCTGAGTACAGTCTTTCTGCCAAATATTGTTGTGTTATCTATCAGCCTAAATAACTAATATGGAAGAGAAGAAAATAATCGTAATCCAAATACCTATAATTCAGTTCCCTGAATGTATTTTATAAGAAGAATGATCTTGAAAGTTTAAAACTATTTTGTAGCTAAGACTTGTTAGAATGAAAATAATTTATAATGTGGCTGTGGAATGACATGTAACACTTCAAGGAAATACCTGTGTAAGAGAGGTTTAAGGATTGTTCTACATGTCAGAATATTTATATGCTTAAAATTTTTTTAAGGATTTATTTATTTATTTATTTATTTATGAGAGTGAAAGAGGGAGAGAGAAAGAGAGACAGAGAGAGAGAGAGAGAGAAAGAGAGAGAGAATGGGCATGCCAGGGCCTCTAGCCACTGCAAATGACATCCAGATTCACGTGTCCCCTTTTGCATCTGGTTTACTTGGGTCCTGGAGAATTGAACTGGGGTCCTTTGGCTTTGCAGGCAAATGCCTTAACGGCTAAGCCATCTCTCCAGCCCTATATGCTTAAAATTCTTGAACTGGAAGATATAAATGTCCATGAAAAACCATGGGTGGCAGTGGGAAGGGAAACAATTTTGTGAACGTCTTGCAAGCTGAAAGAAATGCACAATGCATACCTGATGCAAGGCTTAAGTATTATGACACAGTAAATGAAATAATTCAAAAATACCTCCTAACAAAACATTCACACCTTAACTCAAAGCAGGTCTTCCTACATGTTCCTGATCTTCCTCCCATCAAAGTATTAATGGGCCAATTTTACTTAGCTTTCAATATCAGACAAGAACTATAACATATATGTGTGTGAAAAGTTAATTCATAGAGGCATGAAATGATAATCAGCTCCAAAGTGCTACCAAAGGTAAATCAGTTTAGAATCAAAAAGGATAAATGTGAAAATCATCTACTTTAGTCCAAGGCCTTTCTCTCCTGCTTGTAGGTTTGAAGCTCTGTTCAATGCTCTGGAAGAGAATCAACAAGCTCTGGGAATTGCCAGCTTTGGTACCTCTATCACCACTATGGAAGAAGTATTCCTTAAGTGAGCATTCTTTGAAAGGGAAAAGGAATCCCTTGGAGAAAGGACCATGTAATAGTTCCCTTTGTACACATCTCCAGACTGAGATTTTCACATCAGAAATTTCAGGGAGGCAAGGCTTAGGTGGGTTGTGCTTGGGAGCTAACACTCTTTACTTTCGCTCTTTACTTTCGACCTGGCCTCCACCAGTGCTCCTGCCATGCAATGTGCCAACCACGAACCTTCTGAGTTGGGTGAGATAACTCACATTCTCCCAGTAAGGTATACTAGGGTAAAGTTGAAATGGAAAATGTTGTTTTTCTTTTCTTTTCTTTTTTATTTTTCAATATAGGGTCAGTCAGATGGAAACTACAGAAACAGAGAATCAAGCTTTGCAGCCTCTTTCAATAAATAGCAAAGCCTCTAACATACAACAGAATAAGGATACACCAAGTAATATGAGAGAATGTTCACCCACCCAGGATGAAACCCCTTCTATTGTGTTTAATACTGGGGTAAGACCCTTTATTAAAAATCCTAGTGTATATTCGATTGGGATGTAGGAGGCATATTTTGTTTTCATCATTGAACAAAACAGATGGTGTAAGATGTTTTCTATCATTTAAGAACTAACAAAATGTGGAGCATCTATAACCACCATAATTTAACTAATATTTAAGAGCAGAAAGAAAAGTTCTAGAAATACACATCTGATGCTTGCTTTCACTCATTATTGTTTTATTTTCCTATTTTAGATAATTATTTGTTCATATTAAAACCCCAGGAATGTATTAGTTTAATGAAGGTGGGATGAGGGTACTAAGCAAGCCTGATATTTAAATTAAAAAGGCTATATATATTTTAATTTTTACAAGGGGAATTATTATTGCAAATGAAACTGGTCCCTAATCTATTTGATCCTAGGGATGAGAAGCTGCCAAGCATTTCTCCTCTTGGCCTTCTAAACATTTGTTGCTTCCGTAAAGCCTCTGGGTTTTTGTAGCTGCTGGAATTGTAAGAAAAATCAACTTTTTGTGATCTTAATTGTCATATCAAGACATTTAGCCACAGCCTTTTTCTAATATTTTATAGCAGAAGTCAGCAAACTCAATGAAAAAGATAAAGAAGATTGAAGGCTCTACATGCCACATGATCTCTTCCAAGATTATTCAACTCTATCACAGTAGCTCAAAAGCAGAAATTACTGGTCTTAGCTGCATCCATAAAAAATGCTGTTTACAAAAAAAAATTATTGTCCCCTGCCTTATTTTAGCAAACAGGTTGATCATACCCTATCATGAGGCTTGGGTTGTACTCCCAGTATTTATTCTTAAACATTGACTTGACTTTGTTTTTTTAGAAATCAATTTTTTTAAATATTTATTTATCTATTTGAACGAATCAGAGAGGGAAAGAAAAAAAAAAGAATGGGCCTCTAGCCACTGGAAATAAACTCCAGATGCATGGACCACTTTGTGCATCTGGCTTACATGGGTCCTGGATAATTGAACCTGGGTCCTTTGGCTTTGCAGGCAAGCCCCTTAACCACTAAGCCATCTCTCCAACCCCCAGTATTTATGTGTGTTTACATATAATTGCTGCAATCTTTTATCCCACAAAATGTCAGAATATTTTACCTCAATGAATGTCACTTTGAAAGTTCTCTGAGCTCTAGGAGTATTGTAATGCTGTGTTCTCTCTTTATTTAGTGTTCCCTCTACTGTCAGCAGTTCCATGCCATGTTCCTAAAGAAACTGTTGTACAATTGGCGTAACTGGAAACCAATTTTGGTGCAGATACTAGGGCTTATATTATCTAGTCTTGTTCTCTTAAAGCCTGATGTCTCTGTGTATATAGAAGGGGTACCCAGGCAAATGAATTTGGATGACTATGGTCAGACCATTGTGCCTTTTGCTATTTCTGGAAGTTCTAATTTGACAACGAATCTCATAACACAACTTAAAAAAGTAATAAATCCTAACAACCACAAACTCACGAAAGTAGACGGTAAGTCTTTCTGAATTATTTTAAAGTCATATATTTTAACAGCATAGAAAAAAATGGGTTTCATTATGGTATTTTTGAACAAATGTTTTTTTCCCTTCCCTCCTCTTTTCCCCCATCACCCTCCCTCCTTGTGCCTTCCCCCACCATGGGCTCTTTTTTCCACTTTCCTGATACATGTTTCTCCCTTGTTCTGCCTGGACTTTCTCACCATACCTTACTCCCATTTGGTGGTCTCCTATCTTGATTCATAACCTGTAAACTCTCACATTTCCTTATTTACATACACATAAACATTAAAAGTGTAGGACCCACCTATGAGTTGGAACATGTGATTTTTATCTTTTTGGTCTTAAGTTAACCTCACTCACTTAGTACAATTTACAAGTATATCCATTTTTCTTACAAATTTTATAACTTCATTTTTATTTGTAAAATAAAAAATGCTCTTAGGTAGTTTGCTTATTTTTCAAGAAGGATGTTAACTATTATAGTTGTCTACTTGTTTTGTTCCTGTCTTGATATTCACTAATATCATAGAGTCTATTCAACTCTAGAATTATATGAGCATTTTCTGAATGTAGGGTGCTGCATTCATTAAAAATATCACATGGATTTTTTAGATCTTATATCGCTAGCAAATGTGGAAATACAGCAGAATAATAGATCTACCACTGATATCCACCTTCAATTAAAAGCTATTCTTCTGCTCATTAACTGAAAATATTCTAAGCACAGAGAGATTATTGAAGCTCACCCAGTCCACTGTTTTTTTTTTTCAGCAACTTTCATGTAATTTTTTCTTTTCTTTTTCTTTTTCTTTTTTTTTTTTTTTTTTTTTTTTTTGCTTTTTTGAGGTAGGGTCTCACTCTAGCTGCAGCTGACCTGGAATTCACTATGTAGTCTCAGGGTGGCCTCAAACTCATGGCAATCCACTTACCTCTGCCTCCTGAGTGCTGGGATTAAAGGCATGTGCCACCATGCCTAGCTTTTCATGTAAATTTTTAAGTTTCATTCTTATTGTCATAGACATAGAACTTTTCATAACTACATTTTGTTAATCTTATATGGTTTCCCTCTATTCCAATATGCATGTCTTTAAAAACATTTATTAATTAGGGTAAAGGTCCTTTAGAGCTTTCCTTCTCTTTAGCCTAGATCATAGGAACATCTTTTCCAACAAGAAAATAAATTTTTAGATAATTTCTCATGTCTGATTTCCTTCTAAAGTGTGAAGTAAGGAAGGAAGTCACAGTTAATTTTTAAAGCAAAGCTTAATGAAGCCGACATGAAGGTCTGAGTAGGCTGATACTTAAATTTAAAACTCTACGTACTATTTTAAGATTTTTTTAATTGATTTTATATAAAAAGATTATACTCTTATGCCTGATCACCCCACCCCAATTCTGTTGAGGGCCTTCTTTGGTGGGGTGATTGGTATTCATTGTGGGGACCAAGAGACCTCAGGGCTGGGATTAAAGGCATGTGCCACCATGCCTGGCTATTTGTTCTTCTTTCTTGGCATATACTCTAAGTGGTCTGTGTTACAGACATGCTAACTGCTATGTTTCCTCATCCTAGGTAACATACTGAATTACTTGACGGATATTGAAGAAAGTAATGATTGGTGTATTGTTGCATTTTCCTTTGACACGATAGAAGATGAAACACAAATCACTGCATTGTTCAACAATGAAGCATACCATTCACCATCTCTGACCCTGGCGATTTTAGACAACATTCTTTTCATGTCACTTTCTGGGGCTGATGTTTCCATAACAGTCTCCAATAAACCTCAGCCAACCACTGAACCTCCAGAACCTATACAGTATGTCATTTGTTATACTTTAACACATGTTGCCACCCTATCTGATTATACTTATTATGAGGAAAGTGGCCATTTATGGAAATCTATGCTTTTCCCTTGGCTAGGGTTCTGATGCATCTTTTTTTTTTTTTGTTCCTCTATAGATTGATAAGTGGAGAGGTGGTGACCTTAAAATTACAGCTGGGCATGGCTCTTTTGATCAGTGGATTTTGCTTCCTGGTCGTTACTGAGAGAGCAACTAAAGCAAAACACATGCAGTTTTTGAGTGGGCTCTCCATGTTTGTGTATTGGCTCTCTGCTCTCGTGTATGATTTTATCATCTTCTTTATTTGCTGCTGCCTGCTACTGGTGAGTATCAAATAATATTCCTTTAGGGTTTATTTTCCTTCTATTCCTCATGAAAAATCCTTATTCTGGAATAGTAATACATACAGTTCTGCCAATCAACTATATTTGTTTACCTTATAAAAAAGATTTCAACTCCAGCCATGGTGATGCACACTTAGAATCTCAATACTTGGGAGGTTTAAGCAGGAGGAACGGGAGTTCAATGTCCTCCTCAGTTACACAGCAAGTCCAGAACCAGTCTGGGCTATGTAAGATGGTCTTAATATATAAAAATAAATATTTCAGAAGCCTTATGGTAAACTTTTAAAAGAAAATAACTCTAATGCCCTTTATTTGAAGAAATTAACTATACTTTGGCACAACATAAAGATGTCTCCAGACTGTTTCTTGTATTTTTCTTCAATTTTTACTGACTTGCTAAAATTAAACTCCTTTACCTATAATCTCTCTTCTACCCAGGCTTATCCAACAACTCAATTTGATCAAAGTTAGGAACCATGGATGAGTAAGAACATGAGACCTTTGTCTTTCTGTGATTGTGCTTGTTTGCTGAGTATGATCTATTCCAAGTCCATCCATTTTCCTACAAATTTCATTGTATTGTTTTTAATACTGCTGAGAATTATATGGTGTAAATGTACCACAAATTTGTTATCCATACATCCAATAATGAGTATCTGGGTTGATTCCAGTTCCTAGCTATTATGAATTGACCAGCTATAAACTGGTTGAGCAAGTACCTCTCTAGTGAAGTGTGGAGTATTTAGGGTAAATGCCCAGTAAGGGAATAACTGGGTCTGTGGGTAGCTCTATAGTCATTATTTCCCAGAATCTCCATATTGATTTCTATAGTGATTGTACAAGTTTATATTACTATCAACAGTTAGTGAGGGTTTCTCTTTTCCTACATCCTCATCAATGTTTGTTGTCATTTGATTTTTTTAAACAGTTTATTTTTATTGTTATTTATTTATTTGACAGAGAGTAAGAGGGAGAGAGAGTGAGACTGGGCGCACCAAGGCCTCCAGCTGCTGTAGACAAACTCCAGTTGCATGTGCCCCCTTGTGCATTTGGCTAACATGGGTTGTGGAGAATCGAACCTGGGTACTTTGGCTTTTCAGGCAAATGCCTTACCACTAAGCCAACCCTCCAGCCCGTCATTTGATTTTTTTGATGATTGTCATCCTTATTCAAGTAAGGTGGAATCTCATAGTTGTAATTTGCAATTCTCTAATAGTTAAGGATATTGAATACTTTTTAAATGTGAGTTAGCCATTTTTATTTCTTCCTCTTTGAACTCCCTCTTCAGTTCTCTGCCCCATTTTTTGAGTGGGTTGTTTGATTTTTATTTTTTGTTTAGTTTATTGAGTTCTTTGTAGATTCTAGATAATAAGCCTCTCTCAGTGGTATATCCAGTAAAAAAAAATTTCTCCCACTCTGTGGATAATATATTGGCTCTGATTATGGTATATTTGTGCAAAAGTTTTGTATGTTCATGAGAACCCAATGGTTGACTGATTGTTTCATTTCCTGAATATTGGGGGGTTGTTCAGGAACTCTTTACCCATGCCTTTATCATGGAGACTTTCTGTTTTTTCTTCCAGTCATAGCGGAGTTTCAAGTCTTATATTGAGGTCTTTAATCCATTTGGAATTGATTTTTATGTATGGTGAGATGAGTGGGTCTAGTTTCATTTTTCTACATACAGTTATCCAATTTGTCCAGCATGGTTTGCTGAAGATGCTATCTTTTCTCCAGCCTATGTTATTAGCACATTTGTCAAAGATGAAGAAGCTATAGTTACTTGACCTAAGGACCAGATCTTCAGTACTGTTCCATTGGTCTATATTTCTATATTTATGCCAGTACCATGCTGTTTTTGTTACTATGGCCTTGCAATATAGCTTTAGATCAGGTATGATGTTACCTCCAGAGGTGTTTCTTTTGCTAAGGATATGTTTGGATATCTGAGGCCTGCTGCCATTTGATATGAATTTTGAGATCATTTCTCAATTTCTGTAAAGAATGATACTGGAATTATATCCCAAGCAAATGGAAACAAGAAACAAGTGGGTGTTTCTATATTAATAGTTGATAAACTAGACTTCAAACCAAAATTAATCAGAAAGGATAAAGAAGGACACTTGTTACACACCAAGGGAACAATGAGGATATCATAATCATAAATCTATATGCCCCAAACACAGGTGCACCCCAGTTTAGAAAACAAAACTTACTTGACAACAAAACAGAATTAAACTATTATTGTCAGAGACTTCAGTACTCCCCTACCATTAATAGGCAGATCACCCAAGCAGAAAATCAATAGGAAAATAATATATCTCAACAACATCATAAATTAACTAGACCTGACAGGCGTCTAAAGAACACTGCATTGCAATTCTATAGAACACACAATCTTCTTAGCAGCACATGGCATTTTCTCCAAGATAGATCATATATTAGGCCATAAAGCATGCCTCCATAAATTCAGGCAAATTGGCATATGTTCCTGCATCATCTCAGAACACAAAGCTTTTGTTAGAAATTAACAAGAAAATCATCAGGAACTCCACCAGCTCCTGGAGACTGAGCAACACACTTTTAAACAATGAATGGGTTGTGGAAGAAATCAAAAAGGAAATTGCAAAACTTCTACAATTAACACTCAGAACACAACTTACCAAAACTTATGGGACACAATGAAGGGAATTCTTAGGAGAATATTCATAGCAATAAATGCCTTCATAATAAAGACAGAGAGATCTCAAATTAATAACCTAACCATGCACCTAAAGGTGTTGGGAAAACAAGAAGAATTCAACCCTAAAAGCTCCAGATGGAAAGAAATAATCAAGATCAGAACAGAAATTAATTAATTGGAAAAGAAGAAAACCTGAAAACCGATGAAACAAAGACCTGGTTCCTTGAAAAAATAAACAAGATTGAGAAACCCCTGGCCAATTTTATCAAGGAAAAAAATGAGAAGTCTCAAATTAACAAAATCAGAAATTAAAAGGGAGAGGTCATAAGAGACATCAATGAAGTTTGGAAAAATCATTAGGACATACTTCCAAAACGTCTACTCTGCAAAACTGGATAATCTGTAAGAAGTGGATGAATTCCTAGCCACATGCCACCTACCAAAATTAAACTCACATCAGACTAATCTCCTAAACAAGCTTATTACATCCATCAAAATTGAGAAATTAACCAAAAACCTCCCCAAAATAAAAGTCTAGCACCAGATGGTTTCCCAACCAAATTCTATCAAAAGTTCATTGAAGAACTGAAACCATTTTTTTCTCAAAGTATTTCACAGATCAGAGAATAGGGAATGCTTCCTAACTCCTTCTATGAAGCTAGCATCACCTTAATACCAAAACCAGGGAGTGATACAATAAGAAAAGGAAACTATAGGCCTATATCCCTGATGAACTTAGATGCAAAAATCCTGAAAAAAGTCCTCACAAACCAAATTCAAAAACCCATCAAAAGCATTATCCACCTTGATCAAGTGGGCTTCATTCTAGGGATGCAGGGATTGTTTAATATACTGAAATTGGTCAATGTAATACAGCACATAGATAAACTTAATTACAAGAACTTCATGATCATTTCATAAATGCAGAGAAGGCCTGTGTATGTGAGAAGTATATTACAACCAAGAGTCCTAACTTAAAGCCACAATTAGCAATAATGGGTAAAGATATGAAATCAGAAACAAATCTTTAGAGAAATAGTGTCTCTTTAGGGAAATAAAGTATTCTCTGGATGCAGAACCTGAGGAGAGATTCAGCCCATCACACCTCCCCAGGGCCCCAGCTGAAACCATAGAGTAATTGGGGAAATGAGCAAGAGTGTTGCTTTCTTGGCAAACCTGGTACCAGCACAAGGGTGTAGGAGATTGACACAGAGGACACTCAACTCCTACCAAACCAGATATCCAGAGACACAGAAGCTCCCAAGACCTCATCACTGAAGTAGATCTAAAACAAACCCAACATGGCTCAAGAAAATTCATGGAAGGGGGGATGGAAAGACTGTTAGAGCCAAAAGTTGGGACATTATGCACAGAGACATAGCCTCTTCCCCATAACTAATGGCTACCCCCACAATGCAAGACCCACAATCCCCAAAGAGGAGGGTCCCTTGGAGGGGAAGGACAGGGAGGAGGCTAACAATGATACCAACATGGCTGTTTACACACTGAGTATGTACATAACTAATAAAGAAAAAAGTTGATAGTTATGAATATTTAGAGAAGACATATGATCTTTGTGTATTTATAGAACTGTTTTAAGGAGAAAAGGATAAGAAAATGCAATGGTTCTGGGCATTAGAATATCCTCTTTTGGACAAGAGATGCAAATAACTTAGTTCATAATCTAAAGGTTTTCATTTCCTTTGAAGTCAAGTCAGGAAGACTGACTTAATTTATAATTCTAAATGAGATGCTGTGGCTTGCTTTATTGCTGTACTCACCTGTTGCCTTGCCCTCTATACCCTATGTTTCAGGTAGTGTTCAAATACCACAAAATGAATATTTATGTCATGGATCACCATGTTCTAGAAACCTTGCTGATTCTAACACTGTATGGCTGGAGTTCCATTCCCTTCATATACCTGCTGAGCTTCCTGTTTTCTAAAAGTACTTCTGCCTATGTTAAACTTGTCATATTCAATTACATTTCTGGAATTCTCTGTGTTGTCGCAGACAGCATGATAGAAGACAGTAAGTATAAGGACTTCACAACAATTTCTCCTTCTCCAGAGATAGCAGTAAATAAATAAGGAACAGTGGGCATATGGATGTTCATAGACAAGCACTTTCTAGGATTTGGAGAAATGTTGTACTTGATGTAACTCAGTAACCTTGTTTGAGTGCTATGATACTCTCTAGACATTGTGCTCCATCCAGATTCCTCTCAGTGAGGTGACAAGACACCCTGAGCTACAGACACTTAGACATGCTTCCTCTTTACTGTCCCCACTTCCTGTAGCTCCTGACCTGAGGAATTTGTCTTGAACCCAATTTCAGACTACTTATTCTGGATAGATACAGGATAATAATGCATTTAAAAAGTTATACTAGCATGTCAATGTTCAGACACATTACTTTTCTGAAATTTTAGTAAATATGTGAGCCACTAAAAATATTGGCCTGATAATTTAAGTAATTTCATTTGACTGTGCTCCTATGTGAGTCACAGAGACAAACACAATTCTCTAGTTTACAGTTAGTCACACAATTAAATTTTGGAGAACATTAGGTCAATATAAAAGAAAAACAATATAAGAAGGAAAACAAAGTAAAGGAGAGGAAAGAAAGAAAAAAAAACACTTCTGTGCAGGTAGTAACAGAAACCACAAGCTGTAGTATCAGAATAAATCCTGAATATATTTCAAATGTAGAAATCTTTAGAACATAATGTATGTATTTTGAAAGTAGAAAAAGTAGCAAAGTCTCAAAAATATTAACCAAAAGCAAAACATATTCAACATAGCACAGATTTGGAAATTTTACAAATAAAACCTCTGGAAATGAAAGAAAAACTAAATTCAGAATTCACAGATACAGAGTTTTAGTCAATAAATGGAACAAGCTCAGTTACCTACACAGCAAGGAGACTGCAGTTCATAATAAAATGTCATTAAAAGATTATTTCATGTTCTGACCACAATGATTAAATGTTTGAAATGATGGTTATGCTAATTATTATTTTGATAATATATACACATGGCAAAAGATTACATTGTATTCCATATATGCAATCATTGTGTGTCCGTTACAAACAAACTCAGGCTGAGATGAAGGCTTAGTGGTTAAAGGCACTTGGTTTTAGTGGTTAAAGACACTTGGTTACAAAGCCTTCTGCCCTTGGTTCAATTCCTGAATTGCCCAGGGAGCTGGATGCAAAGAGTGACACAAGAATCTAGTGTGCATTCGCAGAAGCAAGAGGCCCTGGCACCTCATCACTGAAGCAGACCAAAAATGAACCCAACATGGCTCAGGGAAATTTTGCGGAAGAGGGGGCGGAAAGAATGTCAGAGCCACATGTTGGGTCATGATATGCAGAGACATTTAGCTTACCCATAACTGTGAGCTAACTCCACAATGCATGAGCCATATACCTCAACAAGGAGGGGCCAAGGGGAGGGGGTAGGTCACAGATGAGCCTAATAATGGTACCAAACTGACTGTATTTGCTGAATACAAAACTGACTAATAAAGAAAAATATATATATATATATATAATAAAAATAAATAAAAAAGAGGCCCTGGCATGCCCATACATGGCACGCGTGTGGTTTTTGTTTTGATAAGATTTGAGTGACCACAGTGTCTATCATTTTCTCCCTGGAACTGGTTTCAGGACAGCAGTGAGCAATACTAGTGCTGTGTTTTCCTCTGTAATGACTGCTGGGCCCAGCAGATGTGGTAGAGGTGACTCATCTTGTCGTAGGCAGTCAATTACTTTTCTTGTTGTATTGATGTATCCTGGACCTCCCCAGTACCCTCTGCCATTTGTAACATAAAACAGATTCTCCAACCAAAGCCATAATGGTTCTACCCTACCAAAAAGACTCTAGAATTACATAATTATCAGGCCAAACTACTCATCTACACTGTGCTGAAACCTAAATGAAATAATTACTGCTCTTCAAATATAATCATCCGAGCTTTGGAAATAGCTCAGTAAGTAAAGTAATTATCTCACAAGCATGAGGACCTAGGTTGAATCCCCAGTGTCATAGAAATTCTGGGTATGGTGACATGTACTTGTGATCCCAGAAATAGGGAAGCAGAGAGGGAGACCCCTGGAATTCTCTGATTAGCTACTCTTTCCTAATCCATGAGATCAAGCCCAATGAGAGACCCTGTCTCAAAAGAGGTGGATCGCATAACAGAGGCTAACACATGATATTGCCCTCTGACTTCCACACACAAAACAAAAATTAATAAAGAGTGAACACTTGAACCAATAGAAAATTGATGCAACAGCATACGCATGTATCCCCCCCCATACATATGTCTACTCACACACATGTGAGTATGCATATACCCACATGCACACCATACATGCAACAACAAAACAATAATCATCTGGTTTTTAACTCTCTGAGCTTGGTTTGATCATTTCTGGTGAGATTTTTGTCTTGGGAATGGTCATTTTCTATAATGTAACCAACTTTTCTAATCCCTTTAGGAGTACATAGTGAGATGTCTAATACCACCAGAGCCTTCCTGAGAAAAGCACTACTAGCCCTTCCTACCTACAACTTTGGGAAGTGCATCAGTGAGTACACTGTTATCTACCACACGAAAATGATCTGCACCCAGCAAAAGCAAATTCCCTCATACTTAAATTGTAGTAAAGCAAGTAAGTATCTGGAGGATTTCTGAGTGCCTGAGAAATCAAGCTCAGAGCATGGATCACACAATGAATGGGCCCTTCTTTCAAAGGGGAGGACTTGGTACATAAGTCATTTTTGTAAGGCAGACTTCCATTCAATGTGTTCAGAAGTCAGATACAGGAGATTGACATCCTTGCTATCTCAAGTTCAACCCTGCCTGGCCTACGGAGTAAATCAAGGCTAGTTGGGGCAACTTAGAATGATTGTGTCTCAAAATGAAAAGTGCTGGTTCTGTAGTTCAGTGGTTTTCCTGGCATGCTCAGGATCCTCAGGGTCCTGGGAGGAGTTGGGTGTGTGTACATGTGTCTCAAAATCAAATCCAAAGTAAGGTTAAAATAGGTATAGAAAACACTAGTAATAGTCAGCTATCTACTAGCTTTATAGGTATTATTTCAAATCTTCACAGAAACTTTGTGTACATACACACACACACACACACACACACACACAGTGTGGTAGTTTGAATGTAAAATGTCCCCCATAGCCTGATATGTTTGTGATTAAGCTTCACACTTAATCCCCAGCTGAAGGATCCTCTGGCAGGTGGAGCCTTTATGGAGGAGGTATATCACTGGGGGCAGCTTTGGAGTTTTATAGTCTAGCCCAGCTTGCCAGGGTTAGCTCAACTTACTCTCTTTACTATCTCCATACTGATATGTAACAATGCAAGTCAGCTTCCAGCTCTTACCATGCTTTGCCTGCTGCAATAAAGCTTCCCCCTTGAAACAGTAAGCCAAAACAAAACCTTTCTTTCCATAAAAGCTGCTTCTGTTTGGGTGTTTGGTCCCAGAAATGAAAAGGTAACTATTACATTCATTTTGAGGAAATTGACTTTACTCTCTTTGTCACAAAGTTTTATCAGACAGATCTCCCATATGGTAGAGAACTTTGGAGAAAAGATTTATTATATTATACTTGCTTTTGTTACATCAATACCACACATAATTAAACACACTCACCTACCCACAATTAATTTGAAGGAATACACACAATCCATCCCATATCTACTAGAGTACCTCACACATAGAGAGCTTCCCCTGCATTATTAATAAATAAAGCATGGAGAAGTGCTCTGGGTGAGAGATATCAGTGCTATGGAGAAAAGAGCCAGAGATGAAAGAAATAAAAGCAACCTGGGGACTTTTGGAGAAGGAAAGAATAAAATGAATTTTTAACCTTATCCTTTATAAGAAAATTGTCTCTCTTAGGTAGTCTTAAAAATATCCAGTAATTTTATTTTACTTGTTTTACTATTTATTGACAACTTCCATGATTGTAGACAATAACCCATGGATTTTTGTGGCAAAAGAATGTACAGTTTACACATAGTATATATTGTATATTGAACTTGCTATTTTAAAGTTAATTTTAATGATTTGAGTATAGGTAATTTTTATTGCAATAAATATATTGAAAGTAATGAGCAGTAGTTGATTTCATTTCCAAATTTACATACACTTATTTCTTAACATGCTGCTTTACCAGACAAATGGTTGAAATTGAATTAGATTAGTGATAGCAGACCTATTTCTTCATTCAATTTTCAGGTTGAGTTTTGTAATGTTTTCCTATTAAGTTGATGTTTATGACAGAAACCTTTATCAGACTAATGAAGTTACTTTTTATTTATTCTGTGTTTGATTCTTAAGATTATGAATAAATATTCACTTTTATCAGCAGCATTGCACTGTTTGTGTTAAAGAAGTAAATGACTTTGCATTTTTGTTGTATTGAATATGTATTACATTGAATTATATAGTGAAGTACATAGGATGAATTTGTCATGGCAAATAATTATAAATCAAATAATCAATAATCAAGTGTTCAGTTCTCTACTCTTTATTATAAGAATACTTACAACTTTATCTATAAAAAGTATTAGTACAATTTTTGGTTTTATTTATTATTTTAAATTAATTTAAATTAATATAATTATTTGGGTATTCGTATATTAACCTTCTAAATTTTTAAATTTATTGGTGTAAATTTGTTCAGTCTTTAGAATTTTTTAGAATCTGTAATATTTATTACAATATCATAATTTATATTCATGACAATGCTAACTTTAGCTCCTTGTATTTTCTTTCTTGAGTAATCCTTAAAAAAGATTTAACCAAGTTCATTACTTTTCAAACAAGAAGATTTTGACTTTGTTGACTTGGTTTATTCATTCTGTACTTATTTTCTGATTAACATAAGATTGGTTATTTTCTTCTATATTCTATATTGTGAGATTAACTTCCTAATATTACTTTTTTTCTGTATTATACATTAGATATTTAATTTCATAATGTATGAAATTGATTATTTTATCACTTATTGTCAATGTCTTTTCATGACTAAGATTATCACAGTATGAGTTAGGATAACATTTTTCCTGGTTAAGTTTTTTTTGAACTTCTAGGGTTTATAATTTGTTACCTTATTAATTTTGGAAGAATCTCATATGTGGGAAGTAAAAATATCTATAAAAAAAACAAACCAGAAAACTTGGGAGTACAACTAGCCCTTGGATACTTGAGGTTGTGTCAAAAGCAGCAAGTTAATAGCATATCTTAAAAGTACTGCAGAACAAAACACACATCAAGTAATTAAAAAACTGCACCAAGTCCACCTCCACCTTCCCATTCCTCACTCCAGAAAATGACAGTTGTTTAAAAAAATTAAACTCTTTTCTTCACTCTACCAACAAAATACTTTTGATAAACCCAGCCTCCAAGTAATCATAAGCCATTCCATTCAACTGCTCTTTTTGATGGTTTGAAAATCTCAGTGACTTATTGCAGAAAGGGATAGCCACTATTCATACAAAACTAGTATAAGAAGGCCACAAAAAATAAAAAATGGAACAGACAACAAAATATCCTCCTAAAACTCAGAGGCTTCTGAATTCTCTTACAGAACTATCACAGCCAAGAGGAATCTAATGACATGACTAGTGGTATCTAGAATTAATACATGGACAATAAAAAGGTTATTACATTGAACATTAGGAACTAGAATAAAGAGCTACTTTAGGTAATAATAATGTACTAATATTTTTTCATTCATACTAGCATGCATCATACTAATATGTTAATAATAAGGGAAACCTGAGGCAAGATGTATGGAACGCCCCATGTTCTCTTTGAAATTATTTTATGAATATAAAACTTCAGTAATTTTAAAGGAAGGATCATGATTTTCTTATAATAAGAATACTGTCTTTGATTTTTGAACTTTATTTTTAAGAAAATTGAAAGTGTCAGCTAGTAAGTTTCCTTCTTTAAAGCATGCTGCATTCTCTTTCTCGAGAGTATATTACTTTAAGTTTCCAATTATCAACTTCATACTTCAGTCCTCTAAAAAGATTTAGGGGGATCTGTTGTCATTAGACATAACAATACCCTTATAAAGATTTATAGGCTTATTTTATTATCATTCAATATGTTAATGAGACAAAGTCTCCAAAATTTAACACATATAAATAGTATTTTATAGGAAGTTAATCACTTCTCACATGTCAAGTAATTTTTCAGCCTGAGTTTCATTTTTATCCTAGATTTGTTATTTAGTATTTTCTTAGTCATTGCATGACGTCAGTGTTGTATAATAAGATCAAGTTCTATCTGTGTATCGACCTATGTATGTATCTTTCCACTCTCAGATATTGAGAAGAATATTTATTCATTTAATGACAAAATGATTGGAAAGAATTTAATGGCTATGAGTATTACAGGCCTTTTTTTCCTTCTCTTCATTTTATTTTTGGAGACTTATATGTGGAAAATAAGTGCATTTATCAATAAGCATATTTTCTTTGGCATCTACAAGAGATGGGATAAGGTGAGTACTTGAGTGGAACAATGTCAGAACTCTAGTGACTTGATAATTAGGTTTACATAGTACAAATCCATACATGACTATTTCAGCTATTGGATAAAAGGAATCTTTGGTGTACACAGGAGTGTACAGCTGACCACATGAGGTTTGCTCAGGTACCATTACCTCTAGTAAACCTCATTATTTTCTTGATCATTTCAAAGGGTCAACATTTGGCTATGCATTTTATCTAACTGCTGACAACATTCTTTCATATTATGCTTTTACTTTCCGCTTTTACTTTTATAATTTTCTTCCTCTTACTTACTTTTGCTTTATTTATTTATTTTTTGCTAATTTTCTAATTTTTGTAAGGCAGAATCTTACTCTAGCCCAGGCTGACCTAGAACCCATTGTGATCCTCTTCAGTTAGCTCCCCAGTGCTAGAGTTAGAATCAGCCAATATGCCTGGCAAATTTCCTAATTTTTTATAGAGAAGCTTAAAGCCATGGCCTTTAGGTATGTCTTTGTTTCTAATGTGATCATTTTGTTCTAAACATACTGTGGTAGTTTGAATGTGAATTTATGCCCCCTATGGTAGCTTGATTCAGGTAGCCCCCATGAATTTAGGTGTGCTGAATGCTAGGTTCCTAGCTGATGGAGATTGGGAGGCAGTGTGTTGTTGGGGGCAAGCTTATGGGTGTTATAGCCAGTGTCCCCTTGCCAGTGTTGGGAACACTCTCCTGTTGCTATTGTCTGCCTAATGTTATTCAGTGGGTGATGTCCACCCTATGCTCATACCATCATTTTTCCCTGCCATCATGAAGCTTCTACTCAAATCTGTAAGCCAAAACAAACTCTTTGCCCAAAAGCTACTCTTGGTCTGATGATTTCTGCCAGTAATGTGAACCTGACTGCAACAGTAATGTTGGTACCAAGAGTAGGGTCATTTGCTACTAGACACCTGAATGTGTGGCTTTGGCATTTTGGAGTAGATTTTCAACAGGAATGTGGAAGAATTTGAAACCTTAGCCTAAGAAATGCCTTGCAGTGGTGTAAGTACAGCTTGATGGACTAGTCTGGTCTGAGTCAAAAAGACCTGAATGCAGTAAGAACTATGGACTGTGCGGTTTGGCTTGTGAAGGTGAGAAAGAGCTTTGCCTGGACTGGGTTAGAGGCATTTGTGTGAGATGCTTGCTGGCATGCCCATATCCTGAGAACTTGTGCAGGGTTGCTTTTTGTAGATACATACTTATATGAACAGAGGGATATGGCACAGAAAAAAAAATGAAATATTTGGGCCAAAACTGCTGCTCGTTAGGCTGCAATTGTTTGAGAGGTTACAAGTATTGAGATTGGACCAGCACTGGGACAACAGAAAGAATGTAGAGTCTTTTGAAGGAGCCTGAATGTTGAAGGAGTATTCTGCTCTTCCAAGTCTGCTTTATTCCCCACTGGGTTAACACACTGGCACCCTACCTGGTATTGTAGAGCACAAGAAATGCAGGAAAGAGAGGGTCATTGAATTTGTAACACGGTCTTGTGTTTTGGAAATGGCCATGGGCAGTGTGAAACAGGTTTGCTGGAATACTGCATGGAGACCCCATGGAGCCCTGAGGTTGAATCATGGATTGCAGTGGAGACACACTGGAGATGCCAGACCATGAGATAGCTGCTGAGGAGAGCTGTTGGCCCCAGATGAATTTTTCCAGGGCTGTGAGTAGCCTAGCTGGAGGGGCAGAATTGGAAGTCCAGAGATTTATAGGTGGTTAGAATTATCAGTCTTGGAGATTTGTCACTGATTAGAGTTGTTGGATTTGGAGCTACAGAGTTTGATGTGTGCCCTGTTTAAATCTTGTATTGTATGAATATTTCTTTGCTATGCCCAATGTCATCTTTTGCAGTGTGCCATTCTGTGTTTTGGGGGATTTTGGAGGGTAATATGGCTTAGTTAAAAGACCTTGAAGTATGGGGATGTTTGAACATCATTAGGATTGATTAAAAAACTATGGGGACTTTTAAAGTTGGACTGAATGCACTGCATTTTACATCATGGATGGTTATTAGTTTATGGGGGCCAGGGGCAGAATGTGATGGCTTGACTCAGGTGTCCCAAATAAACTTACATGTTCTGAATGCCAGGTTCCCAGCTGATGGAGATTTAGGGGTTAAGGCCTCCTGGAGGAAGTGTATTGTTGGAGGGGGGGAGGGCTTATGTGTATTATATCCAGTTTCCCCTTGCCAGTATTTTGCCCACTCTCCTGTTGCTATTGTCCACCTTATGTTGGCCAGGGGGTGATGTTCACCCTCTGCTCATGCCATCATTTTCCCCTGCTATCATGGAGCTTCCCCTCAAGTCTATAATCCAAAATAAACCACTTGCCCCCCACCCAAAGCTGCTCTTGTTAGGGTGATTTCTGCCATCAATGCAAACCTGACTGCAACAATCCCTCTGCTCACCGCCTGAGGTGTTTTTGGTTAAGGTTGAGCTTGCAACTGAAGTCTCCAGCAGCCTGCTAAATGGTGTGTGAAGATCCTAAGTCCAGTCCTACTAGGTGTGTAAAGTTTGAGCTCTGACTGCTCCCATTTGCTGGCAGTTGATTTTGTCTTTTCTCTCTCTCTGCTGTGGATACTGAAATGAACTAGCTTCTTCCACCATTGCTAGTGTTTCCCTGGACTCTGTAAGTCTGAAATAAACTCCTTTCCTCCTGTAAGCTGCTTCTGGTTGGATGGTTGTCCCAGGAAGGAAAAAGTAACTGAAATATAGGTGGGTTTATAATCCCTAGCTACTCAGGGGCTTAAGCAGGATGACTGAAAGTCAAGACCTGCCTGGAATACAGAGAGTTGTTGGCCAGCCTGGACATCATAGTGAGGTACTGCCTGACAAATAAAAAGGGAGGAGATATTCAGGCTCGAAGCTGATGCTAAGACCCATATGAGAAGACAGTCTGCTGCAAAAACAAAGGATGAGTAGAAATACACAAGGTAATGACAGAACAGCTGAAGGGTGCTAATAAAGAAACAGGTGAGGGCTGGAGAAATGGCTCAGCAGTTAAGGTACTACCCTGCAATGCCAAAGAACCAAGGTTCAAATTCCCCAGGACCCACGTAAGCCAGATGTACATGGTGGTGCATGCTTCTGGAGTTCATTTGTAGTGGCTGAAAGTTCTTGTGTGCCCATTCTCTTTGTGTGTCTGCCTCTCTCTCTCACACACATACCCACATATTCTCTCTCTCTTTTCCTCTCTCAAATAAATAAAATAAAATAAATTTTTAAAATATTTTAAAAAAAGGAACAGGTGAGCTTGGAAAACTTGCCAAGCCAAACAGTACCAGTAGTGTGGCTCCCTGTTCAGGAAAGAGAAGCAAAACCCTCATACAAAAGGTAAGTCCGGTGGTCCTAGTAAAGAGACTGGCAATCAATCTCACAGCCCTCATTATAGGTTTTGGTGATGTAGTGACTCCTGGTCTAGGTGGGTCAACAGTAGAAAGGAATCTCATTTTGTCACTATATTATTAGGAGGAAAGTGGCTGGACACCATCTTGAAAAGGAACCTGTTATTTAAAACTGAGCTACCCTTGGGGCCTGAGAACAGGAAACAGCCACAAGTTACAGAGCCTGAATTTAACTTGCCATTGTCTGGGAATGAGGCACAGCCTTGGGGAACATCTGTGAAGAGTGAGAGGTCTGGACACTGAGAAGCATAGATTGCAGGTTGCCAATGCAGGCAGCAGCATGTGCATATTGAATTTATTTAAGGGAGAAACAGAGACAGAGAGAGAGAGAGATTGAGAGAGAGAGAGGGACAAAAAAATGGGCATGCCAGGGCCTCTAGCCACTGCAAACAAACTCCAGATGCATGTGCCACTTTGAGCATCTGGCTTTTACTTAGGAAATCAAATTTGGGTCCTTTGGTTTTATAGGCATACACCTTAATCACTAAGCCAGCTCTCCAGCCCCAATTCTTCCATTTTGATTTTATGAACATATTCTAAAAAAGTTACCCTGCCTATATAATTTTCATCTTTAAAATACAGGATATAGTGTCCAAGGAATTATCTGGGGAATCTGACGATAAAGATATAAACGATGAGAGAAAGAGAATTCTGGAGCAGCCTGAAAGGTTTCTGAATTATCCAGTGCTTATTAAGGAACTTATAAAGGTAACACCATTCATTGGCAAACATTGCTTAATTTCAAAACTCTCTAAGAGTCACTTAGGTATCAGGGGTTCATTGATTCTTCAGTATCTGTGTATTCTCCAAGGATAAATTTTAGGAAACTTTTTTTTTTTTTTTTACTTTAGCTTTTATTTTGGTCTCAAGGGGAAGTTTCAGGGTAGCAGGGGAAAGCATGGCATAGCTGAGACTGGACATCACCTCTGCTATGGTAAGTGGAAGACAACAATAGGGGAGTTAGCCAAGTGCTGGGAAAGAGAAACAGGATTATATAACACCCTTAAGCTCTCCAGCAGAAACACACCTCCTCCAGCAAGGATTCACCTTAGGAAACTTTTTGAATTAGTGGTCTCCAGGTCTAAGCTACTGATTGTAAATGACCTATATTCTTTAATGAATTGTGTCTTTTGGATTTGCTTTTAGATCTACTTTAAGTGCCCAGTAACTCTGGCTGTGAAAAATATCACGCTTGCCATTCAAAAGAGGGAGTGCTTTGGATTGCTTGGATTTAACGGAGCAGGGAAAACCACCATCTTCCAAATTCTGACTGGAGAAAATCCTCCTAACTTTGGGGATGTATTCATTGATGGCTTCAGCATCGCCCAAAGTAACCTAAATGTAAGATGTCATTCCAAGATACGTTGTGAAAAGACTGATGATAATAGGGGTGTGAGCGACAGACCTAGCCAACCTCCCTAGAATCCATGGAAAGTACCAACAACCAACCTCAGTATCTACCATGTTAAGCATTTTACTCTTTACACCTTTTGGCTAATAGAAATAATGATGCTATGAACACTGGTATAAAAACGTGCTGCTCAGCCTTCTGTCACTATAACGAAATATCTTACATGACCACTTACAATGAAGAAGCACTGTGAAGTCCTTCTTCAAAGCAATGGTGCTATGTAGATTCCAGATTGCTCACTAACTCTCCTTAAGCCTGTGAGCCCAGGAAACTTTCCAGTAGCTAGGTCTGACAGCCTTCCTGCAGATAAACACATTTGGGGATTCTCACATTTCTTACTCTGGCAAAAGAGCCCGGTGGTAGGTGTTGGGATGGTTGGTTTCTTGGTCAGTACTGCCCTGGGTCTGTAAGTCTCAGAAGTTACAGTCTTCCTGATTTTGTGTGCTCCTTCACCTCAGAATGCAGCTACATACTTATTCCTTTGCTCCATGCTTGTGAAGAGCGGGTAAGTCCCAGGCTTCCCCATCCAGCCACCTTGAATGCCCAGGTTTTATTCAAGTTATACTTTTCAGCTCCAGAATTTCATTTTTGCTTCATCTTAGGGTGTGTATCACTATATAATTTTACTTTGTATGTAATTTTTTGACTTTCTACCTTTAGTTCTTTAAGCATCTCAGATGATTATTTTAAAGCCTTTTTTTTTTTTGACTTAACATCAGGACCTTTTTCAAGGACAGTTGCTGACTTTTCCCTCTAAATGTGATATATTTTCTATGTCTTTATGTGTTCTAACTTTTATTGAAAAAAAACTAGACATTCAACTAATAATGTAATAACTAAAAGAATCATATTGTCCCCATTTTTCTGAGTTTGCTGCTGTCACTATTGTTTCTGAAGTGTTAGATTATTTCAGACTATTTCAGGATGTAAGATCTGTCTGTTAATTAAATAGCATCTCTGGTGTTTTCTTCGTGCCTGCATCTGTCAATATATATTATATATATATATATATATGTGTGTGTGTGTGTGTGTGTATGTGTGTATATGTGTGTATGTGCGTGTGTGTGTATACTCACTTTATAATTTTATTTTTGTACTAAGGACATTTTTAATATTTTTAGTATTTAAATCCTGAAGAGAAAACAATGAAAAAAAAATGAAAGTTGTTTGGAAAGGATGACAGCCTAGCCCTTTACATCCACAGATAACAGAGGAGAGAAGGCCTTGGAATATGTCAAGTCTATTAATTTATTATACATAATAAATAAATGAATAAATTATACATAATAAATTAATAGATATTAATTAGAAGTGTTTGACTAAGTTTTAAAGCAATTGTCAGGTCATCTAGTATTTGTGAAGGTGGGGAGAACGCTTTGCTTTTAGTTCAACCTTACCATGTCTCAAGAAGTATGCATGGCAAGGTGTACATGTCAGTGCAAAAGGATTCTTATGGTCATACTTGGAACTCCTGATTAAGAGGAATACCATCTCAGAGTTTAAACCCTCCTACGGCTGGGTGAACTCCAGGATTTTGTTTCTCACTTCACCCTCAAGATCATAAGAACCAAATTAGGTACTGATGATTCAAATGTACTGGAATAGGTCTGCCAGCCACAATTTTGTAGCCATTCAGAAAAGAAAACTTCTTGGAAGGATTCTTAAAAGTATGGCATGGGAAATGCAGGCCTTCTACCTCATCTTCAAATGTTCAGTGAGTTTTTGATGGATTGTGTTTTCACTGAAGGCAATTCTTATAACTAGGTGAGATCAAGAATTGGCTACTGTCCTCAGTTTGATGCTTTGCTGGAGTACATGACTGGTTGGGAAACAATCATCATGTATGCAAGAGTGTGGGGAGTCTCTGAGTCCCAGATTCATCATTTTGTGAACAAATACTTGAACATATTGGGGCTGGATTCTCATGCCAACAAGTTTATCAGCACCTACAGGTGAGCTATTATACTACTGCTTTTTAACTATCTTGTTCATGCTAACAATGTCTATGGTGCTTCCCTATGCCCCTGATGCACATGATCACCTCCAACTCAGCTCCCCTGTTACTCAGTTACCTAATTGTGAAACCGCCTAATACCCTAGTAGGTTTCAGATGAAATTTAGAATGCTGTCATATTGTTCTGTTAACTATGGCCTCTGACTTGAAGAATGAGCATGCTCTTCTTCCCAGTGTTATACGTATTCCTAATCCTCTAAGCAAAGAGAAATGTAGGCCCTTCAATTAGAGTAAGGCTTATGTAGTAATGACACACTAGGAATATATAAATACAAGGAGCCAAAATCAGACACATTAGCATTGTTCTTCTATGTCATAGCTATATCATATAGGTACATATACACATGTACTTGGACCTGCTGCCTTGTTAAAGTCACATCTAATCATCATGGTGGGTGTCTGTGTTTGGAGTTTGTTGGAACACTCAACATTAGGAATATTTGTGCTACGTCTTCTCTGTAAATAACTAATATGTAAGGTCAACTGTTCTCCCACTTTCTCCTTCTCTGGTCATGAAGTGGAGGAAACAAACGCAAGCTGAGTACTGCTCTCGCCATAATGGGGAAAACCTCTGCCGTCTTGCTTGATGAACCATCAACTGGCATGGACCCCAAAGCTAGACGCCTCCTCTGGGATGCAGTGATAGAGACCCGTGAGAGTGGAAAAGCTATCGTCATAACGTCCCACAGGTGTGGCTTGTTGGAAGGCCGAGTTAAGGTTTGCAAGACATATAGTAGCTATCCAGAGCTATTGAATAATCAACTTGAGTTTTTTTTTTGTTTTTTTTTTTTTTTATAATCAGATGGAATAGCCAAGAATCAGGAGTAAGTTTAAAAGAAAGTGAAGGGTAGGGAGAGTATGAGAGATTTAAGAAATGTATCTGAGGGATGGGGGTTCTTTGATTCATCCCTTTATTTTATTTTATTTTATTTTATTTTATTTTATTTTTTTGAGGTATGGCTTCACTCTAGCCCAGGCTGACCTGGAATTCATTATGTATGTAGTCTCAGGGTGGCCTCAAACTCACAGCAATCCTCCTACCTCTGCCTCCTGAGTGCTGGGATTAAAGGCGTGCACCACCATGCCCAGCTTTTTGTTTGTTTGTTTGTTTGTTTGTTTGTGAGGTAGGGTCTTGCTCTAGCCCAGGCTGACCTGGAACTCACTCTGCAGTCCCACGCTGGCCTCTAACTCAAACTGATCCTCCTACTTCTGCCTCCTGAGTGCTGGGAATAAATGTGTGCACTATGACACCTGGCTGATTCATACTTCTAAAAACTTGCCCCTGCCAAATGTGAGCATGATGAGTATCCAAGCATCTTTAAAGAACAGTTAGCTGAATGTCATTCTGTTCCCTCTGTTTGGAAGCATGGAGGAATGTGAGGCCCTCTGCACCAGGCTAGCCATCATGGTGAAGGGGAAGTTCATGTGCTTGGGCAGCCCTCAGTACCTCAAAAACAAGTTTGGCAATATTTATATTCTGAAGACCAAGGTCCTGAGTGAAGAAACATTAACAGATTTTAAAAATTTCATCACAGAGACATTTCCAGGTAAATTAAGCTGTTCCAATTTTGTTAGAGATATGTTAATTTTTTTTTTTTTTTTGTATTCACCACCCACATGACTTGTGTCTTTAATGCCAGTTTCCTTGTGTTGTGGACATTTAATGATCTTCCATAGTGTTTCTTTGGATTTTTCTGTTTGTTTAATACAAATGCCTTGTGTGAGATTATTCTGAGAAGTTTCACAAAAGCTGAGGTTGACTATATTATTGTATATGTCATAATCCAAGGCAGTTGTATATGTATTCTATTTATATAAATTATATCTTTAAAGTCATATTTTAGCATAATTCTATTTATTGTCATATATTATCCAAGTAAGGTTGTTTGATTTTTTTCCCCTCTCACTAAGGATATTACTACAGGGTTTTTTCTTTTTTGCTCTATCTGTGTGGCTATGGTTTTGTAATGTAAACAAGCTGTCATATGTGTTGCCACACAAGGGTTCCCTTGCTTTCAAGTGACAAACTCACTAGGGCTTCTCTCTGTACAGTACAGTGCATGACACAGTAACTGTGTTTCCTCTCATAGCTCTCTGTCCTAATCCTAATGCACAGGCATGACATGAATTTTAGTACTTAAGGTTTTTCTTCACCTTAATTTGTATCTTGCTAGTCTTAGCAAAATATTAGAGGAATTCCTGATGTATGACACGACTTTTACTTGTGCTTTTTTCTTTTTGACAATGAAAACTATTATTAATCATACAGTAGTAATCTATATTGAAGAATAAATTTTAAAAATTGATGGTTGAGCAGACATGGAAGGCAGATAGGGGAGAAAATAATCATTTTGATGTTAGTCATAGTGATTGACGTTTTCATGAAACATACAAGTGGATGTATCTATCAAGAAGTCAAATATGCACTTATGTACTCAGTAAGCAAACATTTTTAATATATTATTCTTTTAATTTAGAGAGAGAGAAAGAGACAGAGGGAGAGAGAGAGAACTGATGTATCAGGACCTCCGTTACTGAAATAGAACTCAGACACTTGTACCACCTACTGGGCATATGTGACCTTGTGCTTGCCTCACCTTTGTGCACCTGGCTTAAGTGGGATCAGGAAAGTTGAACATGGGTCCTTAGACCTTGCAGGCAAGCACCTCAACCACTAAGCCGTCTCTCCAGCCCAGCAAACATTTTAATATTTTTATTTATTTGAGAGACAGAGGGAAAGAGGACAGAGAGAGTGAATATAGGCATGCCAGGGCCTCTTGCCACTGCAAACAAACCACAGATGCATGTGCCACTTTGTGTATCCCGTTTTAACTAGATACCAAAGAATCAAACCTGGGTCATCAGGCTTTGCAAGCAAATGCCTTTAACCAATAAGCCATCTCTACAGCCAGCAAACATTTGTGAGTACTCATGTATAAGAGCTCACAAAGAGAAATTGTGACCAGAAAACCTCACTTACTATGACTTGTTTTAGAAACTTGCTCTAATTAATGCAGAAGTAAACACTGTATTGTATAAAGGTGGTTGCTTCTTAGCCCTTCTCTAATGGTACTGTTAAGGGAATAAGTATTGAATATGATAGAATATTTTACATGAACTGACATGTAATCTGTTCATTTTAATATTTCAAAAGAGAGAACAGATAATACCTATTTTATATTATGGAGTGGAGTGCTTTCTCGAAATGTAGCCAATCTGAGATCTTTACTTTTACTTTTTGGAGTGTATGACTGTATTATGTGCATGTCAATGTACATATGTATATGATCCACGTGCATTTCTTTGGAGGCTGGAGTACACTGGGTGTCCTCCTCTGTCACTCTTCCAAATTTATTTCTTCAGACAGAATCTCTCACTGGTTTTGGGGTAGACTAGATGGCCAGCAAGCTCCAGTTACCATCCTATCTCTTCCTTTCCCTGGCACTTGGTTATAAATGCACATAGCCACATGAGGTTTTTATTTTATTATTATTTTTAATATCAGGGCTGGGGATCAAACTGAGGTACTTAGACTTGCACAGAAAGTGATCTTATCCACTGAGCCGTCTCTCCAACTGCACTAATTAAGAGCTAAAAGGTAAATAGAAATGAGTACTATAGGCAGAAGTTAGCCAGAATGTACTTTCCCTAAAAAAGAGCTTAATATAGCAACTATAATATTCAGAATAAAAAGCATACACAATCAAAATGAAATTTAAGTGACTATTATATAAAAAACACACACTCAAAATGGGCAAAGTGGTCTCTAAGAAGAAGCAAACACACACCTTCTCTGGAGAAAAACTTCCTTCATATGAACTTGGAGTGTAGAGAGAACCATAGAAATCAGTAATCAGATAAAAGTAAAAGAAGGTTTAACTGAAAGACCAGTTTAATACATCCCAGAAGACTCCTGAAAGCAACCAACTACAAAGCTAAGAAAGTTATTTTGTCCCATCCCACTTCATATACAGGAAATGCCTTCTAACACTATTTAAAAATTCATTTTATTTAAATATTAACTGAAAAATTATAATTATACCTCATAAAAATATTTCATGAGGAAAAGAGAAAAATCTAACAGACAATGAGCATAAGAGATATATAATGCTACAACATAGACTCTTCTAATATGTGCTGAACAGATTATAAATGGGATATAGATACTATGAAGTAAAATATTAAATTATAGTTGAGAGACTAAGAAATTAGATAAATGAACAACCAATAGCACTGGAAATACTTATTTTATGTTTTTGTGATATGGTCTTATAGAACTGAGACTGGCCTCAAAATCACTAGGGTGACCATGAACTATAGTTCCTCCTTCCTCTACCTCTCAAATTCTGGGATTACAGATGTATACTACTATGCCTGGATGAGTAAGGTTTTACAAAGTAAAAATTTCAGAAATACTAATCAGGAATGAGTATCATAGAAATCACAAAGGAAGTACAAATTGGAAAGGAGGACAATAGAAACATAAAACAAAAATATCAATGAACACTTGAGGGAAAATATTAGAATCAAAGTACAGTGACAGTGTGATAAAACTGATAACAGTGAACAAAGAAGGATTGAATAGAATAAATATTAAAAAAATATCATTCAAGAAAATTTCCGAATTAAGGGAGAAAAACAATATTGAAAAAGAAAAACAACTCAAAGACTAAGAAATCGATGTGGTATCATCAATACCAGAAAATACCCCATTATACTTTATATTTAATAATAAAATGGAAGAGAGAAAACCTTTTGGTCCAAATAAAAACATGAGAGAAAGAAAGATAATTTAGATGTATCACTAGATGATTTTATGTTAGGAAGTAAAACTGCAAGCCAATATTTTTATCTACCATTGAAATTACATTCAAGAACAGATCCCCAAACTAGCCCAACTCAATAAAACTCAGCACCACGCAGAACCTCAGTCTCACAGAAGAAATCACAGGCACCAGGCTAGTTTATATCCTTGGAATGAACCTCTAGGCCCGCCATTGTACCTCAATAACTCCAAGTCTTAGATCACTATTAGCAGCAGCCCCAGCACATTCAGACCTTGACTATCTCCAGCATAGGCTTGATCCCATGGCCAAAGACTTCTTTACTATTCCCAGTTCCAAGCTAATCCCTATAGTCTTGGTTATCAGGCAATGCCTGCAGACACATCCTTTAGAATGACCCTCAGAGGTGCAGGGTCCAGACTAATGCTCGCTGAGCCTGCTAGTTTACTCTGCTAAGATTCCCGTAGATCCAAGTTCAAGGCTTGCTCACTGGACCTAGTCTCTGGATCTATCCTAGAACCACATTGACACAGGCAGACCCAGGAACTATATCAACACCAGTGTCAGCAAAGCTTCCTTTGGACAGTCTCTGGGTGCTCAGTACCAAGCTGGTTCTCATGCTACCACTTTCAAAGGCAGCCTTTGTGATTCCATGCTCCAGCCGACAAACAGACTGGACCTGTACTTGTAGTGATGAAGCAGCCCTCATGAACCCAAGTTTCTGCGCCATCTCTTTATATCAAGAACTCAGACTAGGGCTGGAGAGATGGCTTAGCGGTTAAGCACTTCCCTGTGAAGCCTAAGGACCCCGGTTGAAGTCTTAATTCCCCAGGACCCACATTAGCCAGATGCACAAGGGGGCGCACACATCTGTAGTCCGTTAGCAGTGGCTGGAAGCCCTGGTGTGCCCATTCTCTCTCTCTCTCTGTCTCTTTCTCTCTCTGTCACACTCAAATAAATAAAAATGAACAAAAAAAATTTTAAAAAAAGAACTCAGACTAGATCCCAAAGTCCCATCACCTAGGCCAGCCCCAGTGGACCTGAGGCTCCAGGCCAGACCTTTTAGCTCTAGGCATCAGACCCACTATCTATGATCCTCGCTGCCAGACTAACCCCATGATGAGGCTAGCCTTGGGCTCCAGGTCAGTATTAATTAATCCAGAAATCAAAGCATCTATGGACTAGGCACACTCCAGAAGACCTGGGGTCTAAGTCCACAGCAGCAAACTCTTGATGCTCCAAGACCACCACTATAGACTCAGGGTCTAGCAGTCCACCATGGATTAAGGCTTATGGTCCATCTTAATGGACCCAGGCACTAAAATCATCCAGCATCTGGGCAGACCTAGAAAATTCAGACTCAACTCCAGCCCTGTGCAAGGTCAATCTCTCCTGACCAGGCTTCAGGTATGGTGCCTTGAAATCAGGCCAGAGGCCCATTCGGGACACCCAAGTAGTCTTGCCTATGAGAGGTTTACTTCTTCCATCAGTATATGCCTAGAGTGAAAGTGAAAAGATGGAAATGATACCCCATGCAAATGGGAGTCAAAAGAGAACATGAGGACTGGAGAGGTGGCTCAGCAGTTAAGGCACTTGCCTGAAAAGCCTATGGACCAGAGTTCAATTCCCTAGTACCCATGTAAAGCCAGTTGCACAAAGAGGCGCATGCATTTGGAGTTTCTTTACAGTGGCTGGACACCCTGGTGCATCCATTTTCTCCCCCACTGTGTCTTTCAGTCTCTCTTCTGCCCACTCTCGGTGCTTAAAAATAAATAGATTTTATTAAAAAGGGACAAAGAACATGAGTAGCTATACAGAGATAAAATAGACTTTAAATCAAAAGCTGTAAAATGAGACAAACATATAATAAGCATGAATATATGTGCCCAACATTGAAATCCATAAGCAAATAAAGCAAATAGTAATATATCTGAGGAACTAGGGAGAAAACTACAGCACAACACGAAGAGGGATCTTCAATACCTCACTTTCCACAATGGTCAGTTTATCCACAGAACATCACTACAGAAGTATCACACTTAAACTATCCTTTAGAGCAAAGGAACCTAACAAACATATGGTACAAATCATTCAACACCAGTAGGACAAAACTTCCTACTATGCCCATATGAAACATTCTCCCTGAAAGTTCATATGTTAGGCCATGCTACAAGACTTGACAAATTTTAAGAATGAAATTTTAAAATTTGAGCTATCTATATCAGGCACATGAGGTGACAGTTTATTGTGTCTAAAAGCCCCAATGTAATCTCCACAAACTCAGCATAAGAAGACTATTTAATCATGACTAAATATTTCGGTAAAATTTGCTTATGAAAGAGAGAAGGCTTGGGGAATATGCAACTCATTTGTATTAACCCAAATATTCCCACCCTCCCCTATGAATGACATTAAGTAGATGTAGCACTGGTTTTGACCATTTTAAAAGCAATCTTTTTGTATATTACTCACCTGTCTTCTTTTCCTGTCTTAGGCAGTGAATTGAAGCAAGAGAATCAAAAGATCCTTAACTACTACATTCCACGCCAGGACAACAGCTGGGGAAAGGTGATGGTAGAAACCATGCCCTTCTGACATTCCGTGTTGTGAGAATACTGGTGATGAAGTACTTGTTTCAGTATTGTGCGGTGGGAGCTGGGCTCTTGGGAACAGCAGAGCCTTTAGGTCGCATGCAAACACTCCTGCAGTTCAACTGCTTTGATTTCTGCCTCCATGTCCACAGAGAACAGGGAGAGAAAAGTGCCTCATGACAGCTGCTCAGTGACTTTATTTCATCTGCTTTCTCATCTTTCCCTTCGGTGTCTGTTGTCCTCCAACTTTAATAAAGTTGACAGGAGTTGGGAAAGGGAAAGAGAAGCTCTTGTGGGCTGGGAATGGGGAGATTGTGATGGAAACTGCTAACACATGTTGCTTTTGTAGGTATTTGGCATTTTGGAGAAAGCAAAGGAGCAATTCAATCTGGAAGACTATTCCATCAGTCAGATCACCTTGGAGCAGGTCTTCCTGAACTTTGCTTGCCCAGATGATGCAGAGGCTAATACTTCAGAGGTGCCATGAGATTCCCTTACAACCAGTGGCTGATATGGTTTTGGGGCTACACCTTGATACATAGAAGGGCATACTTATGTTTGTATATCTTTGTGTAAATGTGTTTGTATAATAAAGTTTTACCTTGAGAAAAGTTGTCCCCTTCACTGCATATTTACCTAGTCTTTCCAACATGTATAAATACAAAAACACTTAGTCAAACCTGTTTCATCTTTAAGAAACATGAAAGGGAAGCATTTTTTTTCTAACACAGACCTGTTTCTTTAAAAAAAAAATTAATGTATTTGAAAGAGAAAGAGGCAGATAGAGAATGGGCATGCTAGGGCCTCTAGCCAATGCAAATAAACTGGAGATGCATGTGCCACCTTGTGCATCTGGCTGGCTTACATGGATACTGGGGCATTGAACCAGAGTCTTTAGGCTTCACTAAGCTATCTCTCTAGCCCAAGGACATATTTCTAATAATGTGAACACTTGAAGAGAAGCATTCAGGAATGATGGTGCTATTTGATGTGACAGTCCAAAGAGAACGGGAATTAGTTTTGGTAGCTGACTATGGGTAAGAGAAGAATAGGGATAAGCCTAAAACAAGTTAAATTTTCCATAAACATGCACACACAGATATGTACAAGCACATCTACACATAAGCATATCCAATTTAATTCCTCAGTAGGTCTAATTTAAATTAGCATCAATATTTGATACCACTATTCCAAAATCCAACATAATGTTCTTATGCTTTTTTTTTTTTTTTTTGCATACATGGGCAGAAAAATGTCTTTAAAAATAATGTGTGTTTCTTTCTATTTTTGCCTCATCTCTAGTTGTATTAGTCAGGGTTCTCTAGAGGAACAGAACTGCTAGAATGAACTATTTTAAAAAGGGAATTTACTGGAAAAGTTTACTGTAGTCCAATAGCAGTTGCAGGCCCAAGAATCACGGAACCTGGTAGCTGCTCAGTCCATGTGGCCAGATGCCTCAGCAGGCCCAACCTGGCACTGCAGATGGCGCCAAAAAGCCTGGAGGCTTCCTGAGGAGCTGCTAGGTTTCAATCCACGCAGGTCTTCAGGTGATGCTGATCTTCAGTCCACGCTGGTCTTCAATCCATGCTGGAAGGCAGCCAGCAGCTCTGGAGCCAAGTGGAAGGAAGGAAGGAAGGAAGGAAGGAAGGAAGGAAGGAAGGAAGGAAGGAAGGAAGGGTCTCTTTTCACCCACAGCTTCCTTATATAAAGTCCCCCTCTGAGAGGGGCCGCCCACTCTGGGGTGAAGGGCTCACTCTGGGGGAAGGACTTCCTCCTTTAGTTGATCCTTCCTGGAAGCAACTTCTGAGACCCACCTGAAAGGGATTTCTGTGTATAACTAAACAGATCAAGTTGACAACATTTTAAGTATCACACTAGTAAAGAGTAAGAAGATGTGAAGTGTAGATAATTTTTTTCTTCGTCTTTTCTAGGAAGTAGAAACATTATTTCTCTAGAACTCAGGGAGAAATGTGCAGACAATGTGGATGGTTGTTTAGATTTTCAAGGTCAAGTGCATGGAGTTGTTACCAGAACTTTCAATGCCAAAGCCTGTCTCCTTCTGTCAGTCTGAACAACTTAGGCTTGGCCATGTAATCCCAATATGCCTAGTTAAGAAGCAAGTAAGAAAGCCAAGCAAAGAAAGAAGATCTACTCTGTGTGGTTACATTGGGAAGAAGGATAAATAAAGGAGCCCAGTGACCACCAAGTTTATATTTTGGGGTACTACCATGAGAGTTTAGGATTCAGTAAAGGGTAAGAAGTATTGGTTTCCAATTTTTGCCTGCAAATGCCCATAAGAATCCCAGAAGTTCTGATCAATACAATGGCTGGATCCTCTGTCTTTTTTATTTGCAAGTATATATCAATTGTACAAAATAGTGGGTTTCATGATGACATTTTCATACATGTATGCAAGTTACTTTGGTAATTTTATGCCCTTTTATTATCCAGAAATCCTCTTTCCCCAATCCTCTTGGTTCCTGTTTCCCAGTAGTGCCTGACTACTTTCATGCCTTCTTTCTGTTTTGTAGATTCCACATAGGAGTGATACTTGTCCTTCCAAGTCATGCTTATTTGTCTTAAATAATGAACTCTAGTTCCATCTTGTTTCCTACAAATAGCATTCGAGTTTCTTCATAATGGATGAATGATACTCCACTGTGTGTCATATTGTCTTCAGGCATTCATATGTTGATGGGCACACAGACTGCTTCTCTAATTGATTATTATGAATAGGGGAACAGTCTACATGGGTATATCTGTTTTGCATGATTTAGTTGTTTTCCTTTTATATATCACATTCCTTTCAGGAACTCCTATTCTCTTTAAGGTGGGAGGACTTCTCAATTTAAGTGAAATTTCCAGGTCCATATTTGGCCTTCTCTTTTCTTTACTGTGTTTTCTGGTTTATTGAGCATTACCTCCCAAAATGGCTTTCACTTTAATAATAATTTTTTTTATTCCACCAAATATATTTTCTGAGATTATCACCTTTCTTTTAAAAGGTACAAGGCTCATGGCTTTTCTTCTCAAGGTCATATTTGGATAGCAGTTTTGGTGCCTCCATATGTGTATGCAGTTTCTGCCATCTGAATGGTGACAATATCATGGAGAGTAAGCTCACATGATTCCAGAATGGCATTAATTGGGCAGATAGTGGGTAATCTTTCCAGGACTGCCGAAGTAAACCATAAACAGAATGCCTTATAATGGGTTGCTAGAGGTTTAGGAAAGTTCTTGAACCCTAAACCATAGGTCCAGATCTGTTGCAGTCAGGTACACATTGCTGGTAGAAATCACCCAACCAAGAGCAGCTTGTAGGAAAAAGAGGTTTATTTTGCCTTACAGGCTCGAGGAAGAAGCTCCATGATGGCAGGGGAAAACGATGGCATGAGCAGAGGGTGGACATGACCCCCTGGCCCACATAAAGTGGACTATAGCAACAGGAGAGTGTGCAAACACTGGCAAGGGGAAGCTGGCTATAACACCCATAAGCCTGCCCCCAAGAATATACTCCCTCCAGGAGGCATTAATTCCCAAATCTCCATCAGTTGGGAACCTAGCATTCAGAACACCTAAGTTTATGGGGGACACCTGAATCAAACCACCACATTCTGCCCCTGGCCCCCATAAACTGATAACCATACATGATGTAAAATGCAATGCATTCATCTAATTTTAAAGGTCCCCATAATTTTTATCAATTCCAATGATGATCATACATCTCCAGAGTCCA
Organism: Dipus sagitta; assembly: GCA_036346955.1. Taxonomy (NCBI): domain Eukaryota; kingdom Metazoa; phylum Chordata; class Mammalia; order Rodentia; family Dipodidae; genus Dipus; species Dipus sagitta. The sequence continues at coordinate 199,870,171 of CM070771.1, forward strand.
AGGTCTTTTAGCTGAGCCATAATACCAAAAAATATCCCCAAAATTCCATAATGGCACAGAATAATCATTCACACTGCAAAAGATGGCATTGGGCATAGCAAAGAAATACATGATTTAAACAGGGAAAATACCAAACTCTGTAGTCCCAACAACTCTAGTTAGCGACAAATCTCCCAGTTCTATAACTTTAACCTGCAACAAGTCTATGGACTTGCAATTCTGCTCCTCCAGCTAGGCTACTCACAGTCCTGGAAAACTTCTTTGGGGCTTGGCAGCTTTCTTTGGCAGCCATCTCATGGTCCTGGCATCTCCCCTGGGTCTCCACTGCAATCCATGGATCATCCTCATGGCCCCATGGGGTCTCTATGCAGGCATCCAGCAAACCTGCTTCACACTGCCCATGGCCATTTCTAAAACACAAGACCTTGTTGCAAACTCAATGACCCTCTCTTTCCTGCATTTCTTATACTCCACAATACCAGGTTGGGTGCCGATTTGTTAATTCAGGAGGGAGTAAAGCAGACTTTGAAGAACAAGACACTGCTTGAGCACTTAGGCAACTTTAAAAGAGTCTACATTCTTCCTGTTGCCCCAGTGCAGGTCAGCTAGCCCAGTCTCAAAGGTTGTAATCTTTCAATTGCAGCTGAATGAGAAGCAGTTAACCCAAAGATTTTTCTTTCTGTGCCATATCCCTCTGCTCACTCCAGTTCATTTCTATGCAAAGCAACACTGCACAACTTCTCAGGACATTGGCATAAGAGCAAGCTTCTCACACAAACTGCCAGCCCAGCCCAAGCAAAGCTCGTACCTTCACAAACCAAACCTCCCAGTCCATAGTTATTACTGCATTCAGGTCTTGCAGCTTATACCAGAATATTCCATAAAGCTGTACTTACAGCACTGCAAGGCATCTATTAGGCCAAGGTTTCAATTCCTTCAACATTCCTTTTGAAAATCAGCTCCAAAAGGCCAAAGCCACACAGTCATGTGTCTAGCAGCAATCCCACTCCTCAATACCACTTTACTGATGCAGTCAGGTCCGCATTGTTGGTGGAAATCACACAACCAAGAGCAGTTTGTGGGGAAAAAAAAATAGGTTTATTTTGGCTTACAGGCTTGAGGGGAAGCTCCATGATGGCAGGGGAAAACGATGGCATGAGCAGAGGATAGACATCACCCCCTGGCCCACATAAGGTGGACAATAGCAACAGGAGAGTGTGCCAAACACTGGGAAGGGGAAACTGGCTATAACACTCATAATCCCACCCCCAACAATACACTCCCTCCAGGAGGCTTTAATTCTCAACTCTCCATCAGCTGGGAACCTAGCATTCAGAACACCTAATTTTATGGGAGACACCTGAATCAAACCACCACAAGGTCTCTATTTTTAATCAAAGAATTGAATAAAATAAGACTGAGAAGGGTAATTATTAAATTTTATATTTACTGAGGGAAGTACAGTTAGGGAAGTAAAGGACCAAGGAAAGACACCCACATGGCTTGAGAGCCCATGTGGAGGGCCTGGAAAAACTGATAAGGACAGTAATAAAAAGTTCAAAGAACTCCTGCCATGTGGGGATTTGGACTGCATAAAGAGCCCATGTGGAGAGTAAGAGCTAGGGAGCTGTGCCCTTTGCTTGGACAGCCTGGGCCTTGACTGAGCCGAGGGGAAACTCACCAGCATTTGGAAGTTCCCAAGTGGTCAGACAGCACATAGAGGGCTTGCCCTCCCCATTGCAAAGGTGGTTATAACTTTATGGTGGTGGCCTCTACCTTTTGGCTCAGGAGAACCAGAGGTACAGCTGATTGGTTAGGGTTAGGGGCTGTCTCAAGAAGAGGCTAGCCATGACACCAAGTTCTGAGGACTGAACTTGACCAACCACAATGTTTAAATCCTAGGAAAACCTCCCTCCCAGGAGGGGCCAGGTTGTTTGTAGAAAAAAAAAAAATCTGAGGAAGAGATAAGAAGTCATGTCATACTTTGATTTCTCTTCTTTGCAAGGATAGGCCCAAAGACATTCCTGTTTCTTATATTCAGGAGCCCAGTCACCCTAAGTGCCTAAAAATGCTACCTGATTCCCTCTCAGGCTTAGGTGACAAAATTATTATCTCCTAGTACTGCAGGCTAGAGGTCCAGGAGCAAGGTCTCAGCACACTTGCTTTCATCTCAGGACTCAGAGGAAAGTCTCCTCCTCCCCCGTGTACACAGCTTCACGACTTTAGTTTGCAGAAGGATTGCCCTGACTGTGCCTTATTTTCCCTCACCCCTCTACACATGTGTTCCTCTGAGCCCTCATTTCTCTCTTTTATAAGGACACAAGTTGTATTCTAAACAAGACCCATGTTCACCTTAACCATATCTGCCTATTTCTTTTTTCCTTTTTTTAATATTTTATTTATTGATTATTAATTAGTTTTGTGCTCAGCAAATACACTCAATTTGGTACCATTGTTAGGCTCATCCATGTCCTAGGCCTTCCTCCTGGCCCCTCCTTGTTGAGGTATATGGGTCATGCATTCTGGAGTTAGCCCATAGTTATGGGGAGGGTAAATGTCTCTGCATATCATGGCTCAACATGTGGCTCTGACATTCTTTCTGCCCCCTCTTCCACAAAATTTCCCTGAGCCATGTTGGGTTCATTTTTGGTCTGCTTCAGTGATGAGGCATTGGGGACCTCTGTGTCTCTGGAAATCTGATTTGGTAGGAGTTGATTGTTCTCTGTGTTGATCTCCTCCACCCTTGTGCTGGTCCCCAGTTCACCAAGAAAACAGCACCCTTGCTTGTTTTGCTAATTGTTCTTAGTTTCAGCCAAGGCCCTTTTGAGGTACGATGGGGTGTTTTTCTCCTTAGGATCTATGTCTGTCTGAAAAAGAGAAGCAGATTCTCCAACGGAGAGTAAAGTTAGCACCTGACAAATGAGATAGCCCTTACTTTTTTATAGAGAATTTAATAGGTGTAGGCCCTCTTGTAGCCCACAACTGATGGTAGCTTGATAATGGAGAGTGGGCTTATGTTTGGATATTGTTCTGACTTGTTTCCCAGATCCAGCTATGTGTCCCGTACCACTAAGGGGATCAGTTAGCCAAATCAAGAGCAATTGGTTTCCCACCATGGCTGTGTACCACTATTGCACTTGTGTGAGCATCACTACAGGTTATTTGCTGCTAAGTAGGTTAGACCATGAGTTGCTTGGACAGATACTGGTCATTTCCCCCCAGTCGCCCATGTAGTACCTTCTGGCACTAGATGCACTGACTGTCTGGGGACTGACTCTCTTCCAGCTTCTAGCCATGCCATTCCATTTGACATGTCAACCACATATGGTGTCTTCAGCAGTAGGGTCTTACCACTAACATTTGGTGGGTCATCAAGTACCCTGACAAAAATCTGTCTTTCTTTTAGGAAACATTGTAGGTCTCTCTGATCAAAAGCTCATTGTGGATGATAGCCACATGCTGGTACTGGGAGTTACAGGTCAGTGCCCACTAAGAAAAGGAAGAAAAAGATAACTAACATAAAAGAGTTAGAGAGAAGAAAGAGAGAGAGGGAGAGGGAGGGAGAGTAAGGGAGAGAGAGAAGCTGTAGAAGATTAAGGTCAGTCTTCATCATATCCTCTCCAATGTCTGGTGGCTTAGGTGTTCCCTCTAAGGGCCTGGTGAAGGTTCAGCCATTTGGTCTGCCCTTTAGGATGTAGAATTTTATGGTACCATTGCTGTTTGAGTCTAGATTTGTGTTTCCCACTCCCCCCTCACCCTCCCCTCCCTCCCCACCCATCCTATTGTCTAGTCCTTGAGATGCTTGCTGGGTATGTAAGGCATCTTGGGTAGATCCAGGTTAGGTGCTGTAGATGAGTGAGACTATGTGGCGATTCTCTCTCTGTGATTGGGTAAATTCACTGAGAATGATCTGTTCCATTATCTCCCTATTTCTAAGCAACGTCCCATTCTGTGGTAGTTACTCTTTTTTTAATTCTTTATTTATAATTAATTAATTACTTATTTGCATGGTGGGGGAAAGGGGGAGAGAGAAAGAATGGTTGTGCCAGGGCCTCTTGCCACTACAGATGAACTCCAGACACATGTGCCAATCTGGCTTTACTTTGGTAGTGGGGAATTGAACATGGAGCCATCAGGCTTTGTAAAAGCTTTAACTGCTGAGCTATCTCTACAACCCCTCTGAGGTAGTTCTCCTCAAATTTTCCTACTTCTATTTTTATGACTTTTTTGTTTTAGTGTTTATGGGCTCAGTCTTAGTAGGAAACCACAGTTGCTGTAAGTTCATGCCTGTAATGGCCTTGTCATTTCAAAGAGAGAATACTGGCTCTCACATTCTTTCTACTATATCTTCTGTTATAGTTCCCTTAGCCTTTCAGGGACTGATATAGTAGTCCTCTTTAGGGCTGAGAGGTCAGTTAAGCATGTTCTTAGACAGAAAATACAAGCATTTTTGCAAGCAACTTACCTTTAAGGCACTCTATTGTCAGCATACAGTGTCAGAAACATAGACAAATACTCTTGAATTTTTCTACAATGTCAGAATTTATTGACTAACAATACACTCACAAGGTATGGGTTGTGTCAATGGCAGCAATTTGCCAGATGCTCCAACTAGCCTTGATAACTCTGGCAGAGGTAAATGGTATGTTTTCTAATTCCTAATTACTAATGTTAACTCTCAAGTCACACAGTAAATCTATCTCTACTTTTTCTTTCATCTGTCATCTATGCATATATGTAGTTTTTAGTATAACTACAAAGGGTTAAAAAGACAAAGAGTTTCAAAGACAGCTGATAGGCCAGAGGTATGAAACTGATATAATTGCAGAAATCTGGAGGGGCAGCTACAGGGTCAGAGGTGAATTGATAGAGCCAGGTGAAGTGAAGGGCAGGACCTGGTCTAGAAAGACAGACAGATAGGCTGACAGATGGACAACAGGCTCAGGTGAGCAAACACTCAGATATGGGCAGACAGCTGGCACTTCTAAACATTGTAGAAGTTCCTTGATGCATATACAAGTTGGTTTAGATAACAGGTCAATGGGGAATCACTGTCACCCGGGGCTAGTAATCCGCTTCTTTATTGGGTCCTGGTGAGGGGTTCCACCCTTTGCTATGTCTTCTGCGTCTGACAAGTTCTTGAGCCTAGTTTTCCTATGAAGATTTCAATATGTGCCTGTGCCTCTACAGTCCCAGTTCTCCCTGATAACTTTACAGGGTGGTACTGGGAGGTAATCAGGGAGCTCTTTTAGACAGTTAGTGCGTCCCCTAAAAGTAAAAAGGCAGGACATCTGTACTTGCTAGAATTCCTATCTCTTACCTAGATTTGTTTTTCCATAAACAACCTGGGCCCCTCCTGGGACAGAGGTCTTTTTCTAGGATTTAAACACAGTGGTTGGTCAAGTTCAGCCCCTGGAACTTGGTGTCAGGGCTAGCCTCTTCCTAAGACAGCCCCTAACCCCAATCAACCAGCTGTCCCTCTGGTTCACCTGAGCCAGGAGGTAGGACCCACCACCATAAGGTTATAAATACCTTTGTGCACACTCTCTGAACTGCCTGATCACTGCAGAAGTCCAAGTGCTGGTGAGTTTCCCCTCCTCTTGACCCAGGCCCAGTGGGGCCAAGCTGAGAGGAGAGCCCCTTCGCCCTTGTTCTCCTCATGGGCTTTTCCCCTCCTTCAGTGCCCCATATGCAGGAGCTCTTTAAACTTTCTGTTTTTCTCTTTTCTTTCCATGGTTTTCCTAGGCTCTCCACATGGGATCTCTAGCCACATGGGTGCCTTTCCTTTGCTCTGTACTTCCCTCAATAAATAATAACAATTTAATAATTGTGCTTCTCAGTCTAATTTTATCCCATTAAAATTAGAAATGAACCTAGGGTTTGTGGTTAGAGGACTTTCCTGAACCCCTAACATCTTGTTACTGGGCTCTTTCTACTCCCAGGTGTAAGTCATGTATCAGTCTGTGCTGCAGAGGTGGTATGAACAGATAATGCTGTTGTTCAAATGTTCAGCCAGCTGCAGTTATCCCTTACCCTCAAAAATGGGATCAAAAGCTGATTATAAAATGGAGTCCCTGAGGGCAGGGCACAACAAAAATTTGCTGATTTATTTTGGGACATTTTTTCTTATTTTAGCTATAAGGTGGGAATTATATCAGAATGCAAATATTCAATGAGAACATTTGGATGATGAAGCAGAGACCATCTAAGGTCATCTTGGTGGAAGTGGTAGTAATTACTCTAATTCGATTCTGGATGGATGGTCCACCATCACCTCCTTCCTTGATAGCACAGCACTTTGTAGAGCAAACCTTGGAAGTGTGAACTATTTGTATTTGAGGAGAGAAGGCTACCTTACCTGGTTGTGAGCTAGTACCCTGTACTCTGTGGCAGATACTTCATTCCCAGAACATTATCCCCCTTTCTCCCCTAACCTTTTGTTCAGTTCTGAACATAAGAGCTGCTGTTCTTGACCACCACATATTAAATCAAAAATGAACTACTTACCTTTCTCCTCAGTCAATGTCCTCAAATGTCAAATTTAAGGAGACGACACGAGGAGTAAGGGGTGAGAAAGATATGATACAAATACTTGCAAAGTGCCTGGAAATGTAACAATCACCTCCCAAGCTTGCATGGAAGATCCTGGGACACCAATACCTGAAGTTGTCATTACAGTCAGCCAAACCAGTAACACAAATTATTTTGGAAGGATGAGGGCCTAGCTTAAAAGAACTCTGGGGCTAGAGAGATGGCTCAACAGATAAGGTGCTTGCCTGTGAAGCCTAGTGATCTGGGTGTAAGTCATAAAGCCAGAGGCACAAAGTGACACATGCATCTGGAGTTCATTTGCAGGGTATAGAGGCACTGGCATGCCCATTCTCTCTTCTGCTTGCAAACAATTAAATATTTTTTTAAAAAAGAACTTTGGTGACTAATTTTATTGTCAATTTCATTGGCCTAAGGGATGCCCAAAGAGATAAAACTCTATTTCTGGGTCCATGTGTGAGGGCGTATCCCAGAAGAGATCAACATTTGAATGAGGAGACTTAATAACCATCACCTTTGTCAAGGTGTGTGGCTTTCACCCAGTCCACTTAAGACCTGCATAAAGAAAAGGTAGAGGAAGGGGGAGTTTGTTCTCTGCTTATTGCAATTCCCTTCTGGCTTGACAAAACACCTAACCAAAAAGCAGCTAAAGGGGGCGAGGGATTTATTTTGACTTCTTGTCTAGAGGGCAAGATTCATGACGACAGGGGAAAGAATGGCATGAGCAGAGTCTGGACATCAATGCTGTCTCAGCAGGTGGAAAATTGCAAGAGAGTGAGCCAAATTCTGGCAAGAGGGAGCTGACTATCATACCCAAAAGCCTACGCCCAACAACACACCCCCTTCTGCAAGGTGCCACCTCCCAAATTGCCACCAGCCGGGGAGCAAACATTCACAACACATGAGTTACAGCGGCACAGACTTCAAACCATCACACTTCCTGTGTTGGGACATTCATCTTTTCCCGCCCTCAAACACTGCAACACCGTCCCCACTCCACCCAGTAGTTAGACCTTCATACTCAGACCACAACTTTCCCCATCAGTTCCCTTGTTGTCAGGCTCTTGCAGACAACAGATCGTGGAGAATTTCAAACTCCATAATTATACGAGACAATACCACATAAGGCATCTGCTGAGATCCAACGTATGTTCTCTTGGTTTTGTTTCTCTAATACAGGAAACTACAAAAATAGCTAGATGATGCCCTCATCCATTTTGTGCTTTTATAGCAATATCACTAATGGGATGCCTTGTTAAAAAAAAAAAAAAAGATATATTATAGTCTTGGAGTGTTAGGAGTCCAATGCCAAGGTGTTCATTATCCCATGGGGAGAAAAGACGAGGTAAGAGGGCAAGAGACCACCAATTTCATTCCCTATAGCAGCATTAATCTCACTCATGAGGGTGGAGGCCTCATGGCCTGATGTCTTTAGTGTCATCACCTTGCTCTCAGCCTAGGTCAGGGAATCGGAAGCTTTTCAGACCGACAGAACGCCACGACCATGCAGGGAATCTCTGTGCGCTAGGGAAAGGAGGCCCCTGACACACACATGACTTAAGTGGTCACATGCGCATGCGACATGCAGAGCTTACAGGTGAAGTGAGACACTACCTATGAGTCCTGACCCCTTTCTAGCCGGAGGACGGACGTCTGTTTGAGGCAGCAGACACACAGAAGTGTCCCAAGTTCGAGAGGGCAAACAGAATATGAGTAAAACCCATATGCAAGTATGCACATTCTTCATGCCTTATAGGCCCAGGGCAAAATTGCTGAAGACAGGCCAGGAAGACTTAGGAGTGTCGGGTTCCCAACGTGTACTCTGAGGGTTTGTTCACGCATTCGCAGGCTCTCGAGAGCGATCATGACCCGACAGTGGGTGCAGGTGGAACGAAGGACCAAAACGGGAAGTATTGGAAAATCACGGACGTGCCCCTGGTTCACTGAGCAACGTTCACACACATCAAGGAAAATACGGTAAGTATGTAACACAGGCTCCACTGGGAACACAGTTATACTTTGCTGTGGCCTCACTTGCTCCTCACAATGATGACAAGTTCAGGCTACGTCCTGAATTCCAGTTCAGCCGCTACTGGAGCTCAGCAATAGCTGGAAAACAGCAAGGGAAAGAAGACCAGGCACGGGCACTGTGGGAACCGGGAGATGGCCTGGCAGTTAGCGCTTTGTGCTGGGAAGCCAAAGGAACCCGGTTCGAATCCCCGGGACGCATGCGAGCCCGATGCACAAGGGGGCGCTCATGTGCGGTAGGGCACCCGGTGTGCCAGTTCCCTCTATCTCTCCCTTTCTCCTCCCTATCTCTGTCTGTTTCTCTCTCACATTTAAAGAAGTAAAATACTTTCTTTTCCTTGTGGGTGCGGGGGGACGTCAATGTGCTCAACACAGGTTACTGAAGAGTGACGGCCTCCTTGCCCAGCACCTGTCATGTGTACCTGGGAATTTTATTCTGATTCAAATCCTATTCCAAACACGTCCAGAAGGAATTGAAGAACCTATGTGAGTGGCGTTCCACCCAGAAGCAAGACTCCTGCCGCCTGTGTCATTGGGTGGAAGCAAAGCACCGCTCCTTAGAAGTCCTGGAGTTGTCAGCCTCTCTCTCAAGAAAGCTGGACCAGCATCCCTGCACGGTTTAGAAAAGGGGACACCTCATCATCGCCAGGGACACGGGAAAGTGGTCAGTCCACGCGAGTGGACTCAGGCGTTCTCAACGATTTTCAAATGCCCGAATATTTGATGTGTGAGGCAGCCTCATCTGGTCTGTCATCTGGCCCGGCATTCGTAGAGGCCCTCCTCCTTCAGCCAATTAAATGATACTTTCTGGAGCTCTCTTAATCCCAGAGAAACACACCCTCCGGGCCCTGCTCCCTCGCATTTCAGACATCCCCATTCCAGTAGGCTCAACACTTGTACGTGAGGGGGTGAACCGGAAAATATTGCTCAATGTGAGCAACAGCGACTCGGGCAGGCATATGGCCGTGCCTCAGCCGCCTTTGTGGATGGGATAAAACTGACCCATTTTCTGAAGACTGCCGATTCCCTGACCTAGGATGAGAGCCTTGCTCTCATCCTAGGTCAGGGAATCGGGAGCTTTTCAGGACGGACCGAACGGCACGACCATGCAGGGAATCTCTGTGCGCTAGGGAAAGGAGGCCCCTCACACACACGTGACTTAAGTGGTCACATGCGCATGCGACATGCAGAGCTCACAGGAGAAGTGAGTCACTACCTATGAGTCCTGAGCCCCTTTCTAGCCGGAGGACGGACGTCTGTTTGAGGCAGCAGACACACAGAAGTGTCCCAAGTTCGAGAGGGCAAACAGAATATGAGTAAAACCCGTATGCAAGTATGCACATTCTTCATGCCTTATAGGCCCAGGGCAAAATTGCTGAAGCCAGGCCAGGAAGACATAGGAGTGTCGGGTTCCCAACGTGTACTCTGAGGGTTTGTTCACGCATTCGCAGGCTCTCGAGAGCCATCGTGACCCGACAGTGGGTGCAGGTGGAATGAAGGACCAAAACGGGAAGTATTGGAAAATCACGGACGTGCCCCTGGTTCCCTGAGCAACGTTCACACACATCAAGGAAAATACGGTAAGTACCTAACACAGGCTCCACTGGGAACACACTTGTACGTTGCTGTGGCCTCACTTGCTCCTCACACTGATGACAAGTTCAGGCTACGTCTTGAATTCAAGTTGAGCCGCTACTGGAGCTCAGGAATAGCTGGAAAACAGCAAGGAAAAGAAGACCAGGCACGGGCACAGTGGGAACCAGAAGATGGCCTGGCGGTTAGAGCTCTTTGCTGGGAAGCCAAAGGAACCTGCTTCGAATCCCCGGGACGCATGTGAGCCCAATGCACAAGGGGGCGCTCATGAGCGGTAGGGCACCCGGTGTGCCAGTTCCCTCTATCTCTCCCTTTCTCCTCCCTATCTCTGTCTGTTTGTGTCTCACATTTAAAGAAGTAAAATACTTTCTTTTCCTTGTGGGGCGGGGGGACGTCAATGTGCTCAACACAGGTTACTGAAGAGTGACGGCCTCCTTGCCCAGCACCTGTCATGTGTACCTGGGAATTTTATTCTGATTCAAATCCTATTCCAAACACGTCCAGAAGGAATTGAAGAACCTATGTGAGTGGCGTTCCACCCAGAAGCAAGACTCCTGCCGCCTGTGTCATTGGGTGGAAGCAAAGCACCGCTCCTTAGAAGTCCTGGAGTTGTCAGCCTCTCTCTCAAGAAAGCTGGACCAGCATCCCTGCACGGTTTAGAAAAGGGGACACCTCATCATCAGCCAGGGACAGGGGAAAGTGGTCAGTCCACGCGAGTGGACTCAGGCGTTCTCGACGATTTTCAAATGTCCGAATGTTTGATGTGTGAGGCAGCCTCACCTGGTCTGTCATCTGGCCCGGCACTCGTGGAGGCCCTCCTCCTTCAGCCAATTAAAGGATACTTTCTGGAGCTCTCTTATTCCCAGAGAAACACACCCTCCGGGCCCTGCTCCCTCAGATTTCAGACATCCCCATTCCAGTAGGCTCAACACTTGTACGTGAGGGGGTGAACCGGAAAATATTGCTCAATGTGAGCAACAGCGACTCGGGCAGGCATATGGCCGTGCCTCAGCCGCCTTTGTGGATGGGATAAAACTGACCCATTTTCTGAAGACTGCCGATTCTCTGACCTAGGCTGAGAGCCTTGCTCTCATCCTAGGTCAGGGAATCGGGAGCTTTTCGGACCGAGAGAACGCCACGACCATGCAGGGAATCTCTGTGCGCTAGGGAAAGGAGGCCCCTGACACACACGTGACTTAAGTGGTCACATGCGCATGCGACATGCAGAGCTTACAGGTGAAGTGAGACACTACCTATGAGTCCTGAGCCCCTTTCTAGCCGGAGGACAGACGTCTGTTTGAGGCAGCAGACACACAGAAGTGTCCCAAGTTCGAGAGGGCAAACAGAATATGAGTAAAACCGGTATGCAAGTATGCACATTCTTCATGCCTTATAGGCCCAGGGCAAAATTGCTGAAGCCAGGCCAGGAAGACATAGGAGTGTCGGGTTCCCAACGTGTACTCTGAGGGTTTGTTCACGCATTCGCAGGCTCTCGAGAGCCATCGTGACCCGACAGTGGGTGCAGGTGGAACGAAGGACCAAAACGGGAAGTATTGGAAAATCACGGACGCGCCCCTGGTCACTGAGCAACGTTCACACACATCAAGGAAAATACGGTAAGTACCTAACACAGGCTCCACTGGGAACACACTTGTACGTTGCTGTGGCCTCACTTGCTCCTCACACTGATGACAAGTTCAGGCTACGTCTTGAATTCAAGTTGAGCCGCTACTGGAGCTCAGGAATAGCTGGAAAACAGCAAGGAAAAGAAGACCAGGCACGGGCACTGTGGGAACCAGAAGATGGCCTGGCGGTTAGACCTCTTTGCTGGGAAGCCAAAGGAACCTGCTTCGAAACCCCGGGACGCATGTGAGCCCAATGCACAAGGGGGCGCTCATGTGTGGTAGGGCACCTGGTGTGCCAGTTCCCTCTATCTCTCCCTTTCTCCTCCCTATCTCTGTCTGTTTGTGTCTCACATTTAAAGAAGTAAAATACTTTCTTTTCCTTGTGGGGCGGGGGGACGTCAATGTGCTCAACACAGGTTACTGAAGAGTGACGGCCTCCTTGCCCAGCACCTGTCATGTGTACCTGGGAATTTTATTCTGATTCAAATCCTATTCCAAACACGTCCAGAAGGAATTGAAGAACCTATGTGAGTGGCGTTCCACCCAGAAGCAAGACTCCTGCCGCCTGTGTCATTGGGTGGAAGCAAAGCACCGCTCCTTAGAAGTCCTGGAGTTGTCAGCCTCTCTCTCAAGAAAGCTGGACCAGCATCCCTGCACGGTTTAGAAAAGGGGACACCTCATCATCGCCAGGGACACGGGAAAGTGGGCAGTCCACGCGAGTGGACTCAGGCGTTCTCGACGATTTTCAAATGTCCGAATGTTTGATCTGTGAGGCAGCCTCACCTGGTCTGTCAGCTGGCCCGGCACTCGTGGAGGCCCACCTCCTTCAGCCAATTAAAGGATACTTTCTGGAGCTCTCTTATTCCCAGAGAAACACACCCTCCGGGCCCTGCTCCCTCACATTTCAGACATCCCCATTCCAGTAGGCTCAACACTTGTACGTGAGGGGGTGAACCCGAAAAAATTACTCAATCTGAGCAACAGCGACTCGGGCAGGCATATGGCCGTGCCACAGCCGCCTTTGTGGATGGGATAAAACTGACCCATTTTCTGAAGACAGCCGATTCCCTGACCTAGGATGAGAGCCTGCTCTCAGCCTAGGTCAGGGAATCGGGAGCTTCTCGGACGGACCGAATGGCACGACCATGCAGGGAATCTCTGTGCGCTAGGGAAAGGAGGCCCCTCACACACACGTGACTTAAGTGGTCACATGCGCATGCGACATGCAGAGCTCACAGGAGAAGTGAGTCACTGCCTATGAGTCCTGAGCCCCTTTCTACCCGGAGGACTGACGTCTGTTTGAGGAAGCAGACACACAGAAGTGTCCCAAGTTCGAGAGGGCAAACAGAATATGAGTAAAACCCGTATGCAAGTATGCACATTCTTCATGCCTTATAGGCCCAGGGCAAAATTGCTGAAGCCAGGCCAGGAAGACCTAGGGTGTCGGGTTCCCAACGTGTACTCTGAGGGTTTGTTCACGCATTCGCAGGCTCTCCAGAGCCATCTTGACCCGAGAGTGGGTGCAGGTGGAATGAAGGACCAAAACGGGAAGTATTGGAAAATCACGGACGTGCCCCTGGTTCCCTGAGCAACGTTCACACACATCAAGGAAAATACGGTAAGTACATAACACAGGCCGCACTGGGAACACAGTTATACTTTGCTGTGGCCTCACTTGCTCCTCACAATGATGACAAGTTCAGGCTACGTCCTGAATTCCAGTTCAGCCACTACTGGAGCTCATGAAAAGCTGGAAAACAGCAAGGGAAAGAAGACCAGGCACGGGCACTGTGGGAACCATAAGATGGCCTGGCGGTTAGAGCTCTTTGCTGGGAAGCCAAAGGAACCTGCTTCGAATCCCCGGGACGCATGTGAGCCCGATGCACAAGGGGGCGCTCATGTGCGGTAGGGCACCCGGTGTGCCAGTTCCCTCTATCTCTACCTTTCTCCTCCCTATCTCTGTCTGATTGTCTCTCACATTTAAAGAAGTAAAATACTTTCTTTTCCTTGTGGGGGCGGGGGGACGTCAATGTGCTCAACACAGTTTACTGAAGAGTGACGGCCTCCTTGCCCAGCACCTGTCATGTGTACCTGGGAATTTTATTCTGATTCAAATCCTATTCCAAACACGTCCAGAAGGAATTGAAGAACCTATGTGAGTGGCGATCCACCCAGAAGCAAGACTCCTGCCGCCTGTGTCATTGGGTGGAAGCAAAGCACCGCTCCTTAGAAGTCCTGGAGTTGTCAGCCTCTCTCTCAAGAAAGCTGGACCAGCATCCCTGCACGGTTTAGAAAAGGGGACACCTCATCATCGCCAGGGACACGGGAAAGTGGTCAGTCCACGCGAGTGGACTCAGGCGTTCTCGACGATTTTCAAATGTCCGAATGTTTGATGTGTGAGGCAGCCTCACCTGGTCTGTCAGCTGGTCCGGCACTCGTGGAGGCCCTCCTCCTTCAGCCAATTAAAGGATACTTTCTGGAGCTCTCTTATTCCCAGAGAAACACACCCTCCGGGCCCAGCTCCCTCCCATTTCAGACATCCGCATTCCAGTAGGCTCAACACTTGTACATGAGTGGGTGAACCCGAAAAAATTGCTCAGTGTGAGCAACAGCGACTCGGGCAGGCTTATGGCTGTGCCTCAGCCGCCTTTGTGGATGGGATAAAACTGACCCATTTTCTGAAGACAGCCGATTCCCTGTCCTAGGCTGAGAGCCTTGCTCTCAGCCTAGGTCAGGGAATCGGGAGCTTTTCGGACCGACAGAACGACACGACCATGCTCGGAATCTCTGTGTGCTAGGGAAGGAGTCCCCTGACACACAGGTGAATTAAGTGGTCACATGTGCATGCGACATGCAGAGCTTACAGGTGAAGTGAGACACTACCTATGAGTCCTGAGCCCCTTTCTAGCCGGAGGACTGACGTCTGTTTGAGGCAGCAGACACACAGAAGTGTCCAAGTTCGAGAGGGCAAACAGAATATGAGTAAAACCCGTATGCAAGTATGCACATTCTTCATGCCTTATAGGCCCAGGGCAAAATTGCTGAAGCCAGGCCAGGAAGACTTAGGAGTGTCGGGTTCCCAACGTGTACTCTGAGGGTTTGTTCACGCATTCGCAGGCTCTCGAGAGCCATCGTGACCCGACAGTGGGTGCAGGTGGAACGAAGGACCAAAACGGGAAGTATTGGAAAATCACGGACGTGCCCCTGGTTCCCTGAGCAACGTTCACACACATCAAGAAAAATACGGTAAGTACGTAAGACAGGCTCCACTGGGAACACAGTTACACGTTGCTGTGGCCTCACTTGCTCCTCACAATGATGACAAGTTCAGGCTACGTCCTGAATTCCAGTTCAGCCGCTACTGGAGCTCAGGAATAGCTGGAAAACAGCAAGGGAAAGGAGACCAGGCACGGGCACTGTGGGAACCGGCAGATGGCCTGGCGGTTAGAGCTTTTTGCTGGGAAGCCAAAGGAACCCGGTACGAATCCCCGGGACGCATGGGAGCCGATGCACAAGGGGGCGCTCATGTGTGGTAGGGCACCCGGTGTATCAGTTCCCTCTATCTCTCCCTTTCTCCTCCCTATCTCTGTCTGGTTCTCTCTCACATTTAAAGAATTAAGATATTTTCTTTTCCTTGTGGGGGCGGGAGGACTTCAATGTGCTCAACACAGGTTACTGAAGAGTGACGGCCTCCTTGCCCAGCACCTGTCATGTGTACCTGGGAATTTTATTCTCATTCAAATCCTATTCCAAACACGTCCAGAAGGAATTGAAGAACCTATATGAGTGGCGTTCCACCCAGAAGCAAGACTCCTGCCGCCTGTGTCAGTGGGTGGAAGCAAAGCACCGCTCCTTAGAAGTCCTGGAGTTGTCAGCCTCTCTCTCAAGAAAGCTGGACCAGCATCCCTGCACGGTGTAGAAAAGGGGACACCTCATCATCGCCAGGGACACGGGAAAGTGGGCAGTCCACGCGAGTGGACTCAGGCGTTCTCGACGATTTTCAAATGTCCGAATGTTTGATGTGTGAGGCAGCCTCACCTGGTCTGTCAGCTGGCCCGGCACTCGTGGAGGCCCTCCTCCTTCAGCCAATTCAAGGATACTTTCTGGAGCTCTCTTATTCCCAGAGAAACACACCCTCCGGGTCCTGCTCCCTCACATTTCAGACATCCGCATTCCAGTAGGCTCAACACTTATACGTGAGTTGGTGAACCCGAAAAAATTGCTCAATGTGAGCAACAGCGACTCGGGCAGGCATATGGCCGTGGCTCAGCCGCCTTTATGGATGGGATAAAACTGACCCATTTTCTGAAGACAGCCGATTACCTGACCTAGGATGAGAGCCTTGCTCTCAGCCGTCGTCAGGGAATCGGGAGCTTTTCGGACGGGTCGAACGCCACGACCATGCAGGGAATCTCTGTGCGCTAGAGAAAGGAGGCCCCAGACACACACGTGACTTAAGTGGTCACATGCGCATGCGACATGCAGAGCTTACAGGTGAAGTGAGACACTACCTATGAGTCCTGAGCCCCGTTCTAGCCGGAGGACTGACGTCTGTTTGAGGCAGCAGACACACAGAAGTGTCCAAAGTTCGAGAGGGCAAACAGAATATGAGTAAAACCCGTATGCAAGTATGCACATTCTTCATGCCTTATAGGCCCAGGGCAAAATTGCTGAAGCCAGGCCAGGAAGACTTAGGAGTGTCGGGTTCCCAACGTGTACTCTGAGGGTTTGTTCACGCATTCGCAGGCTCTCGAGAGCTATCGTGACCCGACAGTGGGTGCAGGTGGAACGAAGGACCAAAACGGGAAGTATTGGAAAATCACGGACGTGCCCCTGGTTCACTGAGCAACGTTCACACACATCAAGGAAAATGCGGTAAGTACGTAACACAGGCTCCACTGGGAACACAGTTATACTTTGCTGTGGCCTCACTTGCTCCTCACAATGATGACAAGTTCAGGCTACGTCCTGAATTCCACTTCAGCCGCTACTGGAGCTCAGGAATAGCTGGAAAACAGCAAGGGAAAGAAGACCAGGCACGGGCACTGTGGGAACCGGGAGATGGCCTGGCGGTTAGAGCTTTTTGCTGGGAAGCCAAAGGAACCCGGTTCGAATCCCCGGGACGCATGCGAGCCCGATGCACAAGGGGGCGCTCATGTGCGGTAGGGCACCCGGTGTGCCAGTTCCCTCTATCTATCCCTTTGTCCTCCCTATCTCTGTCTGTTCTCTCTCACATTTAAAGAAGTAAAATACTTTCTTTTCCTTGTGGGGGCGGGGGGACCTCAATGTGCTCAACACAGGTTACTGAAGAGTGACGGCCTCCTTGCCCAGCACCTGTCATGTGTACCTGGGAATTTTATTCTGATTCAAATCCTATTCCAAACACGTCCAGAAGGAATTGAAGAACCTATATGAGTGGCGTTCCACCCAGAAGCAAGACTCCTGCCGCCTGTGTCATTGGGTGGAAGCAAAGCACAGCTCCTTAGAAATCCTGGAGTTGGCAGCCTCTCTCTCAAGAAACCTGGACCAGCATCCCTGCACGGTTTAGAAAAGGGGACACCTCATCATCGCCAGGGACACGGGAAAGTGGGCAGTCCACGCGAGTGGACTCAGGCGTTCTCGACGATTTTCAAATGTCCGAATGTTTCATGTGTGAGGCAGCCTCACCTGGTCTGTCAGCTGGCCCGGCACTCGTGGAGGCCCTCCTCCTTCAGCCAATTAAAGGATACTTTCTGGAGCTCTCTTATTCCCAGAGAAACACACCCTCCGGGCCCTGCTCCCTCACATTTCAGACATCCGCATTCCAGTAGGCTCAACACTTATACGTGAGGGCGTGAACCAGAAAAAATTACTCAATGTGAGCAACAGCGACTCGGGCAGGCATATGGCCGTGCCTCAGCCGCCTTTGTGGATGGGATAACACTGAACTATTTTCTGAAGACGGCCGATTCCCTGACCTAGGCTGAGAGCCTTGCTCTCAGCCTAGGTCAGGGAATCGGGAGCTTTACGGACCGACAGAACGCCACGACCATGCAGGGAATCTCTGTGCGCTAGGGAAAGGAGGCCCCTGACACACACCTGACTTAAGTGGTCACATGCGCATGCGACATGCAGAGCTTACAGGTGAAGTGAGACACTACCTATGAGTCCTGAGCCCCTTTCTAGCCGCAGGACTGACGTGTGTTTGAGTCTACAGACACACAGAAGTGTCCCAAGTTCGAGAGGGCAAACAGAATATGAGTAAAACCCGTATGCAAGTATGCACATTCTTCATGCCTTATAGGCCCAGGGCAAAATTGCTGAAGCCAGGCCAGGAAGACATAGGAGTGTCGGGTTCCTAACGTGTACTCTGAGGGTTTGTTCACGCATTCGCAGGCTCTAGAGCCATCGTGACCCGACAGTGGGTGCAGGTGGAACGAAGGACCAAAACGGGAAGTATTGGAAAATCACCTACGTGCCCCTGGTTCACTGAGCAACGTTCACACACATCAAGGAAAATGCGGTAAGTACGTAACACAGGCTCCACTGGGAACACAGTTATACTTTGCTGTGGCCTCACTTGCTCCTCACAATGATGACAAGTTCAGGCTACGTCCTGAATTCCTGTTCAGCCGCTACTGGAGCTCAGGAATAGCTGGAAAACAGCAAGGGAAAGAAGACCAGGCACGGGCACTGTGGGAACCAGGAGATGGCCTGGCGGTTAGAGCTTTTTGCTGGGAAGCCAAAGGAACCCGGTTCGAATCCCCGGGACGCATGCGAGCCCGATGCACAAGGGGGCGCTCATGTGCGGTAGGGCACCCGGTGTGCCAGTTCCCTCTATCTATCCCTTTCTCCTCCCTATCTCTGTCTGTTTCTCTCTCACATTCAAAGAAGTAAAATACATTCTTTTCCTTGTGGGGGCGGGGGGACGTCAATGTGCTCAACACAGGTTACTGAAGAGTGACGGCCTCCTTGCCCAGCACCTGTCATGTGTACCTGGGAATTTTATTCTGATTCAAATCCTATTCCAAACACGTCCAGAAGGAATTGAAGAACCTATGTGAGTGGCGTTCCACCCAGAAGCAAGACTCCTGCCGCCTGTGTCATTGGGTGGAAGCAAAGCACCGCTCCTTAGAACTCCTGGAGTTGTCAGCCTCTCTCTCAAGAAAGCTGGACCAGCATCCCTGCACGGTTTAGAAAAGGGGCCACCTCATCATCGCCAGGGACATGGGAAAGTGGGCAGTCCACTCGAGTGGACTCAGGCGTTCTCGACGATTTTCAAATGTCCGAATGTTTGATGTGTGAGGCAGCCTCACCTGGTCTGTCAGCTGGCCCGGCACTCGTGGAGGCCCTCCTCCTTCAGCCAATTAAAGGATACTTTCTGGAGCTCTCTTATTCCCAGAGAAACACACCCTCCGGGCCCTGCTCCCTCACATTTCAGACATCCGCATTCCAGTAGGCTCAACACTTATACGTGAGGTGGGGGGAACCCGAAAATTCTCATTGAGCAAAAGCGACTCGGGCAGGCATATGGCGTGCCCACCGCCTTTGTGGATGGGGTAAACGACATTTTTTGAAGACGCCGATTCCCCGACCGGTGGAGGGCCTTTCTCCAGCCAGTCGGGGAAACGGGACTTTTCGGGGCCGGGCGAAGCCCCGCCGCAGGGGAATCTCTGTGGGGCTAGGGAAAGGAGGCCCCTACAACACCTGACTTAATGGGGGCACATCGAGCACATGCAAGGGTTACAGGGAAGGAAACTCCATTCGAGCCCCTTTCAACCCAGGGCGCGTGGGGCACAAAACACAGAAGTGTCCCAAGTCGAGAGGGGGAAACAAATAGATAAAACCCCCATGCAATATGCACATTCTTCATGCTTATAGGCCCAGGGGAAAATTCTGAAGCCAGGCCAGGAAACTAGGAGGTCGGGGTTCCCAACGTGTACTTGAGGGTTTGTTCACGCTTTTGCAGGGTCTCGAGAGCCCTCTGACCCGAATGGGTGCAGGTGGGAAAAGGGCCAAAACGGGGAAATATTGGAAAAAACACGGGGTGCCCCTGGTTCCTGAGCAACGTTCACACACACAAGGAAAATCGGGAATACTAAAACAGGGCCCCCGGGAACACAGTTATACTTTGCTGTGGCCTCACTTGCTCCTCACAAAAACAAGTTCGGCTAAAGTCCTGAATTCCATTCAGCCCTACGGGGGCTCAGGAAGCTAAAACAGCAAGGGAAAGAAAACCAGGCACGGGCAAAGTGGGAACCGGAGATGGGCCCGGCGGTTAGAGCTTTTTTTCTGGAAGCCAAAGGAACCGTTCGAACCCCGGGGACCAGGAGCCCGAGCACAAGGGGGGGTCATGGCTAGGCACCCGGGGTGCCATTTCCCCCTATCCCTTCCCCTTTTCCTCCCTATCTCTCTTTTTCCCCCCACATTAAAGAAGTAAAATACTTTCTTTTTCCTTTTGGGGGGGGGGGGACGTCAATGTCTAACACATTTTTTGAAGATGAAGGCCTCCTTTCCCAGCACCTGTATGGTACCTGGGAATTTTATTCTGATTCAAATCCTATTCCAAACACTCCAGAAGGGAAAAAAAAAAAACCTAGTAGTGGGGGTTTTCCCCCCGAAGCAAATCCTGCCGCCCGTGTCATTGGGGGGAAGCAAAGCACCGCCTTAGAATCCTGGGGTTGTCAGCCTTCTCCAGGGAAAGCTGGACCCGCATCCCTGGGACGGTTTAGAAAAGGGGACACCTCATCTCGCCAGGGACAAAAGGGGAAATGGGCGTCCACGCGAGGGACTCAGGCGTTCTCAGAATTTTTAAAAAGTCCGAATGTTTTATGTGTGGGCAGCCTCACCTG